>JAZGTH010000029.1:495000-845000 GCA_036877525.1 Chromobotia macracanthus
ATCTGATGGGAATCTTGGAATTCCGTGAACACTTTCAAAATGCCTCGCTGTTTAAACGAGCCTTTTGATTTTCTTGTGATCTCACATAAAACATTTTACCCACAAAAGGGTCTTCATACCGATTCAGAACAATTCACAAGGTTAATCAAAACTTCTTTGCAGACTTTTGATGTAATGATTTTTTCCTCCACAGGTAAAAAGAAACCGCCCCTGAAGCTTCCAAAAGAGGTGTTTGAGAAACCCCAGCCCGCACCCACGTAAGATTTTACACAGATTTCAGCGCTCCAGTTGCGTTTAGGATAATTATGCTTTTTCTTGCTAATGTTTCGTTCATTCATGATCTGTTCTTGAAAACGATGTGTTTTTAATCAGCTTTGAGCCTCAGGCTGAGTCTGGGAGTAGAATAGATTGAGTAATTAAAGCTGGAATGAGTCAGTGAGTCTTTGGCGCTCTGTGATATGAACACTCACTGGGGTTTCTCTGTCTCACAGACCCCCGAGAGACCTGGACTCCAAAGCCTGCGTTATCATCGGAGAAAAGGTACAGCTTTCCAGTCTTTAATTAGACTGAGGAAGAAAGAGCTCGGATTACTTACTGTGTGTCATCACGTGTGTCATCATCATTTCCATTTTTGCCTGCTTTTATCTTCCTCTAACATTTTTATTTCCCTCCTTTAAAATCGGTTTCTTTCTGCATGGCTCATTTTTAAGAAAAACAGATGCATATTTAAAAAATACTATAGTCACAATTAATTCCTTAATATTCGGTCGACTGTAACCAAGGAATCTTATTTCAGATCTCTGTTTGAAAACATTTCACCTCATCATAATTGACTGTTAATCAGCTGTAATGTAGTGTCAGAATATTAAAATATTGATCATGCTTGTAGTGTTAGTTTTTTGATGATCAATTTATCAAAAAGCAGAAATAAATCTGATTGATAAATTGTAAATTTGTTATTAGATGCTTAACCATGAAAATTATGGATGTGAAAAATAATTGGTTAATTCCAGAACATGATTTTAATGGTTTACTAATGTTTTACTGTTGCTGCAGGGATTTACTTCACATGCAGTTTTTCCTCCTCTGTGTTAAGCACTATGAGAAAATCTATAACCACATCACCTGTATGCAAAACGTTACTCGTCATTTGTATTCACATTTCAGGGTGATATAGATATCGCATCTTTTGCGTTGCTTCTCATGGTGATGTCAGTCTGTCCTGAGCTCGTCTGGGTCGTAAAGAACGGCCCACTGCACATTACGGCCCCTTCCGATGCTGCTGATTGTAGGCAGTCTGGAATGCACTTTACTGCCACTCGGGCTGTAAAAATATTTATTTTAATCTCATCAAATAAGTGGAATTTTCCATTGGCAAAGATAGTGACTTTGGTGCACCCGAACCAAAAGATAAAGTAACTTAGGTTGTTTTTGACAAAGCCGGGCTGGCATGCTTTTTCCAAACATCCCTGTTTGTGGAGGGTGACTGCTGGTGATTAGTGAGCAGGAACGGAGATGGAAAACGTGAAAACTATGTCCGGGAATAGTTATAAGCAATTTACATGTTTGTCCTCGTTTTATCTTTGTTTCTTTATCTGCAATTCAGTGTTCATCAGAATGCGACAAGTTCACTGACCTCGTAAAATACCTCTGCCGTGTGTCTGTGTGTGTCTGAGCAGAACTTTGTGGTAAAGGCAGATGATCTGGAGCAGATCGGAGAGCTGGGCCGGGGGGCGTATGGTGTAGTGGACAAGATGAGACACGTCCCCAGTGGAGTGATCATGGCTGTGAAGGTGAGAGAACAGGAAGCATGGAGCTCCACACACGGGAAAACTTACAGTTCTCAGGGAAATGTCTCCAACAAATCTTTCTGTTTATTCAGATGAAGGGGCTGAAATTGTGGTTTTTTGCTTTAAAATTCACAACAGAATTGAATACACACTTAACTTGCAATAAGTCACAGCAGGTCAAAAATCCCCTTTTACTATGGTAATTTTTTTAAAATTGGTAATTTAGCGATATAAAATAGTGCTGGTTATATTTTTAACAACCAAAAAGTTTTGTCTTGTTTTTTCTTACTTGCCTGAAGTGTGTTTCTGAACACCAACATTTTAAAATCAGCAATTGTAAACCACACACGCTCTCCCCGCAGCGCATCCGGGCCACAGTGAACACTCAGGAGCAGAAGCGGCTGCTGATGGATCTGGACATATCCATGAGAACCGTGGACTGCTTCTTCACTGTTACCTTCTATGGGGCTCTGTTTAGAGAGGTACGACCAGGAGATGCATGCGTCGCATTTGTTGCTTCGCACACATGATGTTATCAACACACCTGATGAAGCATGATAAGAGCTTCACGTTCACGCACATAGCAATGCTAGGGACCAGCAAACCAAGAGATTCAACTCACTTAGCTGTTGTACTCCGACCCAATGTTCACAGAAAGTCGTACAATGGAAACATTTTTGGTCATTTCCTTGCTGTCTCATTTGTATGACAGGTGGTTGTTGTTATGTCTCGTGCCCTAACCCCTGTTCTTACCTGATTGGCTGGTTTTGTTGTCAGGGTGACGTGTGGATCTGCATGGAGCTGATGGACACCTCTCTCGATAAGTTCTACAAGCAGGTACACGAGAAGGGTATGACCATCCCTGAAGACATCCTGGGAAAGATCGCAGTCTCTGTGAGTCCTTCACTGCTGCCGAACTCTTATTTATCTGTATCTGTGGCAGCTGGGGTCTGAATTTGTGTATATGGAGTTCTGTATTGAACACTGTTAGTGATTATGGGTTATAAACAGATCACACAGAAGGGTTCCTGTAGCCCCGCTGGTAAAACAAGGTGCTAGCCACACCGGTCAGGGGTTCGATTTCCAGGAAACACAGAGATGAATGCATTGGAGAAAGCTTCTGCCAAATGCATTAATATAAACGCATGCACCAGGAGACTCACTTCTGTATTGCGACGGATGCAGTTGCAAAATTTATATCATCCTCCGCTAACTTCACAAAAAGCTGATATACGCTGTGAGGTTAAATCCGGATCAATTAGAGATGCTTAAAAATATCTGCATGTCCAATACCTGAACACATGAAATCATTTTAATACAGAATAATTCTGTAATGAATCTTTTATATTCCCATTGCAGATCGTGAAAGCGTTGGAGCATCTTCACAGCAACCTGCAGGTGATCCACAGAGGTGAGTTTGATTTCTGTTTCTGGTGTTTGTGTTGTAATGACAGCAGCACACACTGTGTTGTTTTAACCCTGTTTTCTCTGCTCTTTTTCAGACGTGAAGCCCTCTAATGTCCTGATCAACATGCAGGGGCAGGTGAAGATGTGTGATTTTGGCATCAGTGGCTATTTGGTGGATTCTGTGGCGAAGACCATGGACGCCGGCTGTAAGCCGTACATGGCGGTATGCACGAGCATGAGTTTTTAAATTTGCAATTTACAGTTCCTTTTATTTCTGTAAAGCAACAGTCTCTTGAAGGTAGGGTAGGCAATAGCAGGGTAGCTTTAAAAGCATAAGATCCCGCCCTCCCTTTAGAGCGCTCTCCAGAGCAACGCCTCCTCTAGCACATACATAGACATAAATCATTTTGACAGTCTATAAGTACATGAATACTTCATCCACTGTACTGTACTTAGACCCAGACTACAGAAGCATTTCAAGACCTCTGAGTTGAGGAGACATCGGTGAAGTCTGAGAGCTCAGAGAGTGAGATGCTGGAGCTCCAGAGATTTCTCCTGAAACTCCTCAGCATGAGTCTTGCCTCAGGCGGCAGCTCACAGAAAGCAGCTCTGCCTCTGATACTTCACAGCTGTATGAATGTTTTAAATGTCAGAGGAAAGCTTGTGTTTTGAAGATCAGAATGTAGTACAAACAAAAGTGACTGTGGTACATTTCATACCACATTTTCTCAGACTCTTTGTCTGTGTACCGTCTTTCTAAAAACATTTCTGTTTCTCACCCTGTCAATCGTTTTTTCCTCATTCTCCTTCACAGCCTGAGAGAATCAACCCCGAAACCAATCAGAAGGGCTACAACGTCAAGTCTGATATCTGGAGTTTAGGAATCACAATGGTGTGTCTCATCTTCAACTTTAATAACTTTTGTTAAAGCTGCAGTCCCTAACGGTCATCTCTGTAGTGCCATCTCTGTTTGAAACATAAAACTGCAGGTTACTTTACATATGTTTTATTATGTATGTTGAAGTCAAATGAAGCCAAAAATCTGATCAAACAACTCAAATTATAAACCATTATTATAAACTTATTGTTGTGAATCAGGGTAAGATACGGAAATCGTGTTGATGTGTGAGTAGTAAATTTAGAAGTACAGCGTCTGTGTGGTGGATACAGTGATTATGTTGTGACGTGTCTGGTAATTTTGTCAGATTGAACTGGCCATCCTGCGGTTCCCCTATGACTCATGGGGGACGCCCTTTCAGCAGCTGAAGCAGGTGGTGGAGGAGCCGTCACCCCAGCTGCCTGCAGACCGCTTCTCAGCTGAGTTTGTGGACTTCACCTCACAGTGGTGGGAAAGCCTTTACATGCACACACACAAACCTTGCACATGCATTTAGAATAGAGTTTGATTCATACAAATCTACATTCATCTGATATGTTCTGATTCAAACACTTTCTCGTGGCATGTACAAGCGACCTAACAAGTGTTTGTAACTGCCTGAGACATGGGATTAAAATATGGTTAGATATATGTGTATTTTTAAGTCTATACATTATTAGTGTCCTTTAGCTTAGACAGGATTGTTTGTTTTCTTTCCCTAAAAACATGCAGTTTGCTTCAGTCATCGGGAGCCGTTTAAAAGTTTTTCCAGAGTCACACAGTAAACCGGCTCCGGGTGTGTTTGTAGTGACTCAAACGTGGTACGATCACAAATCGAGATTCTGCAGAAAGCCGTTTCTCGAGAATAACCCCACATACACCGCACAGTTTCACGAAAGTGAAAAGACCGCACGTACCTTGACTGTGCATTGTGTAGTAGGAAATCAAACAGGATGTTGAAACCCAGTCGCATCCTCTCTGTCACATTCTGCGGGAGGCCGCAGCAGGCTGCGATCAGGTTACTGTCTGCTTCTGCTGCAGCTCTGTCTAATGTGATGTCTGTCTGATGTCTGTCTGTTTTTGTCTCGTTGTGTTTCAGTTTAAAGAAGAATTCCAAAGAACGGCCAACTTACACAGAACTAATGGTGAGTTTCAGGCAGTTGTTTTTTTTGTACGTTGCACTTCCCAGTTTTGCCTTTAGATGTCAGACTTGCGCTTTTGATTCTGTTCACCAAAGTTGCACCTTCACTTTGAAGCTCTGAGTGATGCTCACAGGAGCTCAGCAGCTCTCTGATGTCTTTATGTACTGCTGAAAGATGATTGATAATAGTGAAAAATGTTGCTCAATCACAAATTGTAGCCTAAGATTTGAATTATAAAATAAACTATATGAAAACAATCTGTACTCCATATGTCAGATTTCCAGGCCTGGAAAAGAAAATGATTATGGTAAATAATAATTTCTGTAGTACTTAAAGATTTTTCCAGGTCTATATTTTAGTTGATGTGAGTTCAAATTTCCTTCTTTTTGTATAAAATCATGTAAAAATGTTTGTAATCATAAACTTCTGTATGTTATAAATTAGAATATTCATGGTGAGTTGTTCACATCATTACATTTGCTTGATATAGAAATGCACATTCATTGTCTTTATCTATGAGAACATCTGATGATTCTGACTAAATTTTGTTGATTAAAATCTTTTCCACTCCCAGCAACATCCATTTTTTACTCTCCATGACTCCAAAGACACCGACGTCGCTAGCTTTGTGAAGATCATCCTCGGGGACTGAGCTCGTCCCTCTCTGCAAAACCGACGCGTTGCCGCAGGGGAGGTGGGACTGTTTCTGAAAAAAGCACCAATAGCAAGACTTAACACCTGTAAGACATGCCCACCTCAGCATCAGCAGTGTGCAAGCACTCAGGAGGGGAAGAACACAAAAACTGAGGGGGCGGGACGTTTCCTAGCAACACACCGGAGTAGGATATGGGACGGGAATCTTGGAGTGTGTGCACGTGTTTAGGTTTGAGTGCGAGAACGAATGCGATTGTATGAATTATTCGCCTGCCTGTAAGTGCATACATGTGCATTAAAACATGAACGTCCCACGTTTGAATTTCATGTCACATTTCATCTCCTGTTCACACCCAGTCAATCTCTGCTTTAACTCTCAACCCAAAAAACAGTTTCTTACATCAGGTGAGTCTGTGACGGATGTCAAGTTTCCCACTGGACCGTCCATGTAAATCTTAAAGTATTCAGCCATGTCACCAACACACCACGTCCGGTTCTTCAGAAAAATATACAAAAGTAGAAGCGAGAGAGAGAGTGAGTGGGATAGATATATTTATCTATTATCTAGATGTGTATATATACTAAATTTTGTTCTTGAAGTTGTTAAATAAGTACATGAGGACAATATACTGTGTTGGCTGTGTGTGATTCTCATTAAACAAAAATCTTCTTTTTCTTCCCTGCCCTGACAGAGCAGTGCATTTGTGTTTTTTAACACTGATCTCAGATCAGTTCGTAAAATGCTGTTGAAATGGTAGGGTCAGGAACCAGCCCCACAGAGCTGTCCCAGAATCAGATGTTAACAGTCAGACGTGTAAAGATCTTTGCTTTGCCTGTAGGTCTTCCTGCAGCTTGTGAGAGCAGATGCTCTCCATGGGCTTTCTCTGTGTGTATATGATGTGACCTGTGTGTGCTTTATTTGTCACTCACTAGTAACGGTAATTTGGGGCAAAAGGTTTCTAAGTCTGTTGGCTACAACTAGTTGTTTCTGTTCTGAGCCAATCAAATGAATTTATCACTCTTTCAACTACAATCCAACTGGAAGTTATTATAATTATTATTATTATACACAGTGCATATGTATTAACAGTAAAGAGGTCTTCTGCAGATTCTGTATGTGTTGTAACTGCTGTTCTTCTCATTGGAAACTTGACAGTTTTTATTTTACGGATGTGTGCAGAGAGCGTAGTCTTTTGGCGTGTGTGTGCGTGAAAATGAAAGCATGTTCGTGTGTGCATGCATGTGGACGTTACACAGTCTAAACACACGTAGCTGACGTTTATTTCAAAAGCTTCACTGTGATTCCAAAGTCTGAGTTTGTGCCTCTATTAAAAAAGCAAAAAACCTACAGTACGCTAAAACTACAAATCCCACGATGCTTTGCTTTCCACAGTTTTCAGACAGTGACGATGGGGTCTGTTGCTTTGCTGTTTGGGCTTTTGGTTTTATTCATGTAACATTTCTGTACGGTGGAGATGATGTGTGTGTGGGGGGGTTCTGTTTTTTTGTCATGTGACCACTGTATACAGAATGAATAACACTGTTGAATTGCCTATAATTGTTTGTTTGATTCAGACATAAAGTTCTCTCATACCTTCACTGCTTGTTTTTGATGTGGGTTTAAATATTTAAATGAAATCTGGTTTGTTTTTTAGGCCAGTCGAGTCAAAAGTTTTTTGTTTCTCTTCTTGGTTTGTAATTCAGTACAATTCATTTATCTGTTATATTCATTATCTGTGTGAACCTAATGAGGCGGTCACATTTGCAGTCTCTATTTCACCCAAAAATTAAAAGATGGAGGTAAGATTTTTAATTTCTAGAAGATAGAGCCTGGCAAATTTTCATTTCTTGAATCTACATTAAATATAAACTTCAAACCAATAAAGTTGAACCAAAATTATTTAGCATTATAGGATTTAATTTTTATTTAAAGTTTATTTAATATTCTTTTATTTAAAGAAATTGTTTTACAGTAATGGGGGCAGCATCAAGAATCAGAATTACATAATAAAGAGTTTGTATTTGTGCTTAATTGTCATGAAAATAATATTTGCTCATATTTTGTAATGGATTTCGGGGGGAAACGTAGCCTGTCTTCTGTGATTGTCACCTCTTCAGCTGCTTGAGAACATTGTAGGTTGAGTTTAAAGCAAATGCAAAATGAGTAACTTAGTGAAGCTGAAGGAAGCAGGAACTGTCTTCACGGATCTCCTGGTTCTGCTTGTTTCTGTTCTCTGCTCAGGCAAATGACTGCTGGATTTCACCCAGATCTCTCTCTCTGTCTTATTCTTTCCAGACCTTTCCACCATTTCTCATCACCCGTATTTTATCTCCCTGCAGTTATATCTGCTCCTTGTGACCACATCAGCCTAAGATCTCCTTTCATACCATCTCTGTTTCACAAAGTAGAACTAGTTTTGACTGTTTCCATCCCAAAATTCCCTTTGCTTTCTTTACCATTTATTTAGTCAATATGGCAAAGCTGAGCTGAACACAAAATCTTTAAGGTGTTTTTTTATATATATATATTTGTAAATTTAGTTTAAGGCAGTCACTTGACAAAAACAAGTGGGTGTATAATATTATATATATATAATTCAATTTGCTATATGGTGATGCATCCTTTTGATGTTGTGATTTTTGGAATACTAAAAATAAAACATCTTAAAGGAAACTTCAAAGATAATTGTATTACACAACAGATTTGAGGAGGAAATCATTTGAAAACTTACATTGATTTATTGCCAGTTTGTGTCAGTATTTAGTGGGAAGTCCATTTGTTTGCCTGTGAGCCCTCCATTGCATTGACCTTCATTATCTTGTTTTCTGCACTGATCAGTTGTGTATGTGCTTTTTTAATAAGCCCAGTATCAAATGGATGCAGAAGAGTTCTTTCATCTGATCTACAGGAGGTCATCATATAATAATTAAGCTTTGAGTTTGGCCCCTTGTGGTGGTTTCTCTTATTTCTGTCCACTTCTGTCTGATAGGAAAATGTCCAGCCACATGTAACACTGTAGGAGTCACACATTGTGTCTGAAGGAGGTGTGTGTGTTTCTGTGATTGTTAATTAAACAGCCTTCCATGTGACTGTATGTCAGTCTGTGGACTGTGATGCCCCCACTCAACACGTCACCTGTACAGCACAATGAGAAACGTGTCCCACGTGCTGTAGAAACTCCACTGACGTTTCTGTGGAGTTCTGTTTTAAGTGCTCTCACAAAGTATTAAATCATCTCCTCTTACCAGAATATGAGAATAATTAATCACAGAGATTTGCCGGCACGTGGATGTGACTGATCCAATAAATCTTTAAAAATAAAGAATTCAAGGAAACATGAGGACACGTCTGTTCCTGTGGGAAAATCACCAAAGGTTGGGAGGTGCAGTACTCTCCCGAGCATAATTTTGTGGGGAATTTTGTTTTGTTAAAATCTCAAAAGGTTTAACGTGGTCTACAACAGGGCTGTGGAAGCGCAAGTCATCAAATGCAATCCATTTATGCGTGTTGGAGATGCAGGTGACACGCATGTGGTTGGTTGGACAGACCTGAGAAACGTGTCATTTGATTGGACAAACCAGCTGATAGGACCTGAAATGTGACACACAAACTTATTAAAATAGAAATTGTTTATAGGTGCATTTCCAGTCCACCTCAGAGATGCACATACCATTTTAAATATGGCGCTTCATTTGACCATAAACACTTAATATAAAGCCATAAAGCAGCCAGTGTAAGGTTATCATCAGAATGTCTGTCAGTGTTTCCACTAATGATATATAATATATAAATATATATGTTATAACTAAATGCTGTTGTGTGAATATGACGCATTGACTGAAATGAAAGGCCTTTGATAAAGCAGGTATTTGATATACTGTTAGAAACAGTATATGCTTTTCCTGCATGTAGGCTGTATAGTGGACATTTGACACGTGGTGCTCCAGCATGTACTCAAAAGCTCTGGCTTTGACAGCAGTCTTTAACCTGCGCTCATGTAGCTCTGTGAGCTCTGTGAGCTCGTGTTTACAGTAAGAAGAAGGTCGTAGAAACCTGGTGAACTTGTTGAGCCTGTTTCACATATTAAGAGAAGCCAAAAACAGCAAATGCGTCAGACAAAACATGGCAAAATCAAAGCCTGCCTGTCCAAAACTCCTGATGGGAAGAAAGAGAGAGAGCGAGTGAAGACCCAGCTAACAATTATAGGTTAAAAGAACATTACTCTAATGTTTCCATTAGTAACAAAAGCATAAAATAATGTTGAAAGTTCTAGGAACGTTTAAAACGTCCAGCTTTTAATTGTAACATTATTGCTTGAATGTTATTCAAACATTTTTTAAATTGCGTAGTGTTTGTAAAACATTCCATTAACTATTTAAGAATAACGTTTTTGGCATATGTAATATATAATGTTAAAAAGTTCTACAGTGTTACTGTAAGAAGGGCCTCATTTTCACAAGCTCCTCACATATCAAACTGTTTCAGTGGAGCCCTGCTGGACGGTCTCATGACTGACACCCGCACTTCATTCACACGGGTTGTTTAGTGTTTAAAATACCACTTTTGGTCAATCTTTGAGCTCATACTGGAAATGAGGGAATTTAAATGCAGTTCAGAGTCAAGAAGTGTTTGTGTGAATGAAATCTGATCATCTGGTTTTGGTTTTCATTCAGAAAGCTCATGTGCAGTTGTTTGTTAAATACTTCTGCTTAGAATTTAAAAACTCACTTCCAAAACATCAGCTTAGCATTAACATTTCTAGAAACCATTAAATACATTAAACTGCTGACGTAACAGTCAGTTGCTTAATTTCTCACTGTTTCACACAATTTAGAATTCATACATACGTATAATATTTTTTGTCTGCAAAACTAATTTAAAGCATTTCATCATAAGCCTTGAGATCAAAAGATTTAGGAACAGGTGTGACAAAACTTGCACCGCCACATATATAATGTTTGCACGTTACTAGAAATGTCAAAATTACATTTCGTTACTTAATGGAAATGTTAGGGAAACGTCACAAACTAAAACTGTTAGCTGGGCCCTATTAACCTTGAATTTTAACCCTTGAGAGGGTTTTAACGCACATTCTTATAAACGTTTCTGCAAGGCACCTCTCGACCCGAGACGCAGGATCTCAACAGATCTTTAAAAAACAGAACAAAAGCTACTGGAGAAGCCCGTTTTTATGAATTTGTTGTGCTAAACCAGCAAAATATGTGTTTTTGACAGGGAGCGTCACATAACAGATGGAGTTGCAGGAAGATGAGTTTGGAAGATGGAAAAAGGGAGGGGGGGGGCTCTTCACCCTGTTGCACCTGCAGTGGCTTTCCACATTGGGAAAAAGGAAAAAACAGGATACAGAGCTAAAACAACATCCTTTATGCCCCCCCCTTCTCCTTAAGCTCTGTGTGTGTGTGGTTTTCTGAGCAAAAAGTGGGAATGATCTGATTTAAGATGCAGCGGGGAGAGTTGTGAATGAAGAGTGTGTGGTCGTGTCTTCTCACACTGAGTTTCATTGATTTAGCCCTTATTCATCTCTTCATTCATTTTGCCCTGGAGGAAAGGCAATGAATGGTGTGTTTGTGAGAGAGAGAGAATGAGAGGAGAGAGATGTGTGCACATATCCTTTGCATTTAATGATAATCTCATTACTGGAATAAAAGCACTTCCTTTTGTGGAAAAATGCTACATCTTGTAAATGTGCTGCAGAAAACTGGCAGAAAGGTGAAGGAGTCGCACTTCATCATTTCCTTGCGGTGAAAAAGTGAGGATTTTCCACACGTTCACACAGACTTCCTACTAATGTCTTATTATGAGTGACTTCCTTCTGTCTGTGTTCAAAGAGGACGAGGGATGTAGCTTCAGTCATCACAACAGTTCAGTACGTGGTAATGTTATAGTTTACAGCTGACCTCAGAGCAGTCTGATTCTATTTTTATCAAACCCCACTAGCTAAGTGATTCAGGGCCTGAACCAATAATGTAGCTAATTGTGTCTACAAACATGAAGGCTTTTCCGACATGCTTTATCAGAGGATAAAACCGTGTGAAAGGAAGTGTGTGTGTGAGAGTATGTGTGTGGTTGGCTATGGGAAGGTTAAGTGTTGGCATTATTTGCTGTGTGGGAGTGTGTTTTAAAGCACTTCCTGTGCACAAAAAAGCTTAGCATGCCATAAACAACAGTGAAGAGGGCAAAACAGATTCACTGGTTTCAAACGACAAAATGAATCAATAAAGAGTCAAATAGTGATATCCCAGCCAACAATTCTGGGTTGGAATAATGTTTCCCTAATTTTCCATTAAGTGACCAATAGTGAAAGTTTTTATTTTGAAAGTTCTAGAAATGTTCAAAATGTCAATTTTTAGACTCAGTTGTACCCAAAGTGAAATTCAAGTTAAATTCACCATTTTAACTGGGCAATGCAGACTTTTGAAGTTTTTTGATGTTAATTGTATTTTGGAGGTAATCTAACATCACAACACAGAGAATGTGTGCGTGTGTGTGGAGAGGTGAAGGAGAGAGGATTTCATTTTATTAACTGGACGTGGTTAGGGCCCCAGTGTGGAGGGAAAAGTGAAGGAATTTCCCATGCAGTCTGTGGTGATTTTGGGAAGCAAAAAGCTTTTCAAAAAGAACCTCAGCGGAAACTGGGAGAGATGAGGGGAAGTGAAAAACGTCAGGCCGGGAACTGGTGTGAAGGTATTCCTGCCGTGAGAATTCCACATACACACCGGATAGAAAATTTGTTTATGTATGGCGGACAGCTCGAGCCTCTGCTTGCACAATCGCAGGGCTCCTGTATTAACAGACTTGTCAGGTAATCTGCTCGTGAGTGGACAGTGTTAAATACTGGTGTAAACAGGGTAAATAATGTGTCGTGATTGAATCTCTCTAAACACATTCACAGTCAAGGAGACAGATAATCTGAAGCATGCACAGCTGAAACTCACTTAATGCAGCTGCTGTGACTAAAATAACTGAGCGTTCCACTCACACATCACAATAAAACCAGAACATGTGAGTGTGTTTGGAAGCAACATGTGCTGATGTTTGTGTTAATAAATCTAATGTTTGTTGATAAAGCAACATGCAATACCCCAGCTAACAGCAAACGTTCTCTGAAAGTTCTCTTAAAGATATCAAAAGCATTCTTGCAATATAAAAAAGGTTACTCCTACGAATTGTTAGTTTAAGGTTTCAAAAATGTTAGAGAATTAAAAAAGGTTTGAATAACATTAATACATCTGAAATATAAAGGTAAGGGCCCCCGACCAATCGAGTGACTGATACCATATGACATCAATAATCTGTCCTTGTTTGTATTTACAGTATGTTAAGTTGCCATGACAACAGAAATGGCATCTGATTGGTCACAGTGACAGTGGATCTGACCTATTGAGATGAACAGTGAGAGAGAGGAGAAGGTGATGTCTTTTCAGGTCATGTGTTGGACAACCCAGGAGAGATGTCACACGGTCAGCTGTGACGATTTCTTCCTCCATCAAATGAAAACCCATATAATCACACATTATGAGTGAATGTTAAACCTGCCCAACCATCTGGAAATCATCTAAGCCGTTTGGTCAAACCGATCGAGTAGGAAGTCTTTGGACATTCAGACGTGTGTTTGCTGTGTGCGTCCCATCCTGGGATTTCCCATTATAGTGTGTGTGTGTAAGAGGAAAACCGTAGCTAAGTGTGAGACAGCTGTTCAGAGCAATGCTTACAGCTGTTAGAGAGAGAGATCGTGTGTGGCCTTGAAAGGGCCAGTCGCTGTTTGAGAGCTGCTTGCCGTTTTTAAATGCTGTGTCTCACTTCGAGTGTGATTCCAGTTTCGAGTGTGATTCCAGTTTTGTGTGTGATTCCAGTTTTGAGTGTGATTCCAGTTTTGAGTGTGATTCCAGTTTCGTGTGTGATTCCAGTTTTGAGTGTGATTCCAGTTTCGTGTGTGATTCCAGTTTTGAGTGTGATTCCAGTTTTGAGTGTGATTCCAGTTTCGTGTGTGATTCCAGTTTTGAGTGTGATTCCAGTTTTGTGTGTGATTCCAGTTTTGAGTGTGATTCCAGTTTTGAGTGTGATTCCAGTTTCGTGTGTGATTCCAGTTTTGAGTGTGATTCCAGTTTTGTGTGTGATTCCACTTTCGAGTGTGATTCCAGTTTTGTGTGTGATTCCACTTTCGAGTATGATTCCAGTTTTGTGTGTGATTCCAGTTTCCGAGCTTCCAGGCCAGAACGGGAAGTATTTCCACCAGCTGAGCGGGAAAGAGGAGACAGCTGGGATAAAATCTGAAACAGCATCAGACGAGATTTAAAAAAAAAACCTTTTATTCTTTTACAAGTGCTGTTTTTTCATGTAAAGGTCACTGAGGGGGGAGCGTGTGGATTTCCTTTAATTGTCATAATAATACCACTTTTCCATAACAGACAATATACTCTGTGACCTGACTGCTGTCCAGCATGTTACTGCAAAGTGTGCAGATTATAAGAGATCTGGTGTTGTTGACAGATAGACGTGCACGTGAGTTCAGTGGAACTTTTTACTGAAGCCTTTATTTCACATAAAACAGCATTATTATTATAATCATCATACTAACATCAGTTGTATATCAGCTGTACTGTACAATAAATAACTGATCAAAACCAATTCAACTGGAGTGTTTTAATATAAACCAGTGTGGTGAAATCATCATTAGTTTGCTGTTTTTCTCTCACTGAGTGTGTCGTGAGTCACGACTGCATGAAACCTGTCAGCCTGTTTCACTGTTTCATTAACTTTCATTAACTTTCACGAACCCACTAATGACTGTTAATACTGCCATTGTCATGGAGACGAGCCGCAAGAACAGCACCAACAGCACCAACAGCACAGAACAGACAGGTTGACTGTCTACAGAACTACATGATGTCCTGTCAGTCATTTCTTAGGACTGCAAAGAAAAACACTGCACAGTTACTCAGCTAACAATTCTAGCTTGTAAGAATGTTTCCCATAAAAGTAACAAAGATGTTAAAAATGTTGTTCTGAAAGATGTCCAAACTGTAAAAAAATTAAAATGTTTGTAACACTTTTTGCTAACTACTTAAAAATAAAGTATGTATGATATGTAATGTTAAAAAATGTTCAGTTAACATTACTTCAAAAAGGTTTTTGATAATTTTGAAAGAACTTTTAGAAAACGTTAGCCAATGTTCTGTAAACATTCCCCAGGAACACATGCACACAAACGCAGGAAAGATTTATATCTTTGGCCTCTCTTGTTACATGCATCTTGTTAAAATTTCATTTCTTCTCCACTGTTTCTCTCTCTTTTCTCTCAAGAGCTGCTGAGTGCATGTCTTCCCATGCGGCCGGTTGCTATGGCTTTAAGTGTGTGCATGTGTGTGAGGTTCAGCTGATGGCAGAACAGCTGAGAAAGGTCAGGTGGTGGGAGCAAACACTCACACTAAAGCATTAGTGCTGTCATTAATCTACCTCAGACCTGTAGAGACACTTTACCAGAAGTGTACAAGGTGTTTCTGTCCTCACGTACCCAACATGTCTGTTTGCGTCTGTGTGCAACCAGATCTGTGCATCAAGTGTTCCTGTAGCTCTGGTACAGGCATGGTGCCAGCAACACCAAGGTTGTGGGTTCAATTCTCAAGTACACTCTTAAAAAAGTGCTTCATGAACCATTTTTAGCTGTATTGTTCCATAAAGAACCTTTAACAACTTACAACTTGTAGGTTCTTTGTAATGGAAATAAGGTTCTTTGGGCTATAAAAAAGTCATATGTTCTTTATGTTCTTACACTATATTAATTTGTGTTCACGTGTGCATGTGTGGGTGTATATGCTTCTTGTTATGCTTCATCTTGTCTTTACCCTCCCACAGTCTGTGTGTTGCCGTGGCGCTGGCTTTGCTATTATTGGACAGCTAATTGGTTGAAGAGCATGTAGGAGGTGCTCGCTTTGTCAAAGAGCCAATGACGACGCAAAGTTGCCACATACGGACCGTGTCCCTCATTTACACCTACACAATGGACCCATACACACAGCTACACTGAAAGAACATTTGTAATGTAATTTAATGAGGTTCAACTGCGACAGAACTGCACATGTGTAAGGACAGAACATACGGTTTACTAACACCTGTGATTCACAATGAATGAGTGAACTGTTCATTATATTATATTATATTATATTATATTATATTATATTATATTATATTATATTATATTATATTATATTATATTATATACAGTTCACTCATATTATATTATACTCTTTCTGCCTTCCTCAACATGCTCTCCACAGTCTCATCTGTGCTGCAGTGACTTCTCATACCTGCTACCCCAATGAGCCACATTTAACAGCCTCATATCGGCTGTCCATATTCTGACCGCACCCACTTTTTCCTTCTGGTAAACTCATGCAATTTTTTTTTACAATTGTGTTATCTTTTTCTCCTCACTATTTTAAACAGCTATAATTACTGGCTATTTATTTTTTTAAAGCTGAAAATAATGTAAATTACACTACAAACATAACTGGAAAATAACCATGACCACAACACCTTTTGTATGTTAAAAAATAACCAAATATTTTTTATTTGTGTGCAGCTTTTATTTGCTGTTGGTATGCCCACCTCTTACTCTTACCTGTTTGCATTGCCTTCACATTTATATCTCGTTATCAAAGCCAAAGTGTTTTATTTCTTTCATATTTCATATTTTATTTTTATCTCATTTTTATTTAACTGAACTATACTCAATGTACTTTTAGGATAACTGATATCAAAGCCAGTTGATATGAGACATAAAGAGAAAGCTGAAGAGAGAAATCTGCTGAGAGATGCCCAGAACTGCACACATCAAATGACCATCAACTCACATCACTGGGACAGAAGTGATCAATTCTCATGCACATTTATAATTATAAACAGACGTGCATCCACCACTGTACGGTACAGTCAGAATGCTTGCCTAACATTTCCATTAGCTACCATGAGCTCGATGTGACCTGCTTCTGAGGGCAGAGTTTAAATGCGTTTAAGTGCATCTGATTCTAGATCAGCTTGATTGATAGCAGTAAATGGTGTCTGTTGACTGATTGCCAGGCCTGTTTGTTCTGCACCAATCAGGCTGATCCAGGATTCATTGTCAGCAGCTGTACAGGAGATGATAAAAGCCTGTGTTGTAAGTTTCTCAGTCAGAGAGCTCCACATGTTCTGCTCACGGTCCTTCTGTTTGTGGGTTTCTTCATTTGTTTTGGGGTCCTGTAGTTTATTATTTAGTGGGTGTCTTTGGGTCCTGATGTCTTGATATTTTGAGTTTGACTTTAATTATATTTTTTATTTTTTATTAGTTTTAATTTTTTTTGGTTTTACCTTTTGACAACATGAGCAGCATAATATCAAAGGATCTGATTTTAAAGTACCAGTGGGGTTAAATGGTTTGGGGTTTGTCGCTTGTGTTTCTGATATTAAATGTGAGTTTAAAGTCTATTTAAAACAGAAATTGTTGTACTCGAGTCTTTTGTATGTTTGCAATTACAAGCACATATCACTGAAATATCAAATCTGATATCTGAAAGCACAAATAATGGTTATGGTGACGCACAAATAATGGTTATGGTGACCCACAAATGCACAAGCATGACAAGTTTCTTCCTCATTTATTTAGTTTTTTTATGTGTTAGTCAACATTTGTTTTGTAAGTTTGTTGTATCGTGTGGACAGGATGAATGCCAGCCGCTCGCTGCTGTTGAATCTGTTTTCATTTTAAACATTTAGTCTGTGAGTGGTGAGGCGTGTAAAAGAACGACTCCGGCACATGTGATCGTGCAGATAACCGCTGTTGCTTGTCTCAGATGAGATCGGACCCAGAGATCAGATTCATTAGAAACAAGATGACATGCATTTTGCCACCCTCAGCATTTTCATGCAAACTGAGTCATGAGTTTAAAGTGGTTAAAAAGTCACCAAAATCCTTTCTGAATAAAAAATGAAACAATCTGAGGATAACACAGCACGTGATGCTAGTCCCAATGAAACGGACTGCTACTCCACTAACAATTTTACATTAAATTTAAACATTGCTCTAATATTTTGATGACTGAAAACTATATAAAATATTATTTTTAATATTGTAGAAACATTTTCACAGAAAAATTCCTGGTTAGCTTATTGACATATATGACATATTTTACACAGTTTGCGCATTTCATGTATTTACTGCATAGCAGATGTGGCCTTTGTCATTGGCTGTAGATTTATGCATTAGTGTTGCATTAGTGTTTCATGTGTGTGCTTGTGTAGTTTGACTGTGGGGTAAGAGGTGGTATTAATTCTAGGGGCCAATGGGTCCAGAGGGGCCCATAACAACTTCCCCATTCTGACAGACACCAGTAGCACAACTCTCTGAAGACCCCAGACATGAAAACAGCCCAGTATGACCCTGGGTGTGGTACAACTCACTGTTGTGACAGGGTTATTTTGAATCACACCACACTTAATTCTGTGTAATGTTAACTCACATTAAATGTTGCATAATACTAATTATCAGCTCAGGTGGATGGAAAATCACCAGCCTGTTATTAAAAATGGGACTAAAATGGGATTAAAAAAGGACTAGCTTTTCCCAAAAGTGATGCTATTAAACACTAGATGAGTTTATGGGTTGTTTTGAAGCAACACGGCATTTTAAAAAAACATCCTGATTACTGTCATATCCTTTAAAAAACTTCCACATTATCTAATAACCGTTCATCTGTGAGCTCTTACTGTCACACAGCAATGCATGCTGGGAAGTAACCCACACGCGACACATTTAAACGTGCTGCTTAGTCACAGCGGCAGATGTGCTTCCTTTTAATGTAACACCAAACATCTGGGTTTGCATGTTGCCGTGGATATATTATGTTTTTAGTTCTGCTCTGTATTGTATTTTTTACAGAGTTTAAATAGAAAACCAAACTAGGGTATATCCAGCTGACACACTGGGTATACCCACACTTATGGCATGAAGTCATATGGAGACAAATATGTTCATATTTATTTATTAAAAGATTTTTTACACCTTCATGTTCCATCATGTCCTGCATCCTTCACAAAAAACACAGTTGTGAAGTTGCTCTGTTAGTATGACAGAATTTGAGTTCTCTGAAGGCTCTTTGTAAAGGCAGAAACTGAGCAGAAGATCGTGTGAAACCGGAACGCTGGACTCTGTAAACAGACACAGCAGTGTGAGGATCACAGATCTACGGCAGTGTTCAGAGAGCTGTTTTCCAGACGGAGGCTTGTTAGAAGGTTTTTCCGGTGATAGTTTGGTAAACAGATTGTTCTGTGTTGCTTGGACAAGAGGCCAGTGAGTTCAGCATTGTTGACCTTCCTTTCAGATCACAGCTGGGCAGAAAACTTCAAAGAAATCACCTGTTTATGACTGATACACACAGATCCTCTTTTACATGCCCCAGACCTCCAAAACATGAACGTATTCATGGACCCCTGTGTTATTGGTTTGATTTCCTAAAGCTGCTCCGTAACGTACTGTAACTCTTGGGTCTTATGCAGCTTTCTTTGACTCTGCATAATCCATGTTTTCTGCTAAATCTTTTCTGCAAAAAGCTTTACGACTCTGCATCTTGCTCAACAATTAGACAGGAAGCACAGACTACGCCTTTCCTGTCCACTGCATTAAATTAATAATTCAATAAATAAATCGAATATTAAATTGTGTGACCGGAAAAGGGCGACATCCTATTCTTTATTTTCCCACCAGTGTGACAGCTTGTACTATATGATCCTGAGCCTTTTTTGCACTTTTAATCTTTCATTACATCTACACAGTAAAGAAATTTTGCATGAATTTACAGCATATTCCTTTAGAACATACATTTTTTGTAGTAGTTTTATTAACAATCAAACAACAGCTGTACAGTGTGACTGCAGATATTCAGACCTCAGCTGATCATTCACTTTTAAAGAGTTCAATTAAAAGAACACAATGATTTAACCATTCAATCTTGTTTTACTGAAAATATAAAATAAAATAGCATGTACAATAATAATCACAATAAAACAATAACATTAATCATAATATAAAAATCTGTACATTACATTGTTTGTTTTTCAGTACAAGAGGAAAGACTGATACAAAACAACTGCATGAAGTAAAGAACATATTTACAACACTGAGAAACACTGCCTATATACATTCATATACATCTTTTGTTTCTATAAGCCAACCAGTGGCCTGTACAGGTTTACTCATGTCTGATGTGCAGTATTTAAAAAAATATTTTCCTAATTTATCATCTCCTTTTAAAGAGCTTTCAGAAGAGTTTGCTCTAGCAGCCATCTTCGCATTACTTCAGGTCGGCCTACTTAAATAAAACAGGAAACAGGTCTGACATCACAATCATAGCGTGATGTCACAGGTGCACGTTTCATGTGCAAGTGCAAGAGCTCAGATTCTGTGTTCTGATTGTCATTGGATCACAGTATCATGATCTCAGTCTAATAACCCAGGCTAACAAATCCAGGCTAACAGAGTCACAAAGATGGTGTTGCAAGTTTGTCAGGCAGGACAAGAGGTTTGCATTGAAATTAAACCCAGCTAAGAGGGAACATTTTCAGAACATTGGCTAGGTTTTCTTAAAGTTATCAAAAATGTTCTTGCAGCAATGTTAGAACATTTTACATTATATATCATATGTAAAATGTTAGTAGTTAGTAGTGGAACATTTTCAAAATGTTTTGAATGTTCCCAGAAATAATATTTTTACAGTTTTTGTTACTTAATGAAAACGTTAGGGAAATGTTCATACAACTTAAAATTGTTAGCCGGGAAAGGTCTATAAACCCAAACCTTACATCCTTTATACACTCACACAGTTTGTAAATGAACACAGGTAATCCATGCAATAGAGCCTAAACTCAGCAACAGTTTTCAAACACTCAGCAGTAAACTACAGTAACACTGACGTTAAGAGACTAGCTGTCTGAAAATAAGGCAGGTTAACCTGTAGCGCTCTTATTTCCAGTTGTCTTATTTTAGATTCTGTCTTTGTTCTGTACACATTTGGCTTTGTGCAAGACCATAATTGATAATAATACACCATACATGTGCAGGAGCAAACAAAACCACTTCTTTTCACTTCCATGCATTCTGTACTCCTGCATCTGAAAAGCATTTGCTGAGTTCTTTATGCAAGATCATTTTAAACACTCTCTGGTTTGAGTCTCATTCTAAAATGCTCTATAATATTTAACATAGCAGCACTTGTAAAAAGAGAGAGAGAGAGACAGAGAGAGAGAGGGAGAGAGAGACACTCGTCTGTGTGTGAACAGACATTAGGTTGTTTCAGAAATACACATGCTGCAGACTAGGCCCAGAAAACTCAGTACTTCTGTCCTTTTCAAGATAAAGTTAAAGTGTTTTGAATCTTTCTGTGCAGAATGTGAATGTAAAGAATTTTGTTTTTAATTAGGTAATGCTTAATAATTAAATAGACATAAGTTCAACGAATGTCTGGGAGTAAATTGTCCCTACCAATCTGAAATATAAAGATATTAACTTCTATAGCAGCATCAGAAGTGAGTGACAGACAAATGCAAAACAAATGCGCAGACTCATGCCTGCACATTTTCAAGTTTTTCTAGCAGTTCATCTCCCCGCTTCATTTAACGGTCTAACAGGTACAGAACCCTCCCCCCAGCTAACAGGGAACGTTCTCAGAATGTTGCCTAACGTTCTCTAATTCTCTCAAAGTTATCAAAAAAAGTCAAAAATAAAAAAAAGATATCAATTACAAAATGGTTAGTGGAATGGTTTAAAAATGTTACATGCAACATTTCACATTTTTTGTTACTCAATGGAAACATTAAGGAAACATTCTTACAACCTAAAGTTGTTAGCTGGGCCTCTGCTTTGATGTGCCTCTAGGCAGTGTTTATTTCACCATTCGTAAGAACACTTTACAACATCCTCATTCTAACTGTACTGTTGGCTTGAGTCTGCCTCACTGAAGGGCTCGGTTCAGCTCCATGTGCCATGTGTCTCTTAAACCTTTCTGTATGTTCAGTCATATTTCTGATTCTCGTCTCAAAGACCGCGGTTCTAATGGAATGGTGGTGTGGCTGTGGTCAGAGTCTGAACCTGTGTCTGTGATTGTCCCCTCGTGGCCCAAGCTGTCTCCATTGTCCTTCTCTTTATTGGAAAGTGCCACTTCGTTCTCATAGTAAAAAGAATTCGAGTTGGATAGCATATATTTTTTCTCAGCAAGTTCCCTCGCACTGCACAGTGGGGTGCTGGGCACTTCATAAGTCTTGTGAAAGAGAGAGTAATCAACTTTGTAATAGTTTTTCTCCTCGAAGAGGACGGGCTCAAAGCGATGCCCCCAGAGAATCTCGTTCGCCACGTAGGAGCTACGACACTGAGTGGTCATGGCAGTGGCTTCCACCATGCCCTCCAGGATGACCACGATTTCAAAGTCGGAGTTCTCCATTTCCTGTTTGCTCATGTCATAGAAAGGACTGTCTTCATTGATCTCATGCACAATGGTGATGGGCGACACCAGGAAGATGCGATCAATGCCGCTGTCAAAACCCACGTCAATATCCATTTGATCTAGAGGAATAAACTCACCTTCCGCTGTGGTGCGAGACTTGAGGAGCTGAGCACGAACATGGGCCTCTACTAAGTGGCTTTTGCGCAAGTTTCCCACTCGCCACATCAAACACAGCCTGTTGTCCCTCATGGCCACAGTCGCGTTGTGGCTGAACACCAGCGTCTCATTCCTCTTCTTGGGCTTTGCCATCTTAGCCATAATAGCACCGATGATGAAGGCATCGACGATGCAGCCGATGATGCTCTGAAACACCACCATGAACACGGCGATTGGACACTCATCCGTGACGTAGCGATAGCCGTAGCCAATGGTGGTCTGCGTCTCGATGGAGAAGAGAAACGCAGCTGTGAAGCTGCCAACATTTGAGATGCACTTGGGACTGTCGTTTTGCAGGTCTCCATGAAATATGGCCACCAGCCAGAAGATGCATCCAAAAAACAGCCATGACAGCAGGAAAGCCAGGCAGAAAATGACAAACATCCATCGCCAGCGGATATCCACGCAGGTGGTGAAGATGTCAGATAGGTAACGCTGGCTCTTCTCACTGACATTAATGAACTGGACGTTGCAGTGTCCATTTTTCTTGACGAATCTGCTCTGGGTGTGGTGACGAGTATGGATCTTAACCTTCCCGTTACCAAACCCGTTCGGAACCGCAGCAGTGGCCAACTTCATACCGTCCTCCTCTGATGACACTATGCTGTATCGGTTGGCCCGCACACTTCCCATCACCTCAGGCTGGGACGTCTGTGCTGTTTCTGCTTTGGAAAACAGTCTTAGTTTCTGGAAAAAGCGTTGGAGAAACAGTTTTGAAACGCTTACGAGGACCAACACAAGCAGGAAATGGTGAGGCTGTTCAGAGCCGGACGCAGGAGGCGTCGCTTTGCTTCAGTTGGAGATTTTGATTGACACAGAGGTCTGAAGGGCAGTGATGGGGTGGTCACGCTTGTCTCTCATCAGATCTGGTGATGTCATCAGTCAGTTGTCCTATCAGAAACAAGAGATGAGATACAGTTAATTGTTCGCTAATAAAGACGACCCAAAAAATGAAGGTTGTAGGAGAGAAAATGAAAAGAACCTGAACCAGAACAAACTGAAATCTGACAGCACACACGTGTGTCAGAGACCCACTTCTCAAGTACATCATTTTCACAAATCTTGCTTGTGAAAGATTTGTGAAACTGCACACTGATCAGATCATAACATTCACATTTCTCTCTGAATTGTGCTTCATTAAAACATCATACTTTGAGATTTAAGAGGAACCTGACCATTACTTTCACAGCAGAATGAGCCAGCAAGAATTCATTTAGAACAGACAAAATAACAGAGCCTAACCAGTCTCATCATTCAACCGTAAGCTCACAGACGCTGCAGAGAACCATAAAAGATCTAGAACATTTCTACAACGTAATGGACTTTACAGGACAGTTCTCCACGTCTGTTGATGCTCTCATTTGTGTTAGTAATTGTGCTTTCACATATTGCACTAATCAGTCTATGTACATGCACTGATGCAAAATCATCTAATGACAGTAAAGTCCTGAAAACTCTTTACATCTTACTGAAGAACTGAAGCTTTATGGTACATTTTGGGTTTTCTGATTTATAATCTTACAAGTACTCCAGAAATCAATGTTTCAAAGCTCGTAATATTCTGTATTATTGCCCAAACGTCAGGAAAGACAGAAAGAAAGTTTTCTGTGGGGTGCAGAGACGAAGAGAAAGCTTGCTGATCTGAGAGCTGATCTGAGAGCTGATCTGAGAGCTGATCTGAGAGCTGATCTGAGAGCTGAGAGCTGATCTTCTCTTGGTAGTGTAATGAAAGCGTTTCTCTGGGCAGGACTGAATCACTGAACATGAATGAGGACAGAAACTCATTACAGCTTACAGCAAAATGCATGAAACTCAATAATAAAGAATAAATGGCTTTAATGAACAGCGTGAATGACATTCATTTAGCTCATGTGTGTCTTACCTTCAGTGTTTGTAAAAAAGAAGCAGCTCATGTATAAACATCCCAGAAAACCTGATGTGTCCTCATACTGACGTTATGTCCTCATACTGACGTTATGTCCTCATACTGACGCTGTAGATGATGAAGGCTGGTATAATAAACACATTAAATCCGGTAACGCGTGTGCTGTCGCGTCCGGCCTCAAACCTATTTAAATCACACGCACCGGCGAGCCACGCCCTCTCCCCCAAACCGACCAATCCGGAGAGAGGGAGCGTTTCACGCGCGGATAAAGCCGCGCTCGTCTGACGGGAGGTCAGTGTGAAGACAAACCGAGGCGAAGCTGAACTCAGGTCAGTTTTCAAGCGTCCACACAGGAGAATTGACAGGAAACGCAAGCAATGTGACACTGAATGTAGAAATATTCACTTTGATACAGACTTCAGATATCATTTAAATGAACTGATTCTGACTCTGATTCTGATTGGCTGTCTATATCATATTATAAATGTATGAATATGCATATAATTCACTTTAATTGAATGGTAAAATGAGGATCACTTACTGAAGCTCAGCAGCTGGAGGACGTCCTGCTGCTCTGCTGCTGTCTGCTGCTGCTCTGCTGCTGCTGTTCTGCTGCTGCTGCTGCTGCTGCTCTGCTGCTGATCTGCTGCTGATCTGCTGCTGCTGCTGCTCTGCTGCTGCTGCTCTGCTGCTGCTCTGCTGCTGATCTGCTGCTGCTGCTGCTGCTGCTGCTGATCTGCTGCTGCTCTGCTGCTGCTGATCTGCTGCTGCTGCTCTGCTGCTGCTGCTCTGCTGCTGCTCTGCTGCTGCTCTGCTGCTGCTGCTGCTCTGCTGCTGCTGATCTGCTGCTGCTCTGCTGCTGCTGCTGTTCTGCTGCTGCTCTGCTGCTGATCTGCTGCTGCTGCTGCTGCTCTGCTGCTGCTCTGCTGCTGCTGCTCTGCTGCTGCTCTGCTGCTGCTGCTGCTCTGCTGCTGCTCTGCTGCTGCTGCTCTGCTGCTGCTCTGCTGCTGCTGCTCTGCTGCTGATCTGCTGCTGCTGCTGCTCTGCTGCTGCTCTGCTGCTGCTGCTGATCTGCTGCTGCTCTGCTGCTGCTGCTGTTCTGCTGCTGCTGCTCTGCTGCTGCTGCTGCTGCTGCTGCTGCTGCTCTGCTGCTCTGCTGCTGCTCTGCTGCTGCTCTGCTGCTGCTCTGCTGCTGCGTGTCACACACTGCTTACTTGTCACATGTAATGAGCTGTGTCAGAATCATGAAGCGCTTCATTTCAGTTACTTTCTTCTTCCAGTCTGTAAATAACACAGAGTATTTATAGGCAGAAGGTGGTGCGTGACTGTTCGCTCTCTGTTTACCTTTCAGCCTCATTTGAGGCGATGCTTGAGCAGCGCTGCGTCCAGCCACAAGGTGGAGAGCTGGAGACCGAGGAAAGTCTCCTGAGACCCGGCAACATGATTCTGTCTGTTCTGGTGGATGTGTGTTATGTGTGTTAGTAACTCTGACACTGTTTTAAGTCCTGGCATATCTTAAAGAGGACAAAAATCACTTTTTGTTTTTGATGTCAAGTGTTTGGGGGTGTGGCCAATACAATAAACGTCACTGTGTGGTATAACAATTATAATATATGATCGTGATGATGTGTTGTTATAATATATAGACAAAATCCCCCCGAAAATGTGTTCTTTTGGGGTCTTTTAATAGGCCTAAATTGTATGCTGTATTAGTAAAACTGAGTGCTCAACCAAAAATGCCTCTGATATCAGCTGTTAAATTGCCCTTAGGGGGCCGGCATGGTTGCTGTGTAAACATTGAAAATTTTGACCGGATCTCTGTTTCCAAAAGATTTTATTAACTGTTTGTATGGAAATGTTAGCTACACAAAATAATGTGGAACAATGTTCTGGACTTCCTCAGCTGATGCCAAAGAGACTGACCACGGGTCCGATTAACATCCGGTTACCATCAGTGTCATTATAACCATAGCCTCTAATGTAGGTCAAGGGTTTGGGGTCATAATGTAATCAATGAGAATTAAGGTTTTACTTTAGTCAAACTCCTACTGTAATGAACTGAAAGGAATACACCAATGTCTTCTGTGTTCAGATGACAGAAACACAGAGCAGTCGATCTCTTTCATTCATCTGTCCACAGAAATTCCTCTGGGTCATGACAGCTTTAGTCTTCCATGACCACTCTCTCTTGTTTGTGCTTGTTTTGCTTTCATCTCTGAACAGCAGACAAATGAGTCAATACTCAGCTCTGCCGTTTGGCAGCCAAGAAGGTTTTATGTTTGTAATGTTTGTAGATACATCATGGAACTCAGGCCTCACCCAAATGAGCGTGGCTTTAATTAGACCCTCTGCCTGAATCTGAGGTTTGGTCAGCAGGGAACCCTCTCTCAGTCTCCTGCTTCTCAGTTCTGTGTGTGTACACAGAGTAAATAAAGCGTGCAGAAAAGCTGCACGAAGGGCTTGTCACAGGGCGGTTATGTTGCTCGCATTCCTGTAGCGTGACTGGTAGAGCGTGCTGCTAGCAATGACAGGACATGTGTTCAGTTCCTAGGGAATACATGGACGGATAAAATGCATAGCTTTAATGCACTTGAAATCCTTTTGGATAATGCATCTTCCACACGCATTCATAGAAATGTAATGCAAGCTTTCTGTCACATTAATGACACATACGCACACTTACTGTTATAATGTTTTGCTTCATAAGACCTCAATATATCATCAGGAGATGCCGGACCTCACAGCTGCAGACAGTCACCAGCTCCTGTCCAATACAATGATAGCGGAGAAAAACAGGGCTGTCCTGCCAGAACTAAATATATATCAGTAAAAAATAAATGCTTTGTGACTCGTGCTTTCCATTTTTAATACCTGAAATTTAAATAAACACTGCCGTCTATTTTTGACACAAGGGAAGCTACATTTCCTGTCTTCTCACTTTGTTTTCCATCACAAAATCTCAAGTGGATCTTCTCAGTTTTTTTCCCAATTTCTCTACTATTTCCTGTTTGGACTGTTGGCATGCTAAGCCGACTGGACTGGACCGTTATTGAAGGTTAGGTGTGTGTGTATGCGCACGTGCATGTGTGTTAAAATAATAAAGGTGAGTAACTGCTTGTTTATGCTGTTACTGGAAAAGAAAGACAAATTGCTGAAATATCCTATTTCACGCCTTCCGAGTGAAAGTTATTAATTATTATTTTCTTTGGCCAATAAAAGCAATGAATGGTAACAGGACAAAAACAGACATTAATCTCAGTGTTAGAAATATGTTTGGACAGAGAATTAAAAAGTAGGTGAACATATCACTGAACTTTTCCATTCGGCGTGTGGTTGGTCCAGTATATTACTGGAAAGATCACCACAGCAGCTGTCTCACACTGGGCCCCAATCACAGTTTCATCACTGAGTGTGCAAACACTTGTGAAGAGTCTGTGGCTTCATCGCTGTGTTTCCACTCTGATATTACACTTTATCTTTGACACTCTAATATTACACATACTTTTGATTGTGCAAGTTGGTATGAGAATAAAATATTAAAACACTTTTTGTGCAGGGTTTAAAGCAGTAGTCCAGCTTCTGTTAGCTGCTTGTATCAAACAAACATTTTAAAATGTTGAACAGAGGTTAGAAGGTTGTGGAGCTCTACTTTAAGAAAATCAGATAATTGACGATAATTCTCTCTGGTTTTCCGTGAATAGTTCAGTCTGGATTTTAATCGAATAAATCTGTTTCTTGGGGGTTAGAAAGCTGTAACAGTTTATACTCCATCTGCAAATTCAGTTGACTGTAAGTACTGACAAATTTCTGAAGTATTGAAGTATTTCTATTTATATTCTTGAACTCTTTCAGACGGTGCTTACTAACGTTTCGAACACGCGATCATATGGAGCCAGAATAACACATGAATCAGAATCTACTGCACAGAAATATTTAGAGATTTTTTGGCAATAACAAAACTGTTTGCGTAAAAACAACACCAAAATGAAAAACAAACAAAATGATGTTTTCATGATGATGAATGTTCAAAACATTCAGTTTGTTAGATGTTGTATGAACGATGTTGTTTGATTAAAAGAACTTTATTCAAACATTTTTTAAATTTGGTAACATTTTTAAAACATTCTACTAACGACTTATGAATAACGTTTTTGGTACATAGGATTTACATAGAACATTCTACTACTATTAGTGCTAGAACATTTTTTGACAACTTTGAGAACACTTTTAGGGAATATTAGCCAACGTTCTGAGAAGGTTCCCTGTCAGCTGGGAACTATAAACTATAACAGAGATAAATTTAAATGTCAAATCCAAAAGTTTTGACAGATCCAATGGCTTAAACTGGACAAACTATCAGCACTTAGACAATTCATCCAGGCTAGTGAACAGTTTTGCCTGGAATCCACATGGTTGAGAGTAAGTCAACGCTATGGCCGGCCAGTAGACTTTGACTCCATTTGGGTTCCCTCAGCTGCTGTCTGGACAGTGTTAGTGGGATCTTTTATTTTAACTGGAAATGTTCTCTGTGAGAGTGAAAAGACGTTACAGTCGCTCGGCATTAACCTGACATCTTCAGAACTCACACATGTGAGCTGATGTCTTCACGCTTTGCACCACGCTCCACTAGCCTGACTCACGACAGACAAAAATAAATGAACAAACTGATGTCTGCAGATTGTCCCTGTCCAGTCTGGAAATGTGTGGAATTCCACTTTCCAGTCGAGACTATGGTTTGAGTGAGAATGAAAACTGTACTCTGTGGATCAGGATTTGATTTTGTTGGTTTAAGAGTGGAACAAGAGAATCTGAATGTTGTCTGTTAAAGAATGTCAAAATATCAAGTGTTCCTCCTATAAAACAGCCTTTATTTAGTTTAATCTGACTTTGTCATTTTTTTTTAAACTCTGTATGTGTTTCAGCAGAACTTGCACAAATTGTATGCTTTACAATCAAAATATTATCTCTAATATTACATGCAGTTCATTTTGTTCATCTGTCTGTCTATTTGTCTGTCTTTGCTTTTGACAACTGCTTTTATCCAAAGTGACTCATTCAACATGCTATACATTTAATCAATGGCCATAAAAATCCAACCCATGACCATGATGTTTTCAGCACAATGATGTATCAACACTGCCTACAGTATTGAATATTTTCTTGAAATACTCATTTCTTATTGTTGTCATTTTATTATTGCTACTTAAAAACTTTTCCAGTACTCTTTATTTGTATGCACTGTAACCTTTGAACATGAATCCAGATACCTAAATATGGGTCTAGATCTCATTTCCTGTTCCTTGAAACCTTTTACATCTACAGCCAGGACTACACATGCATACTTTCCAGATTATAACACGCAGATTTCCAGCATCTGTCCATGAAGCAAAATAAGGAAAACAATGCAAACGTTCCATGTCGTGTTTGCTTTTCCTAGTGTTGCACTGCCAGTGTTGGGTGAGTTACTCAAGAAATGTCTTTAGCACATTACTAAATGTAAACTTTTTGCTTTTGTTTCACTTTGTTTCCTTTGGTGTTCCAGTGTTCTAGGGCATGACACGGATGTTACAGTTGATACGTGTTACATGGACGTGAGAGGTCTGCTGGTCTTCATGTCACACAATTCTCTCCTCTGCATCATATTTTCTGCAGCATGACGTTCTTTATCCATGTATACTTCTGATTGCGCAGCATGTCCAGCCTTAAACGGTTAATTGCAGGGAGATTGTCATGACTGGTTCATATTGCAACAAATTACCTCCAAGTTTAAAGTGCAATCAATGCAAGAACTACTGTTCATTTTCATAGAGGGGAACATAATTCGTCTCAGAGGGTCAATTCACTGCCTGCTGACCTTCACACAAAGAAGAAAATTTAGTGCCCTCATTTCCCTCAGGATGCAAAAGGCAGGTCAGGACACAGAAGGGCCCAATGTGCATGCGGGTTTTTGTCAGACAAACACAGCAAAACAATAGCATCTAGTAGGCCCATCACAGTGGCTGAATGTGCCCTCAATCCACAACAGCCCAGATTTAAAGCACTGTTATCTGGAAATACAGATCATCTGTAATTTCACCCTTTAATGAGCTCCACACAATGTCAAACTTCCTACATTCACACAAACCATTTCCTCTGTTGGGTGTCAATGGAAGACGTACGCTGGACAGGTCAGGAGGTTTTATCTGAGGAAGTACAGTAGCAGTTTGTCTGTAAACCCCTTAAGAAAATAATAACAATATACAATAGTCATGCAGAATAAGATCTCAGTCTTTTAGGTGGTCTTCTGCACATTTAAGACGAATTCCAGACTGAAAGTATGACAGCACAAACTGAATCTCTGACTCCTGATCTTCTGCATTTAAGATGATTCCTTTACCATGGCTCTGAGGATATATCCTGCTTCTGTTTTATCTTACAGCTGCTGGAATGAAACACTTTTTCCATTACAAATGGAATAAATCCATGTGTCTATACACAGTGTGTGTAAATCTATATAGTCAATACACAATCTATAGCATGAATGTTACAAGCTGCTCCCAGTGAATAGTCACACACACAAATAAACATAAAATATGTACACAAGAAACAATTTGGGAAGGAGCCAAAATGAAAATCGAACCAGCAGCTTTTTAATAATACAGGCTTATAATGAAACTCTCCTTCAGTCCCCCCCAATGCATGCTATTCATAACATCCCAGCTAACATTTTTAGTTTGTAAGAACGTTTTCCTAACGTTTCCATCAGTAACAAAAACATTCCACACATTCCAGCACTCTGAACTACTGGACTGATTTGGCCAGCAGAAAGAAATGATTAATTCTGAGCCCTGACTTCAGCAGAGCTCCATAACAAGTCAGTGATGAATTAAAACTTTCTGTACGGGGCGCACAATGACACAAACACGTAAACTCTGATGTCACGTCATGTCTGTTCAGCAGTTGTCTTTCCTAAAACGCAAGGCGTGCGAAACAACAGCGCGGCCTCAAAGAATGAATCATGATGCAAGCGAATGTGAAAATCATTACGCATGTGAGATGTGTTTCAGATTTGCTCAGAGGCTTCTGTGGTCGAATGACTTTGCACTGTTGCATGACTTGTCATAAAAAGACACTAAAACAGTTCTGGATCATAAGATCATAACATATTTGTACTATTAAAAAAATTCCTTTGCTCGGTTGTTACAGCATCTCGACACGAACGCGCTTGTAATAATTATGCTGAAGCCTCGTGCAAAGTCGATGCTGTGCGTTTTAGTCAATATTTAGCTCACTCTTTCATGTGTACAAGAACGCTTTCCAAAAACGTGTCATTAGGGGAGCAAAGCTATGTCTGGGTCTCCTGTTTCATCTCAGATGTGTAGAGTTTACAGTACTTTCCATGGCGTCTCTCAGACACCCGGTTCACACGCACTCAGATGATTTCTGTTGATTGAGCTTCAATATATTGGCACGTGTGGCCGACTCTTGTTACCCCGCATCACCCAACAGCCAGCCAAACCCACCAGAGCAACACATTCACGGGCTCTCGTATCATTTCTGCCAGTAAGTCTGCACAGAATGCAGTTATTCAGGCTAAGACCGCCTGACACGAGACCCTTACCAAAGTTCATTCAGATGACATATTACCATCAAAGGCACCGCACACCAGTTGCAAGTTGTTAGTGGACTTAACTTAAAACCATCATCTTTGAATGATAAATCAACACACACAGACACACAACAGGTGAACACAGATTTAAAAGTGCTAATGCATGAGTGTGCAGTGGCTCAGGGGCCACACTTCACTCGGTCAGGGCAGTGCTGCCCTCTGGCGGCGCGCATGTTGCGTTCATGACGTCATTACAGAAGAACTGACGATGCACAACATTTAATTCAGCGAAAACATCTGCAGGTAACAATCATAAATAAATGAGGTCTATAAATAATGACACACGTCATGTTTATACCGCAGATATTGTTTTAAGATGCTACCAAACGATTAATAATACAATTTAGCGATTAAAGCGCTCAACCGCGTCGCGCTGTTGCACCCGTGACGCGCCTCCTCTGTGACGTCACCGCGACGGCCCGGAATTTCCTCTCTGCGTGATGCGGCGCATGCGCATGTGGGGAGAAGAACGCGGACGTCGAGGCGCCGTCGGTATTAAACTGCTGCATGGCCGCACGTCGGTAGATGATGTCGAAAGCGCCGCCTCAGCCCGGCTCTTCGGCTGCCGCGGGGAACCTCGGGCCGTCGTCGTGCTCGTCTCCCTCGGCGGGCGGCACGACGTCCCCCGCTAACGCGGTGCACACGCAGCCCGAGAAGCCGCAGCACTACACGTACGTACCGACACGCCTTCACCGCTGTCGTGTGCAGGTCGTGTGCAGGTCGTGTAACGTCGGCCCTTTAGCATGAGATGAGCTCTCTGACTGTCTGTGTGCACGGCCGTGCTTCCTCAGGGCCCAGTGCGCTGAAATAACGATGCATTTTAACATGCATGTAGCGGGAGCTCTTGTGCTGATGCACAATAAAGTTTGCATGCAATATAATGCAGTACGTCGTTCATTTGATGACGGCTGTGTATATTTAATGCATGTTTTTCAGCATGCCTGGTACAAAGTAATATAAGACAGTGTTTATCTTCAGACACATTGCTGTTTTCTTGCATGTTGACAGCCTCTAGGCTCGGGTATCTGTAGCCACTCCTGTTCGTACCTCTTGCTCTTTGGCCTGCATCTTCAGTGAGTTTTCTCCTTTAATCTGTCCGTCAGGTATCTCAAGGAGTTCAGAACCGAGCAGTGTCCGCTGTTTGTGCAGCACAAATGCACTCAGCACCGTCCCTTCACCTGCTTCAACTGGCACTTCCTGAACCAGAGGCGGCGGAGGCCCATTCGCCGGCGAGACGGGACGTTCAGTTACAGCCCAGATGTGTACTGTGTCAAATACGATGAGGGTACAGGGACGTGCCCCGATGGAGATGAGTAAGAACTAAGAGAAACATCTTTCCTGGCTTTTATGCACACGGCAGTATCCACACAGTTGACGTTGTTTTTGGTTTGCTTGATGCCAGGTGTCCGTTTCTGCACCGGACGGCAGGAGACACGGAGCGCCGGTATCACCTCCGGTACTATAAGACTGGCTCCTGTATCCATGAGACTGATGGTAAAGGCCACTGCGGTAAAAACGGGCCACACTGTGCCTTTGCACACGGCTCACACGACCTCCGTAGCCCTGTATATGACATCAGGTTGGTTGCAACCCAAAAGGGAGTTTTTATGTTTAAACCACATTATACAAAGTTAAGTCAGTCAGCGGCTGTCAGGCTCCAAAAATATAAAGCACCATTAAAAGTTGCTCTTACTTACTGAAATTCTTGCTCTTGCCTGCAGCTGTAAGTTTTATTTATGCTTTACTGCAATTTGTCACTTTGCGATCTGCTACGATACACACAAGAACCAATGACACTTGACCTCAGTGACACAAATTAAAGCATGCCTAAAGTTTGTAATGACATGAGAGTGAGTAAATGTGATCTTTAATGACAAGTCTGTTGTTTAATCTTCTGCTGTTGTGGAGTTATAAAGCTCCAGAAAGTGGATTGAATCTGCATTGATTATAATGTGTGCTCTTGATTGATTGTGTTTCTGGTTTGACATTTGTCTTTTCAATTTCCTGTTTGTTCAGGGAGGTTCAGGTTTTAGATGCCCAATCTGCCACGGGATTGGTCGAGGGGTCATCTGGGGAGGGGCAGTCGGGGGTTGTGGCGAGCACAGCGCTCATAGAAAAAGTTCTGAGTGAAGATCCACGCTGGCAGGGTGAGAGGACATCTTGTGCCAAACACACACACACACACACACACACACACACACACACACACACAGAGAGAGCTGGCTTTGAAAAGTTTACTTAAATGTTAAGCCACAGTATGTGTCACTTTCCTCTGGTCTTCTCATGCAGACAACAGTTTTGTCCTCTCCAACTACAAGACAGAACTTTGTAAGAAACCTCCCCGGCTGTGCCGACAGGGTTATGCGTGTCCCTTCTATCACAACAGTAAAGACCGCAGACGGAGTCCTCACAAACACAAATACAGGTCTGCACAACAAACGCTGAGTGACATTTGAGATACAATTTGTACTCAGAGAGTCTCTGTACTGATGTGGATAACATGGGCATCTGTGTAGTTATTACTGAGGTGGAAGGGTTTGAACGTGTGTTTCATTTAAATGTAAGGCCCAGTCATGTTTTTCTTTAAATCCAATGTCATGTGCATGTAGGTTTAGAGGAAGGTTTAGGGTTTGGGGATAAAAAAAATCAATAGCCTGATATAAAATCAGTGGAATCTATGGAATGACCTCACCAATATAGTGAAGCAAATGTGTGTGTGTGTTTGTACAGAGCCCTGCCGTGCCCCTCAGTGAAACACAGTGATGAGTGGGGGGATCCCAGTAAATGTGACGGTGGAGAAAATTGTCAGTACTGCCACACACGAACAGAACAGCAGTTTCATCCCGAGGTACATCAGAGAGAGACACACAACTCAGAGCTGTACTTTCACAGCAAAACCATCTGGACATCTGTGTTCTTCTGCACTTACAGATCTGATGTCTACAGAGCTGATGAAACAGTGACTGTATTTCTAATTATGTTGTATATTAGCTTTGCAGTTATGACAATTGTGGCTGTTTCTTTTATTCACTCCGATTTTCTCAAGATAAGATCAAAATCTTGTTCTTGAAAGATCTTTTCATACACAGATCTACAAATCCACCAAATGCAATGACATTCAGCAGAGCGGAAACTGTCCCAGAGGGCCGTTCTGTGCTTTCGCACATTTAGAAAGTAAGGGTACGTTTACATGATCTTGTATGAAGTTATCTTGTAAACACAACGTTGAATATTGTTACTCTTTTAAAATTAGTCTAGGACTCATTAAAACCAGTCAAAGTAATATTAAAATACTAAATTACGTTAATGGGTAGCCTCTGGCACAAATGTGTGTTGTTGTTTAGTATTATGTTCATTAAAATAAGTGTGTCAATTCTGATTGGCTACACAGAAGCGAATGTTAATGAGGATCAGCAGGCTCCACAGTGCAGTTCACCGTCTCTTGCTACCTCTGGCTCTGCCCCCTCAGAAGACTGCAGCCAGAGCGGCCCCAGCTTCACTGCAGATGAGGGGCTGCTGGGAAGGGTTCTGCTGGGGGAGTCCTCTAGCACTGATGTGAGCCCTGCAGGAGAGGGGGCTTATGGGAAGGCTCCTGGGTTTGAAAGAGAGGACCAGGTACAGCAGTGCTAGTTTATTAATTTACATTTTAACTCAATTGTTTGGATAATTTCTCACTTCTTGCAGTGTCTGAAAACCTGAAAATATACAGGAATCTAGATTTCAAGGACTGGACAAGCTTATGTTGTAATTTGAACATGATTGTTTTTCGTATAGGCCAAATATAAAGGTTTTGGGATGGAACAGCGCAGTAGAGAAATCTCCTCCATGCACAGTAAACAGGTACTGAAGCCAGTACCTGAAGTTATACAACCCCACACGTTTTTATAAATTCTGATTCAGTTCGATTAATTGTCAAAATATTTGTCAGGTTAATCTATTGCAGATGAATCAATAGTGACAGCCGTAAATTCATTCTGTGTTTCCAGGATTTGTTAGTGTTTCTGCCGGTTGGCAGTCCTCTTAGTGTATCCTCCAGTATACCCTCCAGCCTGGCAACGACCCCGCCCAGCCCTGCCCCGCCTGGCCCCTCTCCGGGCATGAATGCTAATGCTCTTCCCTTCTACCCAACAAGCGACACAGTGGAGTCTGTAGTGGGTAAGTGGTGGGTTGGGGAGATAACTGGAGTTTAAAAGTAGGTCCCACCCTCCCTTCTGAGCGCTATCCAAAGTCACGCCTCCTCCAACACATGAATGCATACATGGCAAGATAGACATCCTGTCATTGCTTTCGGACTGAACGTACTGATTGGACTGTCTCTTCCACGGAAGATATGATATTATAATATATTTAGACCACTTAGTGATTGCTGTCAGGATATGAAGAGACTTTCAACCAGCATAACAAAAATGTAATTAAGTATGTAAAATAAACTGCAATTTCATGTTTCAAACAGAGATGGCAATAGAAAGGCAAACGTTACAGATTGCAGGTTTAAACATCATTTGTTTCTTCTCTTCAACAGAATCTGCACTAGATGATCTAGATCTAAATGACTTTGGGGTCTCTGCTCTTGAGAGGAGTCTGGAGAGCTCAGCTCTGCCCAGCATGGGCCTCATGTTGGGTTGGTGATAAGTTTCTAGTTTCATTAAATAAAATGATGGAATTTCAGCTATAAACTGTAGTAAACTGTTTATAAATTTAAAAGTAATAAACTTTTCTACCTCTAAACACCCAGTTTTGAGATTGCTGGAGATTTGAGCGTTTGTAACAGATGATATATGGAGTTATTGTCAGACTTGTTTATCTTCTACAGGAGGAAGTCAGTTACAGAGTTCTGCACCTGTTAATATTCCTGGATCCCTAAGTAGCGCCTCCCCTTTCAGATCGCCCTCACCTTCTCCACCAATCATAGCTCACCACTCTCCTTTCCTTTCTGCACAACTGCCACAGCCCAGCCAATCAGAGAGTAGCTTTTTGGGGACCTCCCATGGTTCTTTAGGTTTGCATTATTTTTAGTACAATTTGTGGCAGATGTCTGGCTAAATGTGTGTTTATGTAAACTTTATATTTTTTTTGTTAAACGATTAAGCTGTCTCTGGAATGTAACTAAACCTATTTTTTATTTTTGGTAGGATTAAATGGTATGAACAGCAGTATTTGGGAACATTTTTCTACTGGCCAGAGTTCCCCAGGCACCCCCCCTGCCCTGCTTCCAACCAGGAGGCATGTATGCCGAGGCGTCTCGTCTCAAACAGGAAGTGGAGGAGGCACACAGGGTGTTAAAACACTGGGACCAGAGCTGGAGGCAGATGGCTCAGGTCAGATTCCAGCTGTGTGTGTATGTGTTTATGTGGGAAAATACAGAATGTTTTGTACATTTTGCGGCTGTACCTTTAAGACGTCTGACCTCTTTAATGATTAGCTGAATCGGTTGCATGGAAAAGTGCTTAGCATTGGTTACACTGTTGTTCATCTGTTCTTGAATAAGTGCTGAATACTTTCTAGATTTTGATATTTAAATGCAAGGTCTGTAACAGTGAATGTAACACCACAAACATACAGATTCCAGTACAACATTATTTGATGAGTGTTACAATTTTTCTGTGTAGTTGTAAACTTATTTTAAAAGAGCAAGAATGTTACTTATTACTTATGAGAATTACTTAAGACTTACAGAGAATGATAATTTTCTCAGACTGTGTTCTGTTTCCTGCAGTCTTGGGCGGTGTTAAAAGGCGACGCTGAGGAGGCACGTCTCCTGGCGGGGCAGCTGGGTATGGAGGCGGAGCGAGCACGACAGGACGAAGAGGAGGCAGAACAGCAAGCGGCTGTCCTTGAGGAGGCGCTAGAGAGCCTCCGGCATGCAGAAAACCCTCACCTGCAGCTGCATCAGCTGCAGTTACTGCACAGACTGCCACTCAGCTCCATCTGCAGCCTGCAGGCACAGATCTGCACCTGTTTACGGACTGTAGAGCAGGTGATGCGTGCAGCTATGGCTTCGGTTTTGTCACGTTACTTCTGTACAAAAAATACTACTATTGTATATTCTTAATGCACTCACATAATACTACCATCATCAACAATAGGAAATGTGCTTCTTTGTCTTAAAAATGTCACAACATGTTAGGCTTCATTTTTCATTTTATTTCACACTTCAAAAAGTGAAATGTGTTTCTCACTTGATTAATATGAGTAAATTCTAGAAGTAATAAAGAAGTAATAAAGAGTAATATGAGGGCTTGTTGGTTTGTAATAATTTGTCTCTGTCTTATTTTCAGGCTGTGTTTAGGAAGCAGAGATTATATTGTGTATCTTGCGATGAGATGGGTTCAGTGACATTGCCATGCCAACACGGCCTGCAGTGCGAGCGATGCGCCACTTCGACAGAATGCCCGATGTGTGCCGACCATTAACAGAGTCTGAACATTCCACAGTCTTAATCTAAAGACCAATCTATCGTAATCCAGATGCTAGACAGAAATTCTCACGTCTCCTTCACTTTTATTTAGTTATTAACCTAATTTAATCTTTAGTTTAACTAAGGCTAAATTTATCCCACAAGGTTGTTCTGCTGATCTATATCCTTAAAGGCACTTCAGATGATATCCTAGACTTGATTCTGGGTTTAATCTGACGTGACTCTTTAGCATAAGGAAACTCCTCAACCTTTTTTTGCCTCAAAGTTTATTTTATAAAGTCGTGATTGCTGCACATTGACCATATCAGAAGATGAACTGCATTGGCTGGTATTAGAAAGGAGCAACAAACTTTAAGGACCAAGATCTGAACCAAACATTTATACCAGCATGCAGGGTTAACTCCCAGATTGTGATCTTAATGGGATCATTTTCTTTCTCAGAAAGAAACAAAACAGTTACTGGAGAACTGTAGTTGGTAGAAAAACAGCCAATTTATGGTGTTCTCATGTTAATTTTGGGGAAATCGTCTCAGATATAAATCTTTCATAATATTTTGTAATCTTAAATGTTTTTAATAGAAACAGAGCAGACAGCCTGTGTTAGTTTTTAGGCCTGTTCCAGGTTTTCTAAAGCACTAACTTAGTGTTTCAGTTAGGGCACATTTAGGAATAAGGAAATATTTAACAATCTGAAGCTCATGTTACCAAATAGCAAATAATACTCCATATGTGTTTAATATACAAGCAAAACATATAGAAGCAGACACGTATATAGTAAGACAATCTTATCCATTTTCTAGGTTTTTGTATCAGTATGTGGAATGTCTTTTCAGAACATTCAGAAATGTTTACAGTGCTTAACCTTCAGTGCAGCTGAAATGACCTTAAACATACTGCGGAAAATGTGATGCAGATGAGCAGAACAGAAAGCTATACAGGAAATTTACCATGACTTTTGTAGGATTTTTTAAAAAGAAAACTTCTAAAGAAATTTAAGGGTCTTCTATTGAAATACAGACATTTCAGAAGCTTGCATCCTTCGTTTTTCAAACCGGAGAAAAGATGCAAGAACGTGAATGTGCTTTAAGTAATTCTTATAATGTGCATATTTTATTTAAAGCACAAAGTAATTTTGCCTGTTAACTAAACAGCACATTCCCAGCAGTAGCCTTTCCTTCATTTAGAGATATTTTATGGGGACAGGTTCATGTGCACTGATCAGACACGAGAACAATGATAAGCTAATGCTGTCAGAAGACGGCGTGACTTCAGAGTGTTCAGATTTATTTGCATGATTCGGATTGAATTCAGTTTGAAGGTACAGTAAAACCAAGTGTCGGCTGATGATGTTTTCAGAAACTTCACTGTGAATTCAGATGTAACCTGCGCAGCTTTCTTCATGCAGTGTTTCTGATTTTGTAAAGGGCAATAAACAAATGTCTATTTTTGGATGAAGTGCTTGTCTTTAGATGTTTTAATACAATACTGTATAATAATCAACACAACATCCTGACAGTAAACAAAACTGAACCAAAACAATCACACACATTTACCCACCCTGTTGTGTTAAACCTGTATGTTTCCTGATGTTGTAGAAGACATGAGAGGTTTACAGTAAAGTGCAGGATTAGAAAGATGAGGGTGACGTTTTAGTTTTCAGGGTGCACTATGTGAGACAGAGATATAAATAATAAATCTTATATTTAATAAGATTTACAGTAAATCTTCTTTGCTGTTTTGATGCTCGCAGCAGCACAGCGCCGCTGGTGTAGTGGTATCATGCAAGATTCCCATTCTTGCGACCCGGGTTCGATTCCCGGGCGGCGCACGCTTTGTTTTTCTTCAGTATGAAGGTGAATTAGTAACTGGTTATTAATTCAGCTGTGAACTAGTTTTGCTGGTTATTAATTCAGCTGTGAACTAGTTTTGCAGTTAACAATCTCGCCGGACATTTCCAAGTCTTTAACTCCAGTTTTATTTGTTGACGTCACAGGAAGCGCTTCATTACGCACGCGACGTCAAGATGGCGCGGCGCAGCATGTGAAGGGGACGAGCTGCAGCTGCTTGTTCGCTTGAAGAACATGTACAGATCACCATGTAGCAGACTGACAGCAGTTTGGAAATGGCTTTCACATCATGGTATTCTTTATTAAATCACATTGATCAGTGTGTGGCGTTTCATTTGTTTCGCGATGAAGTGTTAGAGCGATGTTAGCCGGTTAGCCTAGCCCCTGAACCGCTACTGCAGCGGATGACCTTAAAATAGCAGCGCACTGAACATGACATTAACCAGTTAATAAAGACGAGTGTGCTTAAAGTCCTCCTCTCATCTATCGTTTGTGTATTGCAAATACATGGAGGTTTTGTCTACAAAAGCTCCTGCGTTTTCCACCATGTTGCCCAGTAATAAAGACAGTTATTACACGCACGTTGAAGTTCTGTGACAATATGTTGTGATAACATAACAGCAGGTCATAACCTCAGTAATAACTCCAGTATGAGGTAAGTTAAAGAGGCTGTTTAGGCTCATTAGTTCAACTTAAACAGAAAACCAAAACTATTCTATACAGAAACAAATACAACAAGTATCAAACCATTGTTTTAGTTAATGAATATGTGATTGTGTAGCAGATTGTATACACATTGTTTCAGAGCAGGTTTACAGAAAGTCATACTGATGTCTGTATTGTCTTAATGTTTTATAGTTAACATTGAGCAGCTGGATGATATAACACAATTATTAAAACACATATATGAGTATATGTATTATATGACAATATGTATCTTAATTATTGATGTATCTTCTGTAAAGGTGCTCTTGTGACGTCTAGAAAGAGTTTGAAAGATGTCTTCTCTTGTTGAAGGTTCGGCTGGTGCCATCGTGCAGCAGAAGCTCCTCACCAACTCATCCAGAAGTCATGTGAGTGGCAGGAGTCTGATTCAGTTCTGCCGGAGGAGTCAGGCTGAATGGATGACGTTTCAGCACCTCTGCTTTCTGAAGAGACAGGTACAGACGACAGTGTGATGCTGCTCTAATGTAGACATAATATTGATGAGTCCAAAACTGACCTCATGAGCAGATGAGATATTCAGGTCTCTTCTGACTTTTAGTGCCACATCAGTTTTCAGAAGTTTGTTAAGATGCATGTAAACAGGTTTTAATTATGCAAACAGTCTTAAAGTCAGAGTAAAATTGTCAACCGATTGTATGTTTTCATGTCAACTTTAAGAATTGTTATTATTGTTTTTTTTAGATCTGAGCTGGATACTGAAATGTAGCTCAAGCTCTACAGATCGTAGTTGTTTAAAAATGAAAGTAAGATTAATGCATTTTTTTGTGGCTCTTTGTCGTCTGATTTCTTCCATCAGTATGTGAAAGGCAGCAGTTCTGTCTGTCAGAGAGCGAGACCCAAGCAGGAGTCTCTTACCTCTGCGCTGGATGAGCGAGATGACTCGCAGCTCCAACAGGTTCATCAAATTCCGGCTGTTAAGCCAGAATCTGATGCAGCGGTACCCGCATGTGACCCGCAAAATGTTCAGAGTGAACCAGAGGAGGTCAGGGCGGCTCATCTGGAGGCCAGACAGTGGAAGGAGCTGAGAGTGGAGTCCAGTGATTTACCCGGGATTTACGCACGACTCTCCAAACTTAAACTAACAGGTGTGATGAGAGCATTTAAATATGGCAGTTCTGGTAGATTTTTGCTGTTGTCATATTCTAATATTTAATGAGGTCTGCTAGTTAAGCATATTGTATTACTATAAATGGCAGTATTTAAAGGTAAACTCTATATCTGAAGTTCAGGTACATGTTAAGCAGTAACTAGTTCACACATCTTATATGAGAGATGTGTTTAGTACCCAAAAGACAATTGCATGAGGGATCTAGCTGCATCACATTGAACTGCTTTAAGTGTGAATTTGAGACTTTTGTGTCGTGGTAAGACATTTCATAGACTACATATGATTGTACTGGTGGGTAATTGAAGTTGAAGAATGATATTCTGAAAACATTGTTAAACAAATATAAGTAAAGATCGTAGCATAAATGTCTTTTAACGGACATGAGGTGGCGGATATAAATATGATACATTAGAACATCTGAAAACATTGTATATGTGATCAATAAACATAAGCTGTGCTTTATAACCTCACCGTTCTTTCTCTCCTAGCTCTTGTGGTTACCACGGCAGCAGCTGGATATGCCATGGCTCCAGTGCCGTTTGACCCCGTCACTTTTATTTTGGCTTCAGTTGGAACGGGTCTGTCTTCCTGTACAGCCAATTCTATTAATCAGGTCAGTCACCTCATGTAGGTTCACAGAAAAACTCATAACACACTCATAACATATATAACTCATAACACAGTGTGATGTGAGTGGAGAGAGCCAGTCAGATGAGCCAAGCTGGTGCATGTCTGCTATTATTTATTTTAAGTTTTTTCTCAACAGTACTTTGAGGTGCCCTTTGACTCGAACATGAATCGTACCAAAAACCGACCTCTGGTCAGAGGACAGATAAGGTAAGATTCCTCAAAACCAGCTGATACCTTTGGATTCTGTTTGATTCTTTTATGATTTCAGATTTTGTGATGATCTCAAACAAATATATTTAATAGGTAACATTTATACCACCAACCTCAGACTTAGGGCTGTGTTTCAAAACCTATTGAGCTGCCCACCTAGGCAGCATTTCTGTTGATGGTGACAGAAATGCAAAAGGTTACGGATTGCAGATTTAAATGGATAGTTGCAGGCCAGGCTCGAACTCGAATAATCCACATGAGCTCCATCTTGAATATGAGATGAACAATCAAAGGCACATGGGCATCTTTACATACTTGAAAAGAAACTACGGCTTGGAACAATATGAGGATGACATGTAATTGATTTTATAACAAATGAATGATTTTAATTGTAGGACTGGACAGTTTGAAATATTTGTATGTCCTCATGACCCTCAGGCACACTTTATCTCTGTTTCTCTCAGCCCGCTGCACGCCGTGTCGTTTGCGCTGGCGTGTGGGATTCCAGGTGTGACCCTGCTGACCCTGGCCGTGAATCCCTTGACTGGCTTCCTGGGCGCTCTGAACATCTTCCTCTACACGTGCTGCTACACTCCCCTGAAACGCCTCAGTATCACCAACACCTGGTTGGGTGCCGTGGTAGGAGCCATCCCACCTGTAATGGGCTGGACGGCTGCCACCGGCTCTCTCGATCCGGGTAAGAGATTGTTTTCACTTTTTTTCTACTTACATGTACGGATGCACCAAATCAGAGAGGCTAGCAACAAGTAACTACAGTTCTGCAGTTAAACCTGGTTATGCAGTCTCCATAAAAGACCCACATCCTCCACTGACAGTGTTTATGGAGATCTTGTATGTTTATTCACTGTTTTTTTGCACTCTTACTCTCTCTCTTCCTCTGCAGGAGCTCTCTTACTGGGAGCTTTCCTGTTTTCTTGGCAGTTTCCTCACTTTAACGCCCTGAGCTGGAATCTGAGAGAGGACTACTCGCGCGGCGGGTACCGTATGATGTCTGTCACCCATCCTGCCCTCTGTAAACGTGTGGCCCTCCGTCACAGCGTGGGTCTGATAGGTCTCTCAGTCTTGGGTCCTGTTCTGGACGTCACCACCTGGACTTTCCCCTTAGTGTCCCTGCCGATTAACCTTTACATCAGCTACCTGGCCTTCCGGTTCTATCACCATGGTAACAGACAGAATGCCCGCAAGCTGTTTTTCTGTAGTCTCTGGCACCTGCCCATGCTGCTGCTGTTGGCGCTCACCTGCAAGAAGAGCCGTGTGGTGCAGGACGAGGCAGCTGTAGCCTCCGGTACAACACCTCTGTCTCTGTAGAGCAAACACAAGCCCTTGTGTGGCTCATAAATTTTCTTCAGTGTTTAATGTTGACTTCCTGTCCCCAGATAATTGCTGCCAGTCTCAAAAGTAATACCAAAAGGTACCGAAAGGTGTACAACTTGGAAAGGGAAAGACAAATCTGTAACTGTTCACAAAAGGCATACATTGTTTTTGTTGTTATTGAGGTTTCCATCAGGGAAAACACAATGACATTGCTGATACGTCTGTAAATGCACAGCAATGATTTCAAAATCTCTGATGCCACTCAGGTAGCTTGTGTATAAATCAATGCTGTGTGTGTAAATACATTATATATTTATTGAATATAGTCCCATGGTTGTCTATAAACATACTGGCATTAGTCTATATGCTTATAGACAGTTATTGTACACAAACTTCACATGGAGGGTACTGTTTGAACACAGTGGAATAATTTAAATTAAAGATCCATAATGCATCACACATTTTGCTTAGAATCTGCAAATAATGGTTTAAAATTAAATGTAGTTTAATGTCGTCTTTGCTGTGCTTCATGCACAATAGTCCAGATAGGAAACGGTTATGCAAAAATGTATTCTGAATACATACAGAATACAAGAATGTATTCTGAGAGTAATTAATTTGTCTAATTACTTGCTAAATTACAACATAATTTTCATCTTCCTTGCTCTGTTAAAACAGGAAACATGATTCTGTAAAGAAGTACCATGTCTCACTCTTTGTCTAGTCTTAATTCTGCATCTGTTTAAAACTCCGTCCCTCTGGGTTTGATGGACTGGACGAGCACTTTGAAGAGCTCTCTGGTAACTGTTTCCTCACAGATCTTTTAGTTTTTGAGAATGAATCAGCAAAACATCAAACTTTCTTAGCTCTGTCAGAGCTTGTTGTTCTACCCAAAACACGTTTAATGCCACTAGCTGCTGCCATGCAATGTTTGTTTCTACGTTTACTGAGTTCAAAAGACGCAGCGCTCATGTCGTTTATTGTACATTCAGAACCTTCATGATTTACATCACTGTACCAATGACCTGTAAGACACAAAAGAACAGAGTTCTTTTAAATAAAACGTCTTGTGATCAGCTGAGATTGTGTAACTTCTGCTTTTATTCTTGTTTAGTAGATAACTGTACTGTTTTTGTATGCAGTAGTTTTCCTCCCTTATATTAGGTTATTCAGCCCTGTCTGTCATCAGCCTGTTTAATTGTCAATAGGCCTAAGTTTAATTTAATATATTATTTGACTGTGCCAAATATAGACATAATGCTTCACACTTCTTTTTAAAACCTTTAACAACTTATTTGTTAATCATGGTACCATAAACTGTTCAGTTGCCACAACAGGGCGCCAGTCAGCGTCCCGGGCAACAACATCCGAGATGTACCAGTTCAGGGTCAGAACCACAACAGAAGTCCATTAAAAAGACAGACTGCTTTCTGGCAAGCAAGATTTCTTTTTAATAGTTTTTAATGGTCACACAAACACAAGCTTGTAGAATAGAAGTGACTCAGAGGCACAAATGAAATAAACGAGTCGTCATCAGATTGAACTCCTTCAGACTCCGTGTGAGTTTCTTACAGATATTACAATGTTTAATTCTGTTTAGTGTAACCAACACAACAGTATTCAGTTGTTACTTCACTGGGTTTTAGTCATATAACGTCGAGTAAAAATTGCAGTTTTGACGTATTCATATTTTTCTGTAGGGCAATAAGCACATGCAAGGACGTGCTGGTCCTATGTGAGAAAAGACCAAATAATGATTATAGTTAAATCATATTTCTATTTGACATTTAAAGGTGATTATCAATCAATACTTAAATCCATTCACAAGAACCATTTATTCATTTTTAAGTAAATTCAATCATTCTTCCAGGAAAAACATGGGCAAAGAAATGTACAAATTACAAATATAAGTGCACCATTACAAATATAAGTGCACCATTACAAATATAAGTGCACCATTAGGGTTTAAGGGTACAGATTTCAGAGGGCTGCCCCTAAAGGCACATTTTCTTTTACAGGGGTTGCTCAGAAAACATTCAGAGCAATATTACATTCAGACATCCAACACTGTATGCATTTCAGCGATGAAAACAGGCAACATATTCAACATTTGCTGTTCTCGGTGTTTATAATACCGATGCTTATATTTTTTATAATCGGTGCTATAATAAACTCCGGTCCTCCGCGCAGGGCCCGTTACACGGCGAAACTGAATAAGATGCGCGTCTTCATACAATCAACATTATACAGCACGCTGAACTACTGTGAACAAACCTCAAGCATGTTATACTTCAAGTATTGAAAAAAGAGGAGGGCTGATAGCTTGACGTTTTTAAGTCTGTCTGATGTTAAATGTGACGCGTTCACACTCACTGTGAGCGTCCGATCCGGCGTCAGTCCGGATCCTCCCAGGTTAAAGGGATGGTAAATGTACAGCACCATTTTGTTGGCAGAAGAAAGAGAAAGCGCTGAAATGAAAAGCTGCTTTCCTGAAACATGCTTTGTAATGTTACTTCATCATTCATCTATTGAGATGTAATTCATGCGCTTTCCTGTATGTGTTTTCAGAAACACAAACGCACATCAGGGCTGCCGATGCATCTTTCTGAGACAAAAGCGTACAAATACTATTTACACGCGTATGTAAAAAGTGTTATAAATAGGTTTTAAACCACAGATACTATATACATCTTCACACGATGGCAGTATTGGACATCTTCACCGCGGATGCAGCTCCGGCGGCGGCCGCCGGGGGGCGCCACTCACTCCCGCTTCCGCAGAATGACGTAGACGAGGCCGCTGACGAGCGCCAGCGGGACCGCCAGCCAGGCCAGGATGTAGGAAAAGCCGTAAGACACGGACGGGTGAACCCAGTCCTCGTTCATAACCGTGTAAATGATCGCCCCACACAGGACGAAAAGACCTGAAACAGGCAAGAACATCAAGATGAAACCCTGAACAGACGCTTGATGAGATCAATGTGCTGCTCAAGTCCCTGAAAACCTTTCCCCACCCAGACTGTGCCTGTGACAAATTACTTTACAAAACAACCTTTCAATAGATGACTTCGGCCTGTGTGTTAATAGTAGTATTAGTACAGAATAGGCCAGCTAACAATGGTAGGCCGTAAGGACCAAGGTAATGTATTTAAATGCATTTTTAACATTTGCCGTTTATTCTGAAGGTTTAGGAAACGATACACACTGTGTAACTTCCTGTCATTATCTGTTGTACTAATGTGAAAAACGATGTGTGTTGTAATCTCCCTTACAACACCCATTATGAGACCACAAAACGTCAGTCCGCTTAATAGCCACTTAACTAATGCAGTTTTTGGCCTCGTCTGTAACCGTTAAGTCTGTGTGAGAGGGTTGAACGTGACAAAGCATTTTCAGAAGCTCTTTTTGGTCAGGCGGACCGCAGGCCACCCCCTGAGTGCCGGTCTTGACATTTTATCTCGTGTCCATGGCAAGAGCTGTGGGCACCTGTGACTGTCCGGCTTTGTGTGGTTACACCCTCAGCTTTCCTCTGACATTTAGCTTTCATTTATACTGTCTGTCCTCTTCTGATGCATTTCATTCATCTGAAAGCCCTCTGTGTCATCACGATGCCCACGGAGCTATTCACCACGCTCGAACAATAACAGTCTATAACAGCGTTTCATCTTCATTACATCCTAAATATTATATTCATTTTAATTTCATCTCACTTGTATCTTTCTGATATCTCCCCACACACTGTTGGTGGTAAATGAAGACGGACGTTTGCTCATTTTGACAATCTATTTATAACCTCACGCTGCACCAGTTCATCTTAAGAAATAGTAATGAAATGATCTGCAGGAAGTCTGTGCGTGCATTAGAGGTTTCCTGCACTGTCTGCTGTGTAACAAGAGTTGACAGGACTCATCAGATCAACAAAAGCAAGGCCAAAGTTCCTTTTATATGCCAGAGTAAAGGCAGATGCATCGCCATAGAAACAGAGAAGTTCAGCAGATGTCACATAACCCCTTTTTATCTTTAGGTATTTTATTTACAAATAGCATTTTATTTTTGTTGTTTATACCAAACCAGGGTTATTACGTAAGTTTTAAGTTTTACGTTTTTTCAAGTTTAATAAGTTTAATGTCTTTTGTTTCAATTTAATGTAGTTATTTAGTTTTTAGTTTGACTTTTAGTTTTTGGAATATATAATCACTGAGCATGGGCACATATTCCTCATTCTCTTTTGAAACAACAGTCTGTTCCTGTCGTGATACTCACTAGCGAGGATCTGAAAGGCTCCGGTGAGGAAGAAGCGTCCGCCCTTCTGAAGCGTGAAGAGCTGGCAGAAAAACAATAAGAAAGACAGAACGCTGAAAATGATGGACAGGATCATGAGGGCTTGGACTGCCTGAATCCAAACTGCAACAGAGTAAGACAGAAAACATTTCAAAACATTAATACATTTCAAAACATTAATACATTTACGTGTTCCTGAAACCACTGAAAGGCAGGGCACGCAAAACAGTTTTAATGCTGGTTAAAAGCCTCTTCACATCCTGATAGCGATTACTAGGTAAAATGGTATAAATATATTTATACATTTATTTATTTTTTATAGAAGGCACAGGACCATAACATGTTCAAACTATGTATTTGCATACCTCCATGCACTATTGGAGGAGGCGTGGTTTTGGACAGCACTCTGAAAGGAGTGCTGTCCAAATCTTATGCTTTCAAAGATCTTATGCTTTCAAAGCTAGCTTGCTATTGTCAGTATTTACATAATTCTCTACCCTACCTTTAACAGAGTTTGAGCTTTTTAAATATAAAACATTTGTTCTTGCCGCAAAGTAGCGGCTCATTTTAACTGACTCAGAACCAACGTGCAACTGGATATGTATTTATTATTAATGTTGACAAGCTCAACATCAAAATAAATTTTTAATTTATTTCACTTTTGCATTTAAATAATAGGTTTTGATCGCAGGAGAATGCATGCGCTCTAAGGCTGCCAGGATCTCATATAAAATATCTGTTTGAAAGCTCTTCGCCGGATATCGACCCCCCCTTTTTATTTTTTTTTTTGATGTCCCAAGACCCAAACAAAGCAGCTCAGAAGAGTTCCATTAACTCTGTTACCTGCATTTGATGATTTACAATTCTGCTGCTTGTCATAATTATCGCTGTTTTAGAGTCATTTGAACTTTCACATGTGTGAGGAGGAGAAAGCATCTGTTTGCATTAGTACTTCATGCATTCCAGGAGATGCTTCACTTGTTTTGAATGTTGATTCTCTAGACAAAAGCTCACACTGTTTAGTATAATCTTCCATCACTTCAAAGTGAACAGTGCATTGTGGGGTCGGCCTCTCATGTGTCCATACAGAAAGAAGTGGAATGTGTGGATCGTCCAGTGTGTCTATTTCTTATCTGAGGGTCATTTCTGTAGTGTCGGGGTCCTCTCTCTCTCTCTCTCTCTCTCTATCTCTCATCTCATGTTCAGCTGTGTCTGCCGCTGCCCTTACAGCCAGCAAAACTGTCAGACCACTGCAGCAGAATCAGATGGTCTATCAGAGGCTCTGCTCCAGAAGAACTACAGAAAAACTAGGTCCTCCACTCCAGCAAGTATAAGCTCTGCCTTTAGCCTAAAGCAGAACCAGACCCTCTACAGTAGTTTAAAACAGAATCAGATTCTCTGCTACAGCCTAAAGAAAAATCAGACTCTCTACTACAGCTAAATTAGAATCAGATTTAGAATCAGACTCCTATTAGCTTGTACAGAGCTCAACAAGTACAAAATTATCACTGTTTCCATGTCCCAAAGAACATCAAAACAATTGTAAATCCTGATATTCACCAGACAGTCTTATGTGAATGTACATGTTAAAGTCTTCATGTGTATCTAGAATGTAAACACTGGCAACATCATTATAAATGTTCCAAATTCCTAACAAAGATCTTATTAACAGTAAAACTGAAGCCCAGGCTCACATCCTTAAAAGGGCATAAAATTATTTTACGCTTGTAAACATATCAAAATGGAAACAGTTGGAAAAATTGGAAAAACATTTCTCAGAACACGTCTCATCGTGACGACCCAGCTAACAATTTTAGGTTGTAAGAACGTTTCCATTAAGTAACAATGTTATTTTGAAAGTTCTAGGAACGTTCAAAACATCCAGTTTTCAGACATTGTATTAACATTACTGCTTGGTTATAAAGAATGCTATTCAAACTTTTTTAATTCTGTAACTTTTTAAAACGTTCCACTAACACCTTCAGGTTAGCATAAACAGTTTTGCATGATATTTAACATAAAAAAATGACTACTAATGTTACTGCAAGAACGTTTTTGATGACTTTTAGAGAACATTAGCCAGTGTTCTGTGAACGTTCCCTGTTAGTTGGTTAGACTATTTTAGCACGCATACATAAATACGACCCTTTCCTGTTATCTGTGGGCTGACCACACCTACAATACAATACAAATTATATAATCAGCACTTAACTCTCAACAATATAGTAAAAAATAGAAACAACTCTCCGTTCATCTACTGTAACTAAATCTGTTTTCGGTTTATCTCTCCTCACAAGACGTCTGTCTTTTCCTTCCTGCCCTGCCTGACATTTTGACTTTCCTAATATAAGTTGTAGCTAAATACACCTTTTGTGCTTGACAACACGCTGTTTATTTGTGTCTGCAGTCAGGAGAACTGAGAACTGTTTTTAAAAGAGGGGCCTTGTGTTTGCATTAAAGGGTGTATGTGTGTGTGATCCTGCATGTAAGGCATGCATCTTAGCAGATAAGTACAGTAAGCATCAGGGCAACGTAACACAGGTGGGCGAGTATGTGTGTGTTAATGCCAGACTCCCATAATCCCAGTTTTATTCATAATAACACATTTATCTGCCCCAGAATTATGAGTAGATTTCCATGTCTGCCTGTTCTTTATCATTCGTCATGTAAATGCGTCACTCAGGTTGTCTAATGTTGATTTGATTCTTGGTTCAGTTTTGTGGAGTGTAAGCAGGCGTCGTCAGCAGAAGTTTATTTTCACAGGTTAGGACAGACATCATAAGGGTAACCTGTACTGTACTGTAACCCTTTTCTAAATTTCTAAACATTTTTTTTAATTTCATGCAAAACACTCTAATTTAATCATGCTACACATTATGCTGTTCTAAATTCAAATCCTTTTTTCAGACTAGATGTCAGTCAAAAACGTACTTTGCAGCAATAGGAAACTTTTCAGAAACGACTCTTTTCCAACACTCCATCAGAGCAAGCACAGAGAGAGAGAGAGAGAGAGAGAAAAGAGAGAGAGAAAAGAGAGAGAGAGAGAGAGAGAGAGAGAGAGAGAGAGAAGCCCTCTGTGGCCGTCCCTGCACCAGCCACGCCCTAAACAAACACAGAACATCACAGATGCTACACCAACACACCGCGAGCTGTGAAATAACAGCAAAGCTTTCTGGTCCAAGTACAAAGAGGGCGATCCTTGCTCTAAACTATGACATCATCTCTAAAAGCAGCCAATACCGTTACAGAGTTTCAATGGTCTGCCTGAGAGCCTCAAGTACGTCAGCACCATTAATTCTAACCTTCTAAATGCTATGCATTAGAGAAAGTATCCTTTTAATATATCTGTGTTTCTGTAGCGCAAAGGTCGTGGGTTCGATTGGCAGGGAACACATGTACAAAAGTTGCTTTGGATAAAAGCTTCTGCCAAATGCATAAAAACTAATGTAAATATGTACATATTTTTGTGTACAGCAATTACAAGCTTAGTTTCCAAACCACTTCAAAATAATAACAAACGTTTGTGTGTCAACAAAAAATTGTCACGTTTGCGACAATATTTTTCTTTTTGTCTCTCTCCTAAACGGGCTTCATTCTTGTTTTTGTTAACAGTCGTGTCACTGGCACTGTGATTTATGGGTGTGACTCAAAAGCAAAATGACTCAAAACTTGATCCAATTGCAGGCCGTCACACAAGTGCACACAGATCGGTTTAAATGTAAAGCTGCTTTAAACGCTCGCTCTTCGCCACACCCCATATGATCTCAAAGCTTTCTGCAGCCCAGCACTCCACACTCCCAAACAAGGGCCCGAGCTCGGCCAGCAGACAGACAGACTATTTATACAGTCAGCATGAGCTGATCTTGAAGATCTGCTGGGCTGAAACTGCACGCACGCATTCCCAACACAAGATGGTAGTACAGAAGAGAGTGCTGGATCAGGGGACACTCACTTCAAGGTGCAAAAAACAGGCAAAGTGGCTTTGAGAGTTAACATAACATATGTGTAACATACCAGGGGTAACACTGCAACCCTCGGACATATTTATTTTAAAACCTTTCAGTGCAAACTTTTTTGCTAGACTTTAATACTCCACTTTAAACACATGCAGCAGCGTCCAACTGTACCTCCAGAATCTGCCGGGTCACATTTGATCACTCCATTGAATGTGGTGCAGTTTGTCCAGAGGTCCGAGCTGCTGACATGGTTCACAACCCATGCCTGTTAAAGGAAAAATAAAACTGATCAGCAAGAGAAAGGCAGATGAAACACTTTTTTAATTCACAAATTATTGTTATTCTCCTTCCTCCTACTTATTGAGTGTCTTTAGTTCTCGATGGATGGATGGTTTGATTTACTTACGCTGACTATAGTGGAGACGAAGAGCAGAACAAGAGCCGCGATATGAAGAACAACGATTCCCAACAGAAGGACCAGCATGATGTTTTCCTTCTTCTGTGCAAACACACAGATGAGTTTACTGATACATCTTAAATGGTGCCAGTTAAACTAAAGAATTACATTTTTAACTCTGTAACATTAAAGAAATGTTCCCCTAACGTAAAGAAAGAAGGTTGTGATAATGTTGACAACGTTCCCCGTTTTTAATGTCAAGCTTTGTAAAGGACAGTAATGAACTTCCAGTACATCAGGAGGCAGTCAGCTGACATCAGCTCTCTATCATATACCCATTCAGTCCATCAAGCTTTACTGCCTGTGCCAATGCAAACCAGAGCAAGCATCACAATAATGCATTACAGACATGCGTATCCCTCCACCAACAAATAAACCAGAAAAATACAGAAACATCCCGAAAACATCAGACTGCCTGATCCGGTCTACGTGCCGTGAGTGTTTCGGATCCGTTCTCTGTTGTTTAGTACTCATTCACACTTGTGTGAACCTCAGCAACACAGATCCAACTTACGCAGCGCAAAGCAAAAGTAAATCCCAGGAGCGGATGAAATATCAGAGATCCAGACCCCTGCGCCTGCACTGACAGGCTGTATTGAGCAGCGGTTTTAAAGCGGCTCATCGTGGAAACGCGACGCCCTTTTGCGTGGCGACGTCAGGGCTCGCCCCGCCGTGCCAGCGCCGTGCCAGCGCCGTGCCAACCTACCCAGAGCGCGCACGGCGCAGGAAACCCACCGGGAACTTCGTGCACGAAGCTGACTAGAGCTGGGATGGGGTTGTCATGGATACCGAGGAGGACAATTGATGTTGATTTAGCAGGCACGGGAAACTTTATCTGCCCTTTAAAATGACTGTCGTTGGTTATTGTAGTCTGCATGATTCAGTCATATTAATTAAGATTATTAAACCAGTTAATGTGGATTTACTGGATTGTACTGGGCTGCTTGTTACGCCATGTAACATGTTTCTATTCATACAAACAAATAAACAAAAGTAGCTTGGAACCGCAGGGTATTGTTTCCTGGCCAAGCGTAAGCTGCAGGATGTGACTTTTCCTCTGTTGTTGCTATGGTAATGAGAGATGCACAGGTGTGTGATGGCCACTCTCTGTCCGGTCTGAAAGTTTGTGTGTGTGAAAATGAGTTTGCACATTTGTTGAGCTCTCCAGAAATGTTCAGAAATCCTCTACATGAGAGATTCTCTCTCACAGTCACACATTCATCAAGTAGGAAGTCACTAAAAGAGAGAGGACAGAACATGCTGAGCTCTGCTCCTGATACGAGACATTGTTCATGGAGCTTTGGATCAATCAGAGAAGAACATTGTGCGTATCAGTGAACATTTTAATGTTAATTAAAATGAGTGAATAGAGAAGAGCATTACCGCTCAAATTAAGCTACGTTATGTGACTGCATGTTTTGTTACTCTTATGCTATAATCTGATCAGAGGTCAGTTGTGTGTCTGAGGCTTTTCGTGACGTTGATTATATTAAAAATCAATTGCAGTGGCAGTTTACATAGTATTTAACTAGAGTTTACATGCTGTTTAGTTGACCTGCCATTGAAAACATTTAGTGTCCCAAACATTGTGTTTTATATTTAAGATGGAAAGGTTTAATGTCATTTAAATCAATTAGTTCAGCCTACAGACTGTTTAGATGGGAACAGAACAGACACACAGCTGTATATGTGTGAGAGTCCTCACAAATCTGCATGACAGATTTGTTGTCTTTGCTTAACACTCACTGACTCAAACAGGGAGCAAATCCCTGAGCTACTACAGATTGTTTTGCCACTCCAGTTACACAAAGCTAGAAACAGCATCCCAGCTAACAATGTTCTCTAGAAGTTCTCTCAAAGTTATCAAAAACATTCTTGCAGTAACGTTAGCAGAATGTTTTCTTAATATTATATATAATATCAAACCATTATTCTTAAGTAGTTAGTGAAACGTTTTAAAAACATAGAAAACATATAGAATTAAAAAATGTTTAAATAACATTTTAATCACCAAGCCGGAAGAAAACAACTTAGGTAGACATCTTATCCCCGACAGAGGGCCAGCACTTCATATGTGTACTGAAGATGCTTCCAGACAGAGTGTGTAGTTTATACAGAGGTGAGGTCAGGTTAAACAAGGTCTTATGTCAAGTATTAGAAAAGAGAGCTGTGATAGATTGTCTGTGGGGATAAAAACAACTCACTGATCTTTATGACCAGGGCTGAGAGAACATAAAGGCCAGTCAAGGACTGAAATATAGCCTATATTTATATACATAAAAAGACAGATGTCTGGCTACTGTCACCATGTTTCCATTAAGCACACAGAGCTCTCAGTCAGTGCACAACATGACAGAACAAGCACGCACACCTGCACATGAGCATGAAGACACACAAATTCACTTATTTGTTGATCTGGTCTCTCAAATTCACTTTCCATGCTTGCCATTCTCATGCTGTGTGTCACACTTCCTGCGCTTTCCCTGGAGACAAAGCCAAAATATAAACACCAGCGGAGAGAATAAAACCAGTTTTGATTCTTGAATCGTGCCACAGCGTGATTCAGCAGGAGACACAGAGAAGGACAAAGAAAGAGTGTGTCTAGAAACATGAGTTTCTCTTTTTGTCTGTCTGCCAATACAGCAGGAGTCTCAGATCTTCAGACTTTTGACTATCAGCATAAAACTGAGTACAGTTTGCACTTTATTCTGGCTAAGAACTACCAGTTAGACAGGAAAGCTCTGTCATATGAGAAGTGACCAGTCAGAGAGCATCTTGATTTGATGTGCTTTTAAAGGGTGGGTTTATCTGAAATAATGGATGCCACAAGTGTAGACCAGCCAGATGTACAATAACTGCAGAAATAACTGGCAGAGGTTTAAGTGGACTTCATAAGCAAAATTCCCATCCAAAGGGACAGATTTTGGTGCTTAGGCTACCATTTTACTGTGCATTATGTAAAACATGTTTAGTGACACTGTGCAAGAGCATGAGACTAATAGAGTACAGTGGTAACAGTATATAAAGGGAATAACAGATCGATCCGATGAAGCCCTCAGACTTCCAGCAGTCAGTTCTGTATGTCAGTCAGTATGGTCTGTAGACTCCTAGCTCTGTTCAATTCCTGTCTTCTGCCAAGTACAATAATTATTGCACACTAGAGAGTTTCCTATGACAGCACGCACTGCTGCAGTAGATTGTGTGTGAGTGTGTGTCAATGCAACAGACCTGATGATTCTGTACAACCACATGAGTAAACAACAGTTTGGTGTTTCCCTTCTAACCGTTGAGGTTTAACTGCTGTTGAGGCAGATATCTCTTCTGCTTCACATTTCCTGTTTAATAAACTTTCAATGCCACGCTCAACCAATCAGCTTGTGGTTGGAGGGTAAGTCCTGCACATCTTAAAGACTTTGTCCCTCTCTCTAATTTTCTAGTTCTGTTTTCCAGGACCACCTAAAATTTTCCCTCACAAATGCATATGGCATAATAGGACATTTTAATAGTGGTGGCTTTACATTTCTGGGGACTGATGTGAGCTTCTAATGAAGATTCTCTGATAATTAAAGAGTTGACTAGCTGGTTGGTAGTTAAAAATAAAGTTTGGCTCTGTGAGGACTGTGGTGAAGACTCTGCAGCAGGGTAAGAGTGAAGGGCTGAGGATGACTGTCTTTGTGTCTGAGGAGAGGAACACACGCGTCCCACATTTGAGCTTCAGGTATGAAGTCTTGACATAAATGTGAGGAGAGAGAGAATCAGAGCTCTGTCAGTAACTCTAATTATGGAATGAGCGATTTAGGAGCTCAGTCATGTGAAAAACAATGTAGAGGCTGTTTCAGATTGAGTGGGCTCTGGACTGCTTTCTGGAATGGACAGAAGGGAGGTGAGATATGCCAGGGGGTGCGAATTGGGAATTTTGTCCTTAAAACTAAAATATGACTTCAAAGTTGACTTCAGAGTGTCTCAAGCTTGTAAACTGTGTGTAAAATAAAAAGATTTGCACAATTTGTGTGTCACCTATATCGTAAGTTCTCCTCCAGCATCCAGATGTGTTTGGACCACACAGATATGTATATGTATATCAGACAGCACTGTTGGCAAGTTTTGACCAATGTGTAAAACTCAATGTGCGAAACACAATCATAAGATCCAACTTTAATTTCAGCCCCAGAGAGCTACACTTCAAATAAGAAAATAAAATGACTCCAAGCTGACAGTTAAAACTGGACAACTGGTTTTATAACCCGTCATAATTCTGCATGAAGCTTTCATAAATCCTAAAATGCAAATAACACTATCAGAGGAACAACAGCCAGTCCCCTCGGCAGTAAATCACACACATCTTTAGAATTTCTTTTAACATCAAACTGAGTCATATTTGTCTTAAGCAACTCATTCCTGCAGTATTTTCAAGGTCAGGGTTGGGCTGGTAATGAGGCTCTGGAATAGAGATCTCAAATGCTTTACTCAGGCATGTTGAAATCAATACTTCTCCTGCTTCAAACTCTCAGAGGCTCAGTGTGCTCAAGATAAGAGAACTGTACCAGTTGTGACAGCAAACCTCAGACTTCAGCATTTACTCATGTGAAGGTAGTTTGGTGTAGAACATACCCAGCAAACAGGGAATGTTCTCAGAACATTGGCTAACATTCTATAAGCTCTCTTTAACAGTTATCAAAAGGTTCTTGCAGTAACATTAGTAGAACTTTTAAACATTGTGTTTCACATCAAAAATGTTATTAAGTAGTTAGTGGAGCATTTTAGTGCATCTAATAAAGCATATGAAGCAGGCTGTAACTGATGTAAGCAGTCTGAAGTGTGAGTCTGAGCAGCATGTTGCTCTGAATCAACAAACTCAGACACTGTGTGTGAAGTTACCCGAGCGTGTCTGCCTGTGACGCCTTAAAAATGGACCAACATACAGAGAGTTTGGTTCTGCAGAATAATGCTGTTCTGTTTCTTGCTGTAATTTACTGTTCCACAATGTTCAGAACCGAAAAACTGTCCACAAAGCAACAATATTAAAATTCTACACTGTAAAAAAAAACTTTGCAAGTTTAATCAACTTGGCTATACAAGTCATTTCAACATAAAATTTTAAATCCTGACTGGTATAACTTAAAAAGATAGGTTAAGCATTTTATCTCAACTCAAGACCAGTCAAGATTACAAAGAGTTGAAAGGACTTGTGCAACTAAATTGATTAAACTTAAAAATTTAAGGCAGCAAAGTTTTTTTTTTACAGTGTAATGATGATAAAATGAGATGGAACATAAAAGCCATTATTGTCCATGAATAACTGTTCTGGGAAATACACTGCATGAGCTATGACATCATCGTGTCTTTTTATGAGGAAGTTACTGATTCAATAAAAATGTGACACTGGCACTGCTAGTGAACAAACACTTCACTATGGAAATGTCTGGTGATTGTTCTGGTAGAGTTATGGTCATGCAAGGTGTTGTCTCTTTGGAAACAAACACGTCTCTTACATGTAACTCTATAAAGATAAAGATAAAACACATTGCGGTCAACAGGTAGATCTGGTGTGACTGAGTCTATTTGTTACACCTCACAGGCTCTCTATTACCAAGTGGTTTCTAACGGTAGGTCACCTGACACTCTGTTGTTGGTTTACACACACACATCACCTACAGTGGACTGTCAGTCTCAGCGAGAGCTCGTTCCAGTCTCCTCTTCATATCAGTCAGAGCTGTTATCTCCGTCACCATGTTGTCGATCTCATGATTGAGCTTGGACCTCCAGAAGCTGATGTCATTCAGTCTTTCTCCAATGTTCTTGTTGGTGGTCTCCTGAGTTCTGCGGGTCATCTGATCCCGGTCCTGAATCAGCCGGACCGTGTCTCTCCGCAGTCTTTCTGCGCCGTTCCTGGATGACTCTGACTCCCTGTAGTTACTCTGATTGGACTTGTACCAGTCCTCAAGCAGGTATCGTGTGCTGAGAGAGGGGAAAAACACGGTCTTGGCCCGGACCAGATCCAGGTTTTCTCTTTAAAGGGCTGATACAGTGGGTATAGCGCTGCCGGTCCTGTAGTAAGAATTAGTCCTCCAGGGCATGTTTGAATTGTGGCTGAAGGTCAGAGCTGGTTGGTGGCTTCTGTAACTGGCTGTGGTGGAGATGGCTGGCAGGAAGTGGCTGGTTTTGGGCCGAGCATAAGTGGCTGTCTGGGTGGATCCAATTAACTCCACGTGTCAATCACACTGGCCACCTCTTTGAAAGAAAACAGATCAGTTTGCTTTGGAATGTGTCTACAAGCCTACAGTTCATACACATCTGAACTGCATGTGTGTGGCCTTCACAGACAGGAAAACATCTGGCCCTGATATTAAAATGTGTTAAGATGATGCTATAGAACAGAGAAAGTTATTCAATTATGTACATTAACACTTCAGTTTCATAAATCATTGACAAGCATTACATTACAATGTTTAAAGTAGTTCAGATACAGTCAAAAGAATACTGCACTGGCCAAACTATAGCACTTCAAAACCAGAAACACAACACACATGGAATCTGGGAATGATGTAATGAACAGAAAATGTTAATTTGGTAAAATGCTCACATATGCTGGGGTTAAATACATTGTCAATGTCATTTATTAAAGATGATTAATCTTAATTATTTGTTACCTGTTAATGCCAGTGATGTTAAAGTTACGTATCGGTAACTGTTGCTCTTAGAAAGTACTGAGGCAATATGCAAACACTGACATATGTAAATCACTTTAAATAAAAACGTTTAAATGCAAATGAAATAATGGGAAAGAACATTCATTTGCATTTCATTTAAATGCGAGAAATGCGTGTTTTACGCATCATAACAATCTCTGAACATAATACACACCCTGTGAGATGAAATGAAAGTGATGATAAATGCTGCCCGTCAGTCTGAAAAGCGCACAGATGTGCAGTATTGATGAACATGGACCTTCATCAGCCCGCAAGACTACCGCCGGTTTAGAGGCGAGTAACCAGCAGCAACCAAATACTGATCTGTATTATATCTGTCTGTCTCTTTCTGTTCACTTTGCATAATGTGACTGCATGCTTTTTGGGCAACCAGAGTGCACTGCTCAGATATTGCACATACATAACAAAATGTATGAGTAAAATGAGTTAAAGACACCAAGAATCAGAGTTCTCCTCAAAAAAACAAGACACGCAGAACAAGTGAATGTATATTTGTGTTAATATATGGAAATATGGCACAGTTAATATTTCTTGTGTTTGACATCTCAAAACACCACTGGGAGTATAGATGTGGGTAATGTAACTTCTGCTTACAAAGCTGCTTATACCCCAGCATATGAATGAGTGAATGAGAGAGAGAGAGAGCGCCTGACTCTGGATCACTCACATGGTTTTGATGGCTGCTGTTCTGAGGACAAACGGTTCATCTTCATTCCTCTTCATTATCTGGACAATAAAACAAATAATTCTCCTTATTGTCCACACAAAACCATATATGGTGTTGAGTTTAGAAATGCTGACAGACAGGAAGTGATGGTATTTACTGTCTAAACATCACTGATATTCAGGGACATTGGACCAGGAAAAGGCTCGGTCGGGTCTTAGAAACATTTGTTAACTCTTCCCCTTTCACTCCATCAGAACGTCTGTCAGAGACGCCTAAACATTGTAAATCAGCAATAAATAGGCCCGCTTATAAATCACCAATCAAGTTTAATATCAGAATGTCCAAAATGTCCATTTTTAGATGTTGTATTAATGTTATTGTTCGGTTACAAGAATGTTATTTAAACGTTTTTAATTCTGTAACATTTTTAAAACATTCCACCAACAACTTAAAAGTAACGTTTTTGATATGATATTTAATGTTAAAAACCTTCTAACATTACAGCTTTTGATAACTTTGAGCAAACTATTACAGAATGTTAGCCAACGTTCTTCCCTGCTAGCTGGGACAGTCATTAGTGCTTCTAATGGCACAGGGTCTGGACCATCACAGGCTGCTCAGGTTTACAGTAGTTTTGCATTCTTTGTACAGCGGGTGTCCTGGAAAATCCTTCAAACAAGTATTCGATTACACAGTGGAACCGCACAGGCGCCGGGGATCAGATTAGGTCAAACCACAGAGAAAGTGATGGCAGATAAACCTTTGCAGGCTGAGTTTGTTTTTGAAAAGTGCCAGTCAAATGAAAGGTCTAGACATACAGCTGGGCCACAGGACATCTGAGTGAACTGTATATAATTCATATTGTAATTGTTTTGAGATTAAATGTTACAGCATTTGTCATGTGCACTGACATACTGTACACCATATCTGAACTGAGATCCATTGCTTAAAAGCGGTGCAGCTGCAGTGAGTTTACCACACTCTTGTGTTACAATGAGTGCCTGAAACAACTTTCTCATGGTAAAATTCACTAAAATGAACCGATTCAAATGACTTCTTGCTTTTATAAAAAGTATGATAAATAAGTACAATAAATGTAGTCAAGCGATCATTTCCTAACGGTAGCTGTTTGCAGTTGCTAGGCAGCATTGGAATGATGCATTATTGCAGAGTGTGCTACGCTAAGTGTGTGTTTATAGTCACAATCGCCTTTCTGAAACCTAAAATGACTAAATGGAATAACTTATGGTCTCGTGGACTTCATAGGCATGTACACAAGACAGCCGTCAAACATCCATAAGACCACGAATGTGCCATTTGGGACAGGACCTGACTTTTCCTCCTTGCTTTAATTAAAACCTGTATCAGTATTTTTGTATTTTTCAACATGTGCCGATGTCTTACTAAATGAAGAAAACAATCTTTTCAAGTGTCATTAACAATTGTTCTGCACACTTCAGATAAACAAAGACATAAAGAGGGAGAGACGGATAAAAAAGAGAGTATTGTAGACAGAGAGAGAAAGAGAGAGAGACACAGATGAAAAGACAGAGAGAGAGAGAGGGCTGAAACTGCTAGAGTCAGGCTGTAGAGAATGAATACCAGGCTCTGTTAGAGTCACAGTCATCACATTCCTGCAGAGTCACAGAGTCCAGCAGAGCAGAGGACACCAGCCGTACAATACATCCCGTCTGCACACAGCACACGACCTGCCAACAGCCCCGTCACGCTCCCCAAATGCCACTGCTTATTGTCTGCCTGTCTTTCTCTGACAGAGGTGTGAAGATCGTTGTAGTCTTCACTTTATCACTTCATCTCTAAACACTGTGACGTTAAACTGTAGCTACGCTGCTCCAGCTACAGTATGAAAAATATGCCAATGGCTGTAATCATAAGATTTACTTTAATTGCTTGCATAGATGCCTCACGCATGCGTGTTTCTCAAGTAAATGGATTCAGCGCATCACAGAGCAGAGCATTTTTGTGGGAAGTTCACCATCAGCTGCCTCAGTGATTAAAATAAGTGATTGTGTTGTGGTGGCACATGACTTTAAAGCAATTTTAAAGGGAAATCAATGGTGTCTTAGCTTGTTTAGAAACTCTCTGGTCTGGCCCCCTCTGGTCAATAAAGGTATTACAGCCATTTGATGTCTGGCAGATGGGAGGGGCGACCCTGGAGCTCATCCAGTTGTGGAAGAAGTGAATTCCAGCAGCATTCTGCAAACACACAAACATGCCAACAAACACAAGCTTAAACGTACAAGTTTTGAATGAATTACATGCTTACTGCAATTTGTCAGCAAATATCTCATTTCAGGTTGCGTTGCAGCAATAAATAAAAAGCCACGATATTTCATGCAAGTATTTCAGTTGTCTCATTCCAGCTATTACTTCATTCACTGACTTCATGCTGGAATCATGCTTAATTGTTACGCAATGGATAATAACATTAGGTGGGAAGTTTATTCTTGTCATTTTGTAGGATGTTAGTCACTCATATCTGGTATCTGGCCCATCAGCAGGTCATTTGTACTGACTCAGCAGACATCTATGGGCGGTTTCCCTCTGAAGCTGATCTGTGGGTGGGTGTGACTGTGGAAGGGGTGCGAATCGTGCTTCCCTAATGGACATGCAGAAGTCAGAGTCCAGCAGAAAAATCTGGGAAGTACGTTTCCTTGTAAACGTGACTAATGTTCCTGTGAAAAATGTGTCCACTTTTTGTGAATGAGCTTTCAAGTATCTTTACAATAATGCTGAACATTTGCTAACATTCTCTAAATGTTCTCTCAAAGTTTGCTGGAAGAACATTTTTTAATGTTTCTTAATGTTGTATGTTTCAAAAACCTTATTCTTAAGTTGTTAGTGGAACGTTTTTAGGGCATTTTAAACATTCTTTGAACTTCCAAAATACATTTTAAATGTTTTTATTCCTTAATGGGTCTCATTTGCAGGAAATGCTGATTTTTTGCTGAAGTTTTGTAATACAGGAATTATGAATCAGAAGCTACAGGAGGCTATATAAGGTCAGCTTCACAGTTCTGTGCTGGGAATATTGCTTTCACCTGAGCAATGTGAGTGAGCAGAACTCCAGTATCCCAGCAGAGGAACATCAGGGTGAGCACTGGCAGGCTGTCGTGATTGGCTGACTTCAGCCGCAGCCTGGCCAATGAGTCACAGTCTTGTACAGTGAGCCCGTCTGTCCACACGCAGGACTGGACGGTCGCCCAGAGCTAACCAGACACAGACTGCAAACCCATGTCAAATCAGAGTACAAATGAGCTTGAGACGAAAACTCAAGTTTTACCTTAGCAGACAAATATGTTTGTATTTAAGCACCGACCAACACCAAGTATCTTCTCCTTTTAATGAGGATAAGTCAATAAGTCATGGTATGTTTTAGAAGGTCATATGTTAACATATCAGATGAGTTTATGAGCATGGTCTTAAGTTAGCCCCCTAGACACGGCCTCTCATAGCACCCTGTGTGTCTGTCAATCAAAACTGTTAATTGGGCGACATCTGGAATTATAGCTGTGGCTTGGAATGAGGATTTATCAGCCTGCTCGGATTCGTTTGAAACGTGTTGTCTTACACACTGCATAGAAAACTGACACCCTTTAATGTAGGGTAGGCAACTTCAGAAAGGCTAGCAACAGCAAGCTAGCTTTAAAAAACATAAAATCCCGCCTTCAGAGCACTTTCTGAAGCCACGCCTCCTCCAACACATGAACAAATACATAGTTTGACAAGCAAGCAGGTCTTAAAACCAAAATGCTGCAGTGGTGAAGTGAAGTCTATACACACTCAGAGGTGTGCTGCATGTGTGCCCTTCACTCCGGACCATAACGTTTCCCTTGTGAGCTGTGTGAATAAGATTCCTTCAGTCTTTTCCTCCAATCTCTCTCACTCAGAAAACAGACATCAATTGTTCGGAAAAAAATCAGTTCTGTGTGAAACACGCTTCATTCTGGCCAGGCCCATTTTCACATGTTCAAAATTAAATCCAGAAAATCAAATGACTGGAAAGTCTGTATCTGTGGTACAGCCCAGGAAATAAGGGGTTCTGTCTCACTCTGTTTGTGAGGTGACGTTTTTCCGCCCTCCCTTTGCTCCCGAAGCGCCTTCCCTTTTATCCGTCGGCCCCCTCTGTCTGTGCATCTGAAATGCCACCCGTCTCTTCTCAAGCAGCTGCTAACAAGACACTTCTTCTCCTTGTGTGTCTGCACCATGCTGTCCAGTCGAGAACAGAGCTATTCTTTCAGCCCGTGGGAAGCACAGAAATTTGGGAGAGAGGGTTGGTTCATGAAACGGCTGTTTGTTCCACCACCCTGAGCTGTTTCTGGCATCTCTGAGGTGACTGAACCATGAAAGATGAGTTTTATCAGAGCAGGAGCAACTGAACACAAAATCTGTGTTCAGCATATGTTCAGGAGATTTCTGTTTCCGTCTGGGAAAATGTCTAGATTTTTAAACAATGAGCAAATTTGTTGGACTCCAACAAATTTGTCCAAAACTGTGGTAGTAACAAAAAGTCCAAACCTGTGGTAGTAAACAAGGGTTAGAACAGGCCAAAACATCTCTCCGTATTAACAGCCAAATATAGGCATGTTTCTTCCTATTATCTGCAAGAAACGTTCTTGTATATATAAACCAGAGGCCTCAGTATGATTGACAGCACCTCTGAGTCTTTTGATGCATGTCAGATGCATTCACTTGCATGTCAGAGTCAGCAAATCATGACAGCGGCTCAAAATTCAGAAAACTCATTTATCATTTTAATCATTTATCATCAAAACTCATTCACGCCAGTTAGAGATTTAACTGCACACTGTACATTAGGTGTTTGATCCAGTGAAGCTGTAAGATCATTCCCATCATTAGCTAAATGACTTTAGAGTGTGAGCGGAAAGAATCCTAACAGCTGAGAATGTAAGAGAACGAGATGAATGAGGTCATGTGATACACCCCTCCCATATCTGGAAACATGTCATCTGACTGGCAACTCAGTCCACTCATGTCAGTGTAACATTTCATGCAACGTTTTTGAACAGTGAAGTCATCAAATCTATGAAATGATGGAAAAATAGAGTTTACTTAAGTAACAAAATGTGCTCCACGTGCCCGTCACGAGTCAGTCTAGGCCTCCCACGATGGAACTCCCTCTCTGGGGTGACCGAGCATCAAGAGTCCTCCTCTGACCTCTGGTCTACGGCTGCCTGGGAGAGAAGCACAAATTTTAATGACATGCTGGAACTTAAAGGATTTCCCGCCTTCAAGAACAGCTACAAGCAAGCTTAGCCAGCCACGTACTGTACCACTAGTTTGCTACAGTTTGTAAAAGCATTAAAATGACCATAAAATCTAAACTGACCCCATTTACATCATACATGTTCTTGTATGTTTGTTTTCATCAAAATGTTATAACTTGCTTCACTTCTAAAACAACATTCTTAAATGTTATTATGTGAAAAAATAATAAGAAAATATAACCTATATATTTAACCTAAATATAATATAAATATAACAATCAAACATCCAGCCACAGACAATTTCCATGCAATTATATTTTGTTTTACTCTGAAGCGCTTCATCTTTCAGAACATTTGTGTTGTTTATAAAGTTTTACCGGAGCGGTAAACATCATTCAACATTAACTGCAAAATTACTGGAGACGTGTGTAGCCGGCTGGCTGTTTCACTTGGCTGTAATTTCCATATGAACTCACTGCAGAATGTCAGTGTGGTGTGAACATTCTGAAACCTCACATGAACTTCAGTGTCACACAGTCCTCAGACATACACACAGGCATGATACAGCTGATTAAAAACTGCGGGCCGTCTGTCGGAAATGCTCTGTTTATGCTTTGGGTTCGGTGAGGCTATTCCACCCACTTTTGTGAATTAAAGTGAAAGCACCCTTGACTGAAAACAATCTCTCTTTCTTTCACACTGTGTGTGTGTGTGTGTGTTTGGTCACAGTCAGACGATCAGGATCAGTCCCTTCCAAACTCAGTTTCAGCCAACAATGTGGCACAAAATTATAGGGCAGCCATATTGTTCGGCCCACTCGCCTTCCTACCACAAAAATTGATATCATACCATCAGCCTACATTGAAACTTTGTCCAAACGTGTGTGTTTGTGTATGTGTGCCCACAGTTTTCAGATGGGATGAGGAGCTATGAGAACAAAAACTAGTGGAGGCGGAAAGATATTATGACGGGAACCAACGATTAACACTTTATGGCAAAACTCACCCTTAACCCAGAGAAAGGGATTCACAGACAAAAATGAGGTATTGTGTCTGAATTTGATTGTGTTGCTGTATTAAAATTGAATGACTGAAATTGTTAAAACCTGTTGTAACACATCTTAGCCGTTGAATGATTAGTTCACCTAAAATTAAAAATTGTTCTTAATTCAATTTTTGTTCACAAAGTCATAAATCTATCATGTTGCTCCAAATGCTTATGGGGTCTGGTTTTCTGATCCCTCTTAACTGTCTTTCCAGAGGATGACAAAGACGACGGGGTAGAGCACTAGAACAAGCTCTTTGAAGAAAGCAAATTAAGGTAAGAAAGTCAGTACAAGGACAACAGTTGTAGGACAATGGTTATAGGCCAGCAACAGTTTCATTGCCAACACTGCACTACTACTGATGGGAATCTTTAGAGTCCCTGGCACACAGCTCTCTTCACTTCCCTCTGTTTTAGCAAGCGTTGGACAATGAAGCTAACCTGGCATGCAACCTGCTCTTGGGTCAGCTGTAAGGCTCATTATTATTTAAAGAGACATGCACCGAAACGGGTGAAACTGGGTCCGATGTCCCCTTTAAAGACTTGTGTAGAAAAATGTATGTAGCCTTTGGTGGCAGCTCTGGTAACACACATGGCATCCAAGGCACGCAGGGCTGGGCGGGTTTCACCACTTATAAATACACCCACTAGAAAGAGAGAGAGAGAGAGAGAGAGAGAGAGGTTAGCTGTATGAGCTGATATCCACAGTATGTCAGTATGTACATGTAAGTTCGGGGCTTCAGCCTTTACTGACTCTGGCATGTGTGTATTTATAACGCCAGAGAAAGGTAAGCCTACACATCTGAAGATGTGACACAATTTCACGTGAGTGCCTGGCATTTAACATCACATATGTCACTGTGAGCTCAGGTTATATGAAGCGGACAGAGGGAATAACTTTCAGGAGACCAGCTGTGTGAAATGGCAGAAAGTCTGAAATAAACTGCACTCAAAAACACGATGTAACGCAGGCCCGGTGTGTACAGAAGGTGTTTTTCTAACGGTTTGTCTTGAGGTTTAGAACTTCCCATCTGTCTTTCAGGTAAACTCAGGCCTCGGTTGTGTAGGCAACATCATTATTAACCACAAATACTGTACTATACTGTACTGTACTCAGAGACATAGATTAATACACATACAACTGTAGTACATACTCCATTATAGTGACACATTTCTTCATTGACATCCTTTCCAAAATAAACATTTAATCTGCCTGAACACTTTTTTGCAGCATATCCTATAAACCACAAATATTAAGGGTGCTAAATATAGTTCAGTGTAGTGTAGTATAGCCAGAGCCATCCTAAGCGGGGGCCCAGGGCCAGCGGTGCAGCCACACGGGTATAATGTTGTATAGCTGAATTATTTAAATAAACCACAAATATTAAGTATAGTACAGAGCAGTACATAGTATATTTTATTTAACCTTCTGGCGGGTTTTTAAAGCTAGATTGGACTTTTATCTTATTTGTCAGCTTAGGGCCACATAAACATCAGTGATGTCGATGAAGGGGCATGTCCTGCAACACAATGTGTCCTCAGAACTTCACATCACGTGCACATGGATCTTCATTCATAAAGGCTGTGTTTGACTTTCTCTTATACACACTAAATCCTTACAGTCTGTAGTAAACAGTGTTACTCACCCGATGCTTGTGTCCGCCCTTGATGCACACCCATTGCCATGACAAACACCCCTAACAACCATCAAGGGACTGGCTGTTAACCAATGAGCAGCGCCCCCTGCTGTTGTTCAGGGTTACAGTGCAAATGTTAAAGGTGAGGAATCAGGCCATCAAACGCCCCAGCGGCGTGATTTGCTATTCAAACTAGAGAAGCCTGTTGTAGCCAAGTGAACAGATGAAACAGGCCACAGAGACTGACAGAGGCTGTGTCGTGTGTCCTGAAGTAGCTGCAAATGTAGTTTTTGTTCTAGTCCTTAAATATACAAGACGTTTAAAGACTTTTGAACATTTAAAGACATGCTAAGAATGATTTGAAACGATAACGGCCTTCTGTAGGAACGAGCGTGTAATTTTTTACTTCATTTACAATTAAAATTCCAACTACTAACCTTGTTGGAACTCCAGTGTACACGTAACATAACAGTATCATTATTACGCAATGTTTCGTCCCACTCACAACAAGCTCATAAATACAAACATAAGAAGGGAAGAGTGATGGAGGTGATTTAGTGTCGTGGCATCCACTCTGTTTCCGGCTTTATGTGTTGAAAGGAAGAAGCGGAGTGGACGTGTAGTACATGCAGTAATATTCTGACGACACTCTGTTCCTGAAGAGGATTGTTATATGAAAACCCTTCATGGAACAAGAGGGAAGTTCACCACATCCAGCAGAGGTCAGAGGTCAGAGGTCAGGGCCGGAGCGTGTCACGGGCGTCACATCTCCACACTGACAGCAGGAAACAAACAGAGAAACACTGAAAAAATAACAAGCTTTTCTCTTACAGCCACATTCCCGGATGTGTAACAGCCTAAGAGTATTCCGGACATCCTGCATGGACACGAGCTAATGTTTCTGAAATGATGTTTCACATGCGAAATATTAAATGATATAGAATGATGTATGAAAAATAAAAAAACGATAAAAGCAATAATAAAAAAAAGTAAAGATAGGTGTAAGAATATATTTTACATTTTAAATGTACAAACTGTGACATGGACCCTGTTAACTCATTTGTGCAAAAGATCCAATTTCTTTAGCTCTGTTGAAGCACAAAATGTTCCTCACAACATTTTGAAATCATGCTGGAAAAACATGAATCTGCAGATTTCTGCTTCTTACATTGTGTGACCTGCTGCAGAGAGAAAGCATCTCTTCATCTTACTGGTTCATCATGTCCAGCGTAGCTCGAGGGGTTGAAACACACACAGGGTATAAAACATGGGTGCTTGAGATTCAGAGATATAGAGATACAGAGATACTTTCCTTCAACTGCCTGGTTCTCTAATGTAGGTCACAAATCCACGACTGATTATAATGTTTAATATATATTATACAACCCCAAATCAGAAAAAGTTGGGACAGTATAGAAAACACAAATAAAAAAAGAAAGTAGTGATTTCTAAATTTACTTTGACTTGTATTGCATTGCAGACAATACAACAGCACATTATTTAATGTGCCTCCATTATTTAATTATGAGCGCTTTGCCGCCCTCTCCTGTCCAATAAGAAAAGTACAAGAGAAAATATTCTGTATTGAGAAGGATTCACAATGTGTGACGTCACCTCACAGAGGGTATGTGTGACGTCACCTCACAGCGGGTACAGATTATACAGCAGCCCTCTGGTGTGGTTTATCAGTTTTCTGTTTTATTGAAAATATAACTGTTATTTTGCAGGTGAAAAGTGAGGCAGGTGTGTTTATGTATAGTATATCAAAATAATACAGAAAATAGGTGGAAAAAATAAGAGAAAATATCAAATGAAAATGACATGTAAATAAACTGTTAATTGAAGCTTTAGTGTTTTAGCCATTCCCTGCAGAAATTCTGCACTGGTCAGCAGGTGATAATATAACAGAATTGATGTTATACATTTTTATACAACTGTGGTCTTAATATTAATAGTTAAGCAAATAAACTGTACAAAATGTAATGTCATTACATGAGGATGGTACAGTGTTGTTCCTGTTAGAACGATTCGATTGAACACTACTCCACAACACCTGCAGAGAGAGCCATCGTGCTCTCCATCAAACCCTGCTGGTTTAACAGCACATTTTCATTCTCACAAATCCAGATCCGGGCATCTGCAGCGTGATCTGTCCACTTCCTTAATCCATAAAAATAAAAAGAAAAGGGCAGAAAAAAAACAGTGAACACTGGCACATTTGCTCATCCTCTGGCACACTGCAACACAAGTCACCTGCAGGCCACTCGCCCCTTTCTTAAACCCTACACTACACAACCAGAAAAACACTGTAAACATCAAGTCAACTGTATCGTATTTGTCCCTCTGTACACACAATGATTTCACCAGCCAGTAAAAACGCTGACATAGAAAGGCCATAGAGAGAGATGACCGGAAAATGTGAATTAAAGTCTATATGCAATAATTCTGTACCATACAAACCACTGTGTTGGAATATAACTAATTTTAGACAATGGTTGTCTCTTTGAGAAACTGTCAGATTACAGACACAGGTGACTGAACAATAAACTACATTAAAAGTTCAAATAAACAATAAATAAAATGACTGAACATGATGTGCACGTATCAAGAGTGGAATGCTTTTAAATAATCTCCCCAAAACTGAAAGTAACTTTAAATGTGTTGGATTAAAAATAACCCATTTCTCAAAGAACAAATAATACTTGGCCGCTGGGCTACCAGAAAGTTAGTTAACAAAGACATAGATTTCTGATGTTTCCATGGCAACACAGAATTCTGCTGTAGTGCTACAAGTTGTGCTGCATGTTGCCAGTAATTTGGGCAGAATTGGTAAATGTCAGTGTCTTCTTTTCTTGTCCCACAGCCCGCACAAACAAACACATTCTCCTCACAGCTGTGGCCGCTCTAAAGCAGAGGGCTTGTGTACCTCAAACTGCATCTTTTGATCTTAACAAAGGTTGTTCTAGCGCTGTAATTTACACCCTGATCTCGTCCTCATCCTGGTCATCATCCATGTAGGAGAAGCCCCTGTCTTCTTGACGTCTGGGTGAGCTGTACTTGATGTTGTTCATGTTCTCCTCATTCAGACTATTGTTGGGTTTCTCCTCAAGCACAGTGGAACCTGAGCTGGAGCCCGAACAGCTGTCTAGAAGTTGATGGTTCCTGGTAAGGATCTCAGGAGTGTAAGAGTTGGTGCTGGGCTTCAGGCGTGGAGGTCGGATAGGAGGAAGATGATTCTCTTCCTCAGCCTCGTTGGGAGGGCTATGAGTAGGCGAGTTGCAACCCTCACTTTTTCCCTCTTCGCATCCGAGATCAGAGTCGTCCCATCCCTTCTTGTCCATTACGCTCAGGATGTCCCCCAGCATGGATGGACCCAGGTCGATGTGGAAGGACATAATGGACTCTGCGTGTTTCATGCCTCCAGTGTACGGAATTGATGGACGCAAGTCGGTCAACTCACCGAAACTCTTTTCGTCCTGCTCCAAGTCCGAAGCAACGGGTGCCGCAGCACCATTAAGTGGCTTTCTATTTTCTTCCGGAAGTCGCTTTAAAGGACTTGAGGACACGCTCTTGGGAAGGTGTATTCCAGCACTTTGAACTGCATCAACATCTATCAGATATGGCAATGAGATTGCGTTTTTAACATAACTTGGCGAGCCACCAGGAGGTGCCAGTTTGGGCTTGTTATCAGGCTTGTCGTGATTGACGGACTGCGAACGCTTGCTGCTCCTAAATGTTCGGGACAGCAGGCTCTGTTTGGGTGAGCTCTGCTGGACCTCCGGCTCCCGGGGTGGCTCCCCGGAGCGGGTGCTGAGAAAGGAGGTGTCGCCGAACGCATCGCCTCCTCGACCCACGTGCATAGTGTGGCGGAAATCTCCCAGAGGTGCACTGATCATCTCTGCAGTGAGGTCTGCACGGGATCGCCGCTTTGACTGGGAGGACGTGGTGATGAGCTGCTTTAGAATGGGCATGTTCACGTTTCTGAAACACTGATCAGAGAAGAGGAGAATAACAAAGTCTTTTCTCTCCAGACAACAGGTCAGTCTTTCCTCAGTATAGCCACAACAGAAGTCAGGACAAAAACAACTCCCAAGAATACAGGAGACGTCGCCATGTTAATCCTTAACAACAGCAACAATGTCCAGCTGTGAGCACCAGAAAACTGCAAAAGATAAAATACTTCGTATTAGGACATTTTGTCATTTTATTACACAAGAAAAACATATTTAATGAAGACCCATCTCTGTTTTAAACCTAAAACTGCAGGTTACACTTTACGTCGATTTCTTTATGTATCTTTAAGTCAAATAAAGCCAACTGACATTTCCTAGGAAATTGTACATGAGACCTCAAATTAGAAATCATTATTGTAACCTTACAGTTGGGAATTAGAGTAAGACTCTAGTGTTAAACACTGATCTGTTATATACTTGCTCAGCAACTGATTTTTGTTCATTTTTAACCCAAAAGAGTTATGGATTGCAGCTTTAACAAATCGCAAACATATTCTATTGCATAAAACTTGGACTTGCCTCAGCTGAGGGAATCTATTACTAATGGAATACTAGGAAATTATTGGACATTAACAAGTCTGGGAGATGTTGATGACATCACACGCTGAATTTATATGGAATATTATAATAGAAACCATAAATCAAGGGGGAAAAAAATCGAGAGAAAAACAAGAAGCATTTCAACAAAAGCCGTTTGAAGCCTTGCTTCGTATTACATTAAAGGATAGATGGAAGAGATTAGAAATTCCTTCTGACATCTCCATCCTATTTCCCATGATCCTTTTATTGTTCTTGGATGAGGAAGTGTTGTGTCGTCAGGGTGACACGTTGCAGGTGTAGATTGACTTTAGCATGCCGGTAAACACACTAGCACTTAAAGCAAAGCTTTGTACTTCCAGCTTGACTTGCTCCAAACCTTTGAACCATCTGTTTACTCAGCGGTTAAACCTGGAATTGCGCCATACAAATTCCACACCAAATTCTAGGGTCCAAGATCGACTTTCAGTGTGAAAGATATTATTGACTTGCAGAAACATGTGAGGGTCAGTACTGGCGCGGAACAAAAGCACACCAGAGAGTAAATTTGAAAATGCGGTACATGACGCTGATTATTCCAACAATGACTTATGATAAGTTTTAACCTGATGTTCCCAAAAATATTTAAAAAACGGTGATAGAAAACCAATGAAAGGGACACCATAGTCCCCGCTGCAAAACCTACATTTCAAAATCATCTTCATTTTGTGATTACATAACCATGAGCTCAGGGGATTCTGGAAGCTTCGAGTTGCATGGCATACTTTTCTCCTTTAAATTTAACTCCATCTAGACTGGAATTTTCTCTGCCGTGTGCCAGACTCTTACATCATCTGGAAATCTAGAGCTTCACTCGCTCTTCTGCTGCAGTTGTGTTGTGTGAGAGATTACTTCCAGACCTGCTGCTGAATGGAACTTTCTTTTTTCACCTTTCTTGTGCCTTTCTTCCATTTTGTCTTTGTTTGTCTGTCTTCCTTCCCTCTTAGTGAATCACTCGGTCATCATGTGGGACTCATTACAGCTGTATCATCTTATTGTAGCGTCACCACAGAGAGTAAAACAAAGAGAGAGAGAGAGAGAGAGAGAGAGAGAGAATCTTTCGTTTCAAGTGAGTGAGTGCTCTGAGTTCAGGACAAACTTGATGCCCTGCTGGTCACTGTTATTTATGGTGTAATAATCGGATTATCTGGTTCTTTACTCACAGGAGGCCTCTTAGCTTTGACCGACCACCAACGGCTAACAAAAGACTCGTTCAATCAAACCAAGATCACAGACATTAAAAAACTCATCTGATTTACCCAAAACGGAGGTTAAAATACCTCAATAAAGCAATCTACATTTATCCGTGAATCACAGTGTTTTTAAACATGACTTCTTCCAAAACAAAAAGTCACCTCAGCACAACATTTATATGTCTGACAGCAAAAGCCAACTGAGGTTATAAGTGACTGTAGTTGTGTGTGAACAGAAGAGGTTTTAATAAATGATAAACTCGCCACTTGAGTCCACAGGCTGGGCATCCCTGCGGGGATTCAGCTCTGCCCACGAGCTGGTTCACCTCAATGTTGAATCACAGCGTATCACCCTGCTCTAAAATCCCCAGATAGATGCCTTGTGTGTGTGTTAAAATTTGTTAAATGTGCCACTAATAATCAAACTATTGCTGATGATGTCTCGCAACATTAATCAGGAAATAAATGGGCAGTTGACATGATGTGAACCGGTAACAGAATTTATTTATTCATATGCTCTGGTTTATGTTTGTCATTTAGCTTTGAATTTCCTGAGCTATTTTTACTGCTGTTTAGAGTAAAATTAAGAGAGAGACAATGACAGAGAGAGAGAAAAAATAAGAGGGAATTAGAGAGGGATTGAATAAACAAATTGACAATTTATTTTAAGACAACCAAAAGCCAGTAGCTACTTCAACTTTTTTACTGCAGACTTTATCAAAAATGACCAAATTCCACTAAAATCATGTGGGTGTCCCTTGTGGAAGCCCACATGAATGGGACGTCACAATATTTGAATGAGCTGCATTACATTAACTCTTTCATTACCTTTCAGAGCGTGACATTTGTGTTAAGCATCGTTACACATCAGCACTAAACCACACAGCTCTTGAGCCCCAACACACCAGCTAGGATCTCTCTCTCCCTTGAGATCGTACAAGCTCATGAATTAGCCATCAAAAAGCTAAAATATAAAATGGTCACAAATTGCCATGAGATTGTGTTACACAAACACACAAACACACTTGCATAAAATAAGTTCATCTCACCTGGCAGGAAGCTATTATGGTAACCATGGGATATAAACAAGATAAATTGTGGTTCAAAACAAAATTGTTTGGGGACTTTTGAGTATAAATGTGGCCATAAAACCCACATCCTATATTTAATATATAATATTAAAAATAAATAAAAAATAAAGCGACAATAGTATAAATGATTTATATCATACCACAAGAATCTTTCACTAATTTCAAAATGTAAAAACACCCACATCCCATGATTCAACCCGTGCTGATCACTCATGATGTCACAATCTCTTGTGTAATGGCGCTCATGTAAAACACTTGGTATGATGTCAGATGAGAAGGTTCCACTGAATGAGCAGAAGCTTTCACTTAACACTGACAGAATGATCTATTGTCCTGTTTTAATCTTTCAGAGACACCACGACTTATTAAACAGACCACTGCTGTGCTGACATCATAAAACTTCTATCATAAGTTAACTGCAGCTTTCTCTTACAATGCTATCCCAGCTAACAATTTTAGGTTGTAGGAACGTTTCTGTAATGTTTTCATTAAGTAACAAAAACAATTTTTTGAATAATGTTCTAGGACCATTCAAAACATCTAGGATTTTAGCCATTGTATAAACATTAGTGCTTGGTTTTAAGAACGTTATTCAAACTTTTTAATTGTGAAACGTTTTTAAAATGTTCCACTAGCCAAACACAACAACACAGCATATATGTTAAACATACTGTGTCATGGAAAGTTCATCAGTATCATCTTTCTAGTAACGTGTGCAGAACTGGGTCTCGTGATTCACTGAGATCCAGGGCAGCACGACTGAGGCGCACTGATCCATCTGATTAACCCTGATAATCTCTTTAAGAACTTCACATGCCTGTAAGAGGCTCCATTTTTTAAATTAAACCATGAGGTCGCAGGTGCCGACAGTCCCAAGTGTCACACCGTTCCCATATTCAACAGCTACTGCAGTGAAGTCCACCATGAGAACATTAACACCCACATCTGCAGTAAAGAGAGACACTCCACAAGTCTGTCTGCACGATAATATCCCAACACTGCCGCGCAACATTACAGACAAATCATTTATTTCCAGCCCTGCTGTTATCTGTCACTTCATAATTACAATGTGATGGATTTTCTCAGCGGGCAGCTGCTCAATTTGTAAATATTTTAATTTTTAAAATAAACCGAAACGCTGCAGAGCACCGGTGTTAATACACATTACACTAAATGCTTATGGTGACCTTCTCAGCTGCGGTTTCTAGGTGGAAAAGGGCCACACTGAACTATTGCAACAACTCTGGCAGACGGTTTGAATGTGGATTCAGTAACAGACAGCAAACATAACTCAAAGATCACATATAAGATACAACAGAGCCATTAAAGGATTATAACTCTATAAACATGTAAAAAGACTACACAACACACATAAACACACTCACTACACAACTCAGAGTTTAATACTGTTACTGTAACAGAGTTTTAAAGTTTCTCTTGGCATGCAGGATGTTGTGTATTAGTTCAGTTTGTGTGTGTGTGTGTGTGTACATGTGTGTGTGTGCTTTTGCTTCCTCTGCCAAACACACTGATAATAACCGCAAATATCACACACCACAATGTAAAAAACACAAACTGTGTTCCAACCAGTTCCAACTGAAAACTAAATTCCTGAACACACACACAAATGTTTAGCATTTTAATTAACAAAACAAATCATGTTTTTTAAGCTATTTAGTTTATGAGAACACAAGAAGTGTCCCTGTAAACCATGTTTACGTTGTTATACACATTAAGCCACATATTCAAACCCACACACACCTCCCAATGAAAGCCACCATTACTGCTCATATTTGACCAGAATCATCCTGCTCTAAACTGCCAGTTTCCTTCTACAAGGTCAGAGTTGCAGGTCTATAATCAGAATGTATAAACAGAAGAACGTGACTCTACTCAAGCAGATGATTAACTTTCTGCATTCCCGCAGCCTTCCGTGGCCAGAAGCTCCTGGGTTTGAATCCTGCCAACAATTCTCTCACAGCTGCATTATTTTACATACAAACAGAAAACTGCAAACTCAGACTGACAATGCAAATTTCGAAATTACATCTGCAAAATTGCGCTCTGGATTGGCAGAGCTGTTCTGATCTGCTCTAAGACAAGTGACTGCAGAGATTTTCTGCTCATAATTTTTTTCCAGACATTTTTAGTGCATTTAATGCACGTTATGCATGTTTATGGGAATCAAGCTTGTCTTTGCTATTGCAATACTGAGGCCGCCCTGCTTTGCTGTGTTTCTCTGGGTGTCGACGGGAGTCTTCAGGCCTGTGTGTCTGAAAAACAAACAGAAGACTGTTGAAGAAAAGCAGATCTACGTCGGGCGAGGTCATCTTGGCAGAGGTGCAACAAGACTGTGCCAACAGACTGGACACAGGCATTACAAACCTACAGCACTTTATATCAGAGCGAGAGGGATAAACGAGGCCAATGTTATGCGCCGCCGAATAACTTCAGTATGTGTGACCTGTCACATGCCACTGCCCTGCTGAATTCTCCACAGAACTGCCATTCATGTACAATGATTTTACAGAACCACATTCTGTGTACAGATTGAGTCATTGATGAGGCAAGCCAATTTTGTCTGTATTGTCTATACTCAAGTGTTGAGCCCTGCTTTCAAAACTGCTTCCTTTATACCACACCAGTTGAACAGCATTCTTCATGGGATGATACATCTGTAATTTACAACTTTCATTTCACCCTCAAGAATTCCCCAATGAGTCAAAAGGACACACAAGCACCTCGAGAAATCCAAACCTGTGACTTTTAAACAAACAGCTGACATTTTCAAGTGACAACTGACCACAAAGACAGAGCAAAACATTTCCCCAGATCAGCCTTCAACACACTCACACAGAGTAATTATTAAACATATCTGTAAAAATGACAGCAGTCAGTATTGTGTTTTGGTGGTTTCCTGGGTAACATGGGCAGTGGTGTGGTTTTGGTCAGTTTCGTCACTGTAGCATTAATTTCAGAATTAACAATCTGAATCGACAACAATCGCTTGTCAACAGAGCACATTCTAAATACCCTCCTCACACACACACACACACACACACACACACACACACACGCACGCACACACACACACACACACACACATGCACACACACACACACACACACACCTCGTGTCAGCTAACTGGGGCATATGAGTGAACTTCTCTGTACACGCCCTGCTGTCTGTCCACAAAGACACTTAAATTGTGGAACCAAAGTCACAGCAGACAGATTACACTTAAATAAACAGGCCACATAAATCAAACCTGAAAGAGAATTTGAAGAGTCTTCACACACTTCACACAAACTTTATCTACTAGCTCTACACCTCAAAAGACTTTCTCTCAACATACTTCATTTACACACATGATGTGCTTCCCCACAAAATGCACGAGATATGTAAATTAGTTTGGTCCAGATCAGTCCATCACTTCATACCTGATGATCCGGAGCGACACAGAACGTGTGTTATGGATCTATAAGAATACTGAGTTACTCAAGGGAAACCAAGAGCATCTGGAATTTATGAGTCTGATACTTAGAAAAGGAGCTGTCCTTCAATCATTTTCAACAGAAGTTGACATCAGATGTTTGTTATGATTATAATAGCTAGAACTGTTTGGGTAATAAAGGCTGCGAGCTATACTAGCCAAGAAAACTTTAAGAAGGTCATAAGACAGGATTGGACTTCTTGGAATCAGAAGAACTGGCTCATTGCCTGGTATAAGACAGGTTAACCTGCAGGACATCAGAAGCTATGGATTCACTGGAATACGCTTTTCTGCATTTGTTTCTAGAATGTCAAATTCCTGAGGCCTTCGTTGGGTTTGGGGCAGGAAGCTTGAGCTGTCTTATTCAGCTATACGGAGGCGTGGAGACGGTGCAAAAATATTGACTTTTGGCAAGACACAGAGCTGTGCTTCAAATAGTTTTTCATTCCCTCGTGTTCTGATATGAATACAATCCAGAGATTTCAGTTTTCAAAGACTTCTAAATAAAAGCTGAGGATGTCACAGACATGTCCTGTCATTGTGCTCTGAGGGACTCAAAGACATCTTGGAAACACCATGATGTTTCCAAAATGTTTGTTATTCTTTCAGTCTTAGATCACATGAAAATGGGCTGGTAGTGTACAAGCACTGACAATACAATGTTTAAAGTACAAGTTTTCATTTTTGGAAGGAATCAGACTGACTGGGTGTTGAACGTACAGTTTTTTTTCAGGAATGCCCATGATTAACCAGCCACAGTTGTGAACACTTCACATAGTGAGTTGCATGCCTGTGAGGAGCGAGTGGCTTGTGTTGCTGCTGCTGATTCACCCGAGGGTCGAGTCACAGTGCTTTACTGCATTAACACCATTGCTCATAGTGTGTGTGAGTGCCTGCCTCACACACACACACACACACTGTTTACTGCAGCTGAATCACACTGCTGCAGTGGCGCGAGGACCAGCGATCAGTGGTTTCACTACAAACACTGATTCTAACACTTCAGCTGTACACACACACACACAGTGACCTTGGCTTACAGCTCCACTCCTACAAATTACCCCTGAACTGTTTCTCTGCCTGACTGCACACTATTACTGTCTGAAAAAGAATCCACTCATGTTATATCAACCAGCCAGCTTTGACTTCAGGTACATGGTTTGTTTTGTCTATCTGTAGATCTCCAGCAGCTGGATTACTGCGACACACTTTTACAAATATTGACACCAAGAATTACAAAAATATCAAAGCTTAAGGGGCAATGCTCAGATATTGTTTTTCATTATATGCACTCATGTGTTTAGGTAATAATTTTATGTCCAACAAAATCCACAACTGAGGAAATAAAAGGGTGTATTTTAATTTACTGTGCTGATTAAACAGACTGTTAGTGCTGGTCAGCTTCACTCTGATAACCCTTAACAAGGTTTATGTAAAGAACAGCTCGGGTGCAAATGTGAATCTCAACCATCTGTATGTTTCAACTCAATATTCAGCATCATTCAAAATGGAAAATGAATGTGGAGCACACACACCACACGTTTTTGGAAAAGTTTACTGGAGTCCTTTTTCACTGTGATATGTCTCTTCATTCCTTCAGGCGGTTATATAACACTTCTGTTTAAACAGTAACAATCTGACCCTTTTTTCAACACAAATGCAAAATCAGTTTCCCTCATAGTCTTAAGATCAGCTGCAGAGTCGTGATTTAACATCACTAGAATAATCACTCACACAGTCACAAACATCCCGTACTGCCCATTTGAAATATAAAAAATAAAACTTCTGTTTACACACTTTTGCTCTAATACAAAAGCTCCAGTCTAAGAAAAAAGCACATTTGAAACATACAGAGGAACAAAAAGCAATGATTAAAAACTTCCTTTAATATATTTTAGGTGGTGGTTCCCTTATAGATCATAACACAAAGCCAACACAGCTATGCCAAAAGATAAACTCAAATATCTGCTTAAATATAAAACCAAGAAGAGTTAACTTAACAATACCAATATAACACATATAGCAGAAGCAAATAACACATAGTAAAGACATTGTGAAGAATGCATTACAACTAAAATAATAAATTCATATCTCATGGGGACATGAGGGGTTGGTAAGCCTATTTGAAATTCAAATTTAAAACCTGAGTGTCAGTGCGTACACACACACACACACACACACCACAAAAACCCAAAACACACATCACCACACACTCTCACACACCCAACAACACACACACACACACACACACTCTCACACACACACACCACACACACACACACTCACACACACACACACACACACAACACACACACACACAACACACACACAACCACACCAAAAAAAAAAAAAACACCCACACTCACACACACAAAAAAAAAAAAAACACACAACAACACACACAACACAACACACCACACACACACACACACACACACACACTCACACACACACACACACACACAACACACACACACACACTCTCACACACACACACACACACTCTGAAACTTTATTCAGAAACGTATCAAAAGTTTATGCAAGAGTTTGGGGAGAAATGCATCATTTTAACGTTTTGACTCAGCTAATGTAAATAATAAAGTAATTAAATTACCACTCAGATCTCAGGTCTTTCAGTTTTCAGTCTCCGTGTTGATGAGTGTTGAGTTCATTAACACTTGACGGATGATCCTCACAGGTTTAGTTCAGACGCGTTCACATCCTCACAGCAGCGCAGCTTCACACGATCTGCTTCAGACCTCAGCCCTGCGCTCTGACCCCGCCCACCGCGGCTCTGACCCCGCCCACCGCGGCTCTGACCCCGCCCACCGCGCGCTGCCCACGGGCTCCGCGTAACACTACATTAACACTACACTAACACTACACTACACTAACACTACTACAGTATATTAACACTGCATTAACACTACATTAACACTACATTAACACTACACTAACACTACTACAGTATATTAACACTACATTAACACTACACTAACACTACACTAACACTACTACAGTATATTAACACTACACTAACACTACACTAACACTACACTAACACTACTACAGTACATTAACACTACATTAACACTACATTAACACTACTACAGTATATTAACACTACACTAACACTACTACACTACATTAACACTACACTAACACTACATTAACACTACATTAACACTACATTAACACTACACTAACACTACACTAACACTACATTAACACTACACTAACACTGCATTAACACTACACTAACACTACACTAACACTACACTAACACTACATTAACACTACATTAACACTACATTAACACTGCATTAACACTACATTAACACTACATTAACACTACACTAACACTACTACAGTATATTAACACTACATTAACACTACACTAACACTACACTAACACTACTACAGTATATTAACACTACATTAACACTACATTAACACTACACTAACACTACTACAGTATATTAACACTGCATTAACACTACACTAACACTACACTAACACTACACTAACACTACATTAACACTACACTAACACTACATTAACACTACACTAACACTACACTAACACTACATTAACACTACATTAACACTACACTAACACTACACTAACACTACATTAACACTACACTAACACTGCATTAACACTACACTAACACTACACTAACACTACACTAACACTACATTAACACTACTACAGTATATTAACACTATATTAACACTACATTAACACTACACTAACACTACTACACTACATTAACATTACATTAACACTACACTAACACTACATTAACACTACTACAGTATATTAACACTACATTAACACTACATTAACACTACACTAACACTACTACACTACATTAACACTACATTAACACTACACTAACACTACATTAACACTACTACAGTATATTAACACTACACTAACACTACATTAACACTACTACAGTATATTAACACTACATTAACACTACATTAACACTACACTAACACTACATTAACACTACTACAGTATATTAACACTATATTAACACTACATTAACACTACACTAACACTACTACACTACATTAACACTACATTAACACTACATTAACACTACATTAACACTACTACAGTACATTAACACTACATTAACACTACACTAACACTACACTAACACTACTACACTACATTAACACTACATTAACACTACACTAACACTACATTAACACTACTACAGTATATTAACACTACATTAACACTACATTAACACTACACTAACACTACATTAACACTACTACAGTATATTAACACTATATTAACACTACATTAACACTACACTAACACTACTACACTACATTAACACTACATTAACACTACACTAACACTACATTAACACTACTACAGTATATTAACACTACATTAACACTACATTAACACTACACTAACACTACACTAACACTACACTAACACTACATTAACACTACATTAACACTACACTAACACTACATTAACACTACACTAACACTACTACACTACATTAACTAACACTACATTTAAATTTAATTGTCTAAGCTTGTGTTTGGCATCCATTCATTTCAATGATTAACACATGCCATAGACTAAATGGCTACTATCTGTAATGTATACATAATTTAAACATTTTACATTCACATCATTTGTATTACTGGTACCATAATGTAGTGTTAATATACTGTAGTAGTGTTAGTGTAGTGTTAGTGTAGTGTTAGTGTAGTGTTAATATACTGTAGTAGTGTTAATGTAGTGTTAATGTAGTGTTAATATACTGTAGTAGTGTTAATGTAGTGTTAATATACTGTAGTAGTGTTAATGTAGTGTTAGTGTAGTGTTAGTGTAGTGTTAATGTAGTGTTAGTGTAGTGTTAATATACTGTAGTAGTGTTAATGTAGTGTTAGTGTAGTGTTAATGTAGTGTTAGTGTAGTGTTAATATACTGTAGTAGTGTTAGTGTAGTGTTAGTTAGTGTTAATGTAGTGTTAGTGTAGTGTTAATATACTGTAGTAGTGTTAGTGTAGTGTTAATGTAGTGTTAATGTACTGTAGTAGTGTTATGTAGTGTTAGTGTGTTAATGTATAGTGTAGTTAGTATGTTGTTTAATGTAGTTTGTTAGTGTTAGTGTTATATACTGTAGTAGTGTTAGTGTAGTGTTAGTGTAGTGTTAATGTAGTGATCCTGTAGTAGTGTTAGTGTAGTTGTAGTGTTAATATACTGTATGTAGTGTTATGTAGTGTTAGTGTAGTGTTAGTGTAGTGTTAATATACTGTAGTAGTGTTAGTGTAGTTAGTGTAGTGTTAGTGTAGTGTTAATATCTGTAGTGTTAGTGTAGTGTAGTGTTAAGTAGTGTAGTGTTAATATACTGTAGTAGTGTTAATGTAGTGTTAGTGTGTGTTAGTGTATGTTAGTGTAGTGTTAAGGTGTAGTGTTAGTGTAGTGTTAATATACTGTAGTAGTGTTAATGTAGTGTTAATGTAGTGTTGGTTATTAGTGTAGTGTTAATGTAGTGTTAATATACTGTAGTAGTGTTAATGTAGTGTTAATGTAGTGTTAGTGTAGTGTTAATGTAGTGTTAATATACTGTAGTAGTGTTAATGAGTGTTTGTAGTGTTAATGTAGTGTTAGTGTAGTGTTAATGTAGTGTTAATGTGTGTTATTGTTAGTGTAGTGTTAATATACTGTAGTAGTGTTAGTGTAGTGTTAATGTAGTGTTAGTGTAGTGTTAATGTAGTGTTAATATACTGTAGTAGTGTTAATGTAGTGTTAATATACTGTAGTAGTGTTAGTGTAGTGTTAATGTAGTGTTAGTGTAGTGTTAATATACTGTAGTAGTGTTAGTGTAGTGTTAATGTAGTGTTAGTGTAGTGTTAATATACTGTAGTAGTGTTAATGTAGTGTTAGTGTAGTGTTAGTGTAGTGTTAATGTAGTGTTAGTGTAGTGTTAATATACTGTAGTAGTGTTAATGTAGTGTTAGTGTAGTGTTAATGTAGTGTTAGTGTAGTGTTAATATACTGTAGTAGTGTTAGTGTAGTGTTAATGTAGTGTTAGTGTAGTGTTAATATACTGTAGTAGTGTTAATGTAGTGTTAGTGTAGTGTTAGTGTAGTGTTAATGTAGTGTTAGTGTAGTGTTAATATACTGTAGTAGTGTTAATGTAGTGTTAATGTAGTGTTAGTGTAGTGTTAGTGTAGTGTTAATATACTGTAGTAGTGTTAATGTAGTGTTAGTGTAGTGTTAGTGTAGTGTTAATATACTGTAGTAGTGTTAATGTAGTGTTAGTGTAGTGTTAGTGTAGTGTTAATATACTGTAGTAGTGTTAATGTAGTGTTAATGTAGTGTTAGTGTAGTGTTAGTGTAGTGTTAATATACTGTAGTAGTGTTAATGTAGTGTTAATGTAGTGTTAGTGTAGTGTTAGTGTAGTGTTAATATACTGTAGTACTGTTAATGTAGTGTTAATATACTGTAGTACTGTTAATGTAGTGTTAGTGTAGTGTTAATATACTGTAGTAGTGTTAGTGTAGTGTTAGTGTAGTGTTAATATACTGTAGTACTGTTAATGTAGTGTTAATATACTGTAGTAGTGTTAATGTAGTGTTAGTGTAGTGTTAATGTAGTGTTAATATACTGTAGTAGTGTTAATGTAGTGTTAATATAGTGTTAATATACTGTAGTAGTGTTAATGTAGTGTTAGTGTAGTGTTAATGTAGTGTTAATGTAGTGTTAATATACTGTAGTAGTGTTAGTGTAGTGTTAATGTAGTGTTAGTGTAGTGTTAATATACTGTAGTAGTGTTAGTGTAGTGTTAGTGTAGTGTTAGTGTAGTGTTAATATACTGTAGTGTTAGTGTAGTGTTAATATACTGTAGTAGTGTTAGTGTAGTGTTAGTGTAGTGTTAGTGTAGTGTTAATATACTGTAGTAGTGTTAACCATATAAACAGATATTTTACTCTGAAAAGTATTTCAGATACACAGTGTGAAGTGTAGGCAGAAAGTCACGAAACTGCTCATCTGGCCTTGTTTTATTAAGAAGATAACATTCAGCTCTGGTGCATGATATTTTTAATATATATTTAATATTATATTAATATTTAGTATAGAGACGTTTCCTGTAGTCATGTGCTGACGTTTGTCTTCAGTGTTGAGTGTCCCGTCTGGGCCGCTGTAGACGCTTTATATACGCGTGTAACCGGAAGTCCCGCCCCTTTCCCTTCTACGGTCTCAGGCTGTGTAAGTGCGGCAGAAGTTCAATAAATCCGCAGAATCTGCGTCATTAAACAGAGTATTTGTTTAAAGTCACTCTGTTTTAATGCTGTTGTAATGCTGTTTTAATGCTGTTTTAATGCTGTTTTAATGCTGTTGTAATGCTGTTTTAATGCTGTTGTAATGCTGTTTTAATGCTGTTGTAATGCTGTTGTAATGCTGTTGTAATGCTGTTTTAATGCTGTTGTAATGCTGTTTTGACGTATTGCATCACCAACACAATGGTAAGAAACTGTGATATTTTTTCAGCTGATGCTGCTTAACAGTTTTCATGTTTGCTTTTATGTTTGATAATTATTTCTCCTCAGATGTAATAATGTACTGTAATGGACTCTCGTCGGTGCTGCTAACCTTGTAAACGTGCAAATACGTTTTGACAGACAATTAAAGATGAACTGCGTACTTGTCAAAATGACATTATACTGCATTATGCTGTAATCACTTCTGACGTCACCGTGCATGCGTTTCTGAATGACGTCACTGGCCGAAACGTGACGTCACCGCTCAGCAAACCTTGCAGGAGTCTAAGTGTAATGTTTGTCTAAGACATTATGTGTTTGAAAGATGTGCACTTTCTCTGTGCAGCCGCGTAAAATTGAAGAAATCAAAGATTTCCTGTTGACGGCAAGGAGGAAGGATGCCAAGTGTAAGTCTGAATGAGTCTGATGTCATTTATCTTATGCTGTTTCCTGTGTGTGTGCTTGAATGTATGGTAATGCACTGCTGCTGTGTGGTTCTCGCTCTGTGGTCTTTTGTTAGAGTTCAATAAAACATATCTGTACAACATTTTGGTGACACATGATTTGAGTGCTGTTTGCTTGTATTAAATGATCAGAATTGAATTGTGTGTTTACAGATAGTCCATCAGCACTGGCTGTTGGAGAAATGTAGTACTGACTGAATGTTCTGTATTCCAAATCTTACCAGCCGTGAAGATCAAGAAGAACAAGGACAATGTGAAGTTCAAGGTGCGCTGCAGCAGGTTTCTGTACACGCTGGTCATCACAGACAAAGAGAAGGCTGAAAAACTCAAGCAGTCTTTGCCGCCTGGTGAGACGCCTCGAAAAACACTAATAAACATTTAACCTGCATTAATCTAGCTCATTCTGTAAACTTAGCATTACGTACAGTTTATTATTGACTTATTTACAACAAATCACTTTGGTCACTGGGTTAAATTGTCTATGTAATGAAGTAAAAGTAAATGCTTTGCACAATTCTTTTATGTGGTATAATTCTGCAGTTACAGAAATGTAAGCTATACTGTCATATTATTAAGGGTTCAGTAGTAAAGTGGATTCTAAAGCATAAATTGAACTGAGTCGTCACTGGACCAGTAGCAGTGCATGTATGTATCTGAGATGTGTGCAAGTTGTCCAAGCATCCTGGCCTGTTCTGTATCCAGTGTGCATTTACACGCTTGCTAGAATAATGATGAACCAAGTGCTGAGCTTCATCTCTCTGAAGCTTCAGTTCCACCGGTTCACTGACACTCACAGCCACAAGAAATCGTTCATTTTATTTGCATCATTATGGTCACTGAGATGTGGAAGTTGTTTGTAATGAAGAATTCGTTTAGGAATTAATGACACCTTTTCTTTCCTCTTGTTGCAGGTCTGGCTGTGAAAGAGCTGAAATAGATGTTTATCTTGCACCGTATGTAAAAAAAATGTGAAATTAATTCTGTGTTGATTTGTTCAGCTGTCTTATCAATGTAAATGTAAATGTATACAGATCTGTTTGTGTCTAGTGCTTGCAGTTAATTTATGCAAAATCTCGTTTGGTTTACACACTGGTTAATATTCCTGTTTCACATGGTCCATGAAAACGAGTTCTGGTGGTATTTTTATCAATAAAACTACGTATTTTTGTCCATAATTTGCATTGTTTGGCGCCCTCTATCGGTGGTGGAGAACAGTGGCGGAGCAGCCTGAGCGAAACAGTCAGTCCTCTCCCGCTAACAAAACTGCCATTACAGCACCAGACTTAAATATGTACTTTTAAATATGACTTAAATATGTACTTTAGTTACTGTTAAAACCCTGAAATTATTACAACACAACCGGCCTTCAGTTTGCAGTCAACCACATAACGCGAGCTTACAGGCGGAAGTGGTTGTGACGTCACGCACAAGCCGCTGTTGCCAGGATACGGTAAACTACAGAAATATCGGAACGAGAGCAGGTGAGAGATGAAATGTCCATTATGTGAGTTTTGTGTCTTTTAAACTTCTCGTTTCCACGACGACCTTCAAATACGAAAAGCGCACTTCACACACACTTATGAATGATTTCATGATGATTAAACGATGGTTTGTGTGCTCGTCAGCTCGTAATGGAGGTGCTGTACGTGTACACGAAGAAGCGCAGCGCGTTTGGCCGCCAGTGTAACTTCTCAGACAGGCCGGCTGAGCTGCATGTGGACCTCCTGCCCGACTGCTCTCTGTCTGCGGCCTTCATAGTGAGAGACCCGTGTGACGTGTCCGTCCAGTGTGCCCGGAACATGTCCGAGCATGAGGTGCGAGCCGACACACGCGTGTGCAAGACGACACACGCGTGTGCAAGACGACACACGCGTGTGCAAGACGACACACGCGTGTGCAAGACGAACGCGTGTCAAGACGACACACGCGTGTCAAGACGACACACGTGTGCAAGACGACACACGCGTGTGCAAGACGACACACGCGTGTGCAAGACGACACACGCGTGTGCAAGACGACACACGCGTGTGCAAGACGACACACGCGTGTGCAAGACGACACACGCGTGTGCAAGACGACACACGCGTGTGCAAGACGTGCAAGCACAATGTCCCTACAGTAACATTTTCTTTGACACACCAGCTCACAGTTTGTGAGTAACAAAAGCATTGAAGATGCTTCATGGCATTGCTAATGCAAACGTTAGGGAAATGTTCTTACAACCTAATGTTGTTAGCTGGGTCTGATTCACTATGAATTTGTCCAGGTGAACACGGAGCGCTTTGAATCCGAATCAAGAGGAATAAACCATGTGGAGGGCGGGTGGCCCAAAGATCTCAACCCGGAGGACATGGAGGCAACCATCCGCTACAGGAAGAAAGTGGAGAAAGATGAACATTACCAGAACACCATTATGCAGATCGCTAGTGTGAGTGTCGTAAACCATAACCCAACTAACAGGGAACGTTCTTTCAAAGTTCGCCAAAAAGATATCATGTATATCAGCAACGTTATTTGTAGATGTTAGTGATTGTTTAGATGAAGTGATGTGGTTTCTGAAGGGCCCTGTTCTTCTCCTCACTCCAGCTCATGGAACACTGTATCAAGCAGAACAATGCCATCGACATCTATCAGGAGTATTTTGAAGATGACGAGGTGCTTGAGGAACCAGAGGAACAGCCTTTAGCTAAGACCATCAATGTCTTCAGGTGAGCTCTCCAACAAGCAGTAATGGACCAGTATGTTGGCCAGTTAAAAGACATACTGGGCCCTTTTGTGAGAACTGAGCGTGATTGGTCATATTGCATGTTTGCATAACATCCAAATTCCAAAATCTACAATACAGACAGCCATTTCTGTCATCAAGTGTGTTTCAGTGAACTTTAAGTATATATTGTGTGTTAAGATTAAATAAGACTCTTAAGATAAAATAAGATTTTTAAATAAATCCAGCTGTTGAATTGTACAGTATTTGCTGTATTTTTCCAATGTGGTTTTTGTGCAGAGACCCAAATGAAGTGAAGCGCACAGCCACCAGTTTGTCCTGGCACCCGGACGGCAACCATAAGCTTTCTGTTTCCTACTCTTCCCTGGAATTTCAGAGAGCACCCAAAGACATGAGCTTTGACTCCTACATATGGGACATTGGTATAAATGACACATAAATGACATTATTTATTTTGTGATGTGTATGGAGTTATATCACACTACACACATTTAGTGTGTAATACTACTGGGCAGGATTAAAAGTATTCAGGTTTTTCTACTTTCAGAAAACCCGAATAAACCAGAGATGACTCTAAAACCTGTATCTCCACTCGTTTATCTGGAGTACAACCCCAAAGACTCTCACATCCTTGTTGGGGGAAGCTACAACGGACAAATCTGTGAGTTCAATCACCTAAGAATCTCTATAGATGCCTATTTTTTCACATGCTACCCAGCTAACAATTTTAATTTTTTAAACAATTACTCAGCTAACAATTTTAAACAATTGTAATGTTTTTCAAACATTCCACTAACAACTTAAGAATAATGTTTTTGATGTATATGATATATAACATTAAACAGAGTTCTGCTATTTGTGTACCTGATATTTTGCTCTATTTTCAGCTTATTGGGACACACGGAAAGGCAGTCAGCCGGTGGAGATATCCGCTGTCGAGCACAGTCACAGAGATCCTGTCTACAAAGTGATGTGGCTGCAGTCGAAAACAGGCACCGACACCTTCTCAGCTTCTACAGATGGTCAGGTTTGTCTGCAGTGTCACCACAAAGAAATAAAGCACCCAACATTTCACAGTGTGTTTGAAATGTGATGACGTTTGTGATGCCTTGTTACCACTGAAATGAAAATGAAGTCAGCAGTTGCCAAGAACTGAAGACCTGTTGGCTTTCTGCTTCTGGTTGGCAATTTTGGGGTCTCCAAATCACCAGTGACATTAGCAGTTCAACTCTAGTGGGAAGCTGTAGCTTAGCAACACTTTGGCATATTAAAGTCATAATGAAATCAGCAGTGATGAGAGAGAGTCTCATCTGACACCAGGTGCTGTGGTGGGACATTCGTAAAATGAATGAACCCACAGAAAGACTCGTGCTGGACCCCAGTAAGAAGGGAAACATTGACAGTGCTCTCGGTGCAGTCTCACTGGAGTTTGAGGCGACTATGGTAAGGTTCTTTCTCAGATTATTACCAAACCTTGTGGTCACTCTTCCTGAGGACTTCAGCATGTGTTGTTTATGATTTCACAAGCCCACTAAGTTCATGGTGGGCACAGAGCAGGGTGTTGTCGTCTCCTGCAATCGCAAAGCAAAAACACCAGCGGAGAAAATTGTGTGCACCTACGGCAGCCACCACGGCCCCATTTACGCCCTGCAGAGGAACCCGTTCTTTCCCAAGAACTTCCTGACCGTGGGTGACTGGACGGCCCGCATCTGGTCAGAGGACATCAAAGAGTCTTCCATCATGTGGACCAAGTAAGAACCTTGGTGCAGCTATTCTGAAACTCACAGATCTATCATTCTACAATGTCTCTGACTTCTGTTTCTCCAGGTATCACAGGGCCAGTCTGTTAGATGGCTGCTGGAGTCCAGTGAGACCTTCAGTCTTCTTCACAGTGCAGATGGACGGAACCCTGGATGTGTGGGACATCCTGTTTAAACAGACCGAGCCCACTCTCAGCCTCAAAGTGGGTTCCAAATATCTCTGTCCTTTAAAGATATCACACAGCCCTCAAGCTTGACTCTGATTGGTTGCTGCCTTCTATAGTCAAATATTTTTCTATAACAACAACTGCTAAACTGTATAGTTGCCCGTTTTCCCATGAACTGATTTCCACCCTGATTTATGTATGTGTATTCCTCACAGGTTTGTGATGAAGCTCTGTACAGCATCCGGGTTCAGGACAATGGCCGGTTCCTGGCCTGCGGATCTCAGCTGGGAACTGCTACAGTGCTGGAGATCTCACCAGGTCTCTGCACACTGCAGAAGAACGAGAAGGCTCTGGTCTCCGAGGTACCACACAGCACACACCGTTAACACTCACTTTTACTGTTCTCAGGTTTAAAGGGATAGTTCACCCTAATGTTAATTTTTGGATGAATTATGCCTTTAAGGGGACAGTAGAGTAAGTCAATTAGTAGTATAGTAATAGTATTTTGTAGTATTTTAATTGAAAAGGGTAATTTTTGCTTAATTGAGGTAATATTTTTGCCTGTTGTTTGCAGATGTTTGAGCGTGAGACCAAGCGAGAGAAGATTCTGGAAGCTCGACACAGAGAGATGCGTCTGAAGGAACGCAGTCGCTCCGAGCAGAGCAGAGAGGACGAGGGGAGAGAGGGAGACGGGGAGGAGACAGGAGAGGAGCTGCTGGCCCGTGTAGAGAGAGAGTTCTTTGAGATTGTGGAGATCAAGAAGAAGAACGGGAGAAATCAGGAGAAAGACAGAGATAAGGTTTGAAACAGGACAGAATACAACCGTCTCAACTGTGTTTACCCAGCTAACAAGTTCTTGCAGTAACGTTAGTAGAACATTTTTAGAATGTTATATATCATATATCAAAACATTATTTTGAAGTAGTTATTGGAACATTGCAAAAACGTTACAGAATTAGAAATGTTTAAATAACATTGTTTTAACCAAACAATAATGTTAATACAACAATTAACATTTTTTGTTAATACAAAAAATTTTCATGTTTTTGTAACTTAATGGAGAACATTAGCCAACAGAATGTTTCCTGTAGTTTGTATGTTTTGTAGTTTTAGATCTGTCTGTTCTAATATTTGTTTCTCAACCCCTGTAGGAGAAAGACGTGTGTGATGAGAAAAACATTCAAGAAGAAGATGGAAAGAACGGTGTCATCATGTGAAATATTTCTCCATTATAAACAAAACAGGAAATTTAAGGAAACGTTTATGGCAGGACTTAATTTTATATAGTAATTAATGCTGAGAATTGACTGGATCATGAAAATTAGGAGGGTCATAATGGAGGAAATGGGTTAAAGAATACTTTTACTTTTTCTTTGTTTTGTCTAACATGCACTAATGAATGATAGAAAATAAAAGAATCCATTTGGATTTCATGATTGCTTAAGGAAATTCATGTTATGAATGTTTTAATGTGTTCATATTCATACAGTCTCTAATGAAATAAAATACATTTCACTTTTGTAAAACGTTTGATTCAATCATCTTTTCTATCTTCAAAACAGCACCAGAATAATTTATATAAAGGACATGATTAGTCATTTTACTTGTACACCCAACACTTACATGATGCAGAACAACTCTATTTACATTATATACACATTTCTTTACATTATTAATGTATATTCATTCAGTGATGAGAATTTAAGTGGATAAATAAGCCATGATTATTATTTCATCTAATTTCCCAGGTAACAATTTGAGGTTGTAAGAACATTTCCCCAACGTTTCTGTGAGTAACAAAAAACACAGATGTTATTTCCAAACGTGCAGTTTTGAATTAATGTAAATTAATTTCTTGATTATAAAAACATGATTTTAACATTTTATAAATTCTTTAACGTTTTATAAACGCTCCACTAACAACTTAAGAATAACGTTTTAGATATATGAGAAAAACTATAATATATGTTATATGACTACGTAACATCAAAAAGAGTACTACTAACGTTACTGCCGAAACGGTTTTGATAACGTTGAGAGAACGTTTGCCAACGTTTTGCCAAATGACGTCGGAAATCACAGCAGAGCGTGACGTCATGATGTGATGTCATGACTTAACCAGCGGGCGTCGCTACAGCCCCGCAGTCAGAAGCGTCAGACGCGCTGAACGACGCGCTGAACGACGCGCTGAACGACGCGCTGAACGACCGCGTCTCGGCGCACGGATCACTGGACGCGTCAGAAACGCAACGCGCTCACGCACGCAGGTGCGCTGCGGCGGGGAGACGCTCACACGTGGACCGGACTGGACCGGCTCCTGAGGAAGACTCCGGACAGACTCGACTCTTGAGGAAGACTCCGGACGGACTCGGTCTTGAGGAAGACTCCGGACAGACTCTTGAGGAAGACTCCGGACTCGACTCTTGAGGAAGACTCCGGACTCGGTCTTGAGGAAGACTCCGGACTCGGTCTTGAGGAAGACTCCGGACAGACTCGGTCTTGAGGAAGACTCCGGACTCGGTCTTGAGGAAGACTCCGGACAGACTCGACTCTTGAGGAAGACTCCGGACTCGGTCTTGAGGAAGACTCCGGACTGGACCGGCTCTTGAGGAAGACTCCGGACTGGACCGGCTCCTGAGGAAGACTCCGGACTCGGTCTTGAGGAAGACTCCGGACTCGACTCTTGAGGAAGACTCCGGACTGGACCGGCTCCTGAGGAAGACTCCGGACTCGACTCTTGAGGAAGACTCCGGACTGGACTCTTGAGGAAGACTCCGGACAGACTCGACTCTTGAGGAAGACTCCGGACAGACTCGACTCTTGAGGAAGACTCCGGACAGACTCGACTCTTGAGGAAGACTCCGGACTCGGTCTTGAGGAAGACTCCGGACAGACTCGACTCTTGAGGAAGACTCCGGACAGACTCGGTCTTGAGGAAACGACTCCTTGAGAAGACTCGGACCGGTCTTGAGGAAGACTCCGGACTCGACTCTTGAGGAAGACTCCGGACTGGACCGGCTCTTGAGGAAGACTCCGGACTCGCTCTTGAGGAAGACTCCGGACAGACTCGACTCTTGAGGAAGACTCCGGACGACTCGGTCTTGAGGAAGACTCCGGACTCGGTCTTGAGGAAGACTCCGGACTCGACTCTTGAGGAAGACTCCGGACTCGACTCTTGAGGAAGACTCCGGACAGACTCGACTCTTGAGGAAGACTCGGACAGACTCGGTCTTGAGGAAGACTCCGGACAGACTCGACTCTTGAGGAAGACTCCGGACAGACTCGGTCTTGAGGAAGACTCCGGACAGACTCGACTCTTGAGGAAGACTCCGGACTCGGTCTTGAGGAAGACTCCGGACTCGACTCTTCATCCCAGCGTTGTTCATGCGTCCTCCGCTCCGTCCCGACGCGACGCGACGCGTGTGCTGCGTTCATAACGTGACACAGCGCAAAGCGTTACGATGAAGGACGCGGGAGAGTTAAAGCAGCAGCTGACGGTAAGTCGTGTGATTTCTCCTTCATCTCTCTGTCTGTGTGTTATGACGCATTACAGTCTGTCTGCTCTTCTTCTTAATAACTCCTCTTCCTCCTCTTCATCAGCCTTACATCGTTTAACTGGGGGACAGTGACATATAGGGTCTATAGGACTATTTGTTTGGAGAAGTGTTGTCTTGTATACTGCAATATTGTTTTCATTTCAAAGTTAACAAACTTCATTCTGTGTGTAAATAAATGCTGCTTGGTTTGATGTTTTCTTGTGTATGAAAATGACATTTGTGCATTTTGAATTGTGGCTTTGGTTCAAATTCTGTCTTGGGTCACTCTTCTCTGTCTTGGGTCACTCTTCTCTGTCTTGGGTCACTCTTCTCTGTTTCGGGTCACTCTTCTCTGTGTCGGGTCACTCTTCTCTGTCTCGGGTCACTCTTTGTCTTAGGTCACTCTTCTCTGTCTCAGGTCACTCTTCTCTGTCTCGGATCACTCGTTGTCTCGGGTCACTCTTCTCTGTCTCGGGTCACTCTTCTCTGTCTCGGGTCACTCTTCTCTGTCTTAGGTCAGTCTCTGTGTCGGGTCACTCTTCTCTGTCTCGGGTCACTCTTCTCTGTCTCGGGTCACTCTTCTCTGTCTCAGGTCAGTCTCTGTGTCGGGTCACTCTTCTCTGTGTCGGGTCACTCTTCTCTGTGTCGGGTCACTCTTCTCTGTGTCGGGTCACTCTTCTCTGTCTCGGATCACTCGTTGTCTTGGCTCACTCTTTGTCTTGGGTCACTCTTCTCTGTCTCAGGTCACTCTTCTCTGTCTCGGCTCACTCTTCTCTGTTTTTCAGGTGGCCCTGCGGATTCGACCGTTAAGTGATGTGGAGCTGGAGGAGGGCGCCACTATAATAGCTCACAAAGTGGATGATCATGTAAGACAGGCGTCTGTGTTACTGTAATATGTGTGTATGAGAGTGTGAGTGTTTGTATGTGTGTTTTAAACGTTTTGAGGATTAGTCTGCACTGTGATTGGTCATTTTCACTGTCTGTTCTTAGTGGGCTGTTTCTAGCCATTAGTCTAAAGTCTGGCTATTTGGTGCTGAAGTGTGATACTATATGTAATACTATATATAATATGATATATAATGCTATATATATAGTTCATGGATATATGTCATACATAAGGTGTTGTTTCAGAGTTGAAGAAGTCATTCATCTCCATGTCTGATTTTAGAAACTTAATTAAAAAAGAATTGTGAAGATTACAGGCTAGTGTCTTTACAGCTCTCAATGGCTGGACTGTACAGATGCTAACCTGGGCATCAGATGTAAACAGTAACGTGTTAGTCGAATTGTCTGTCTCAAGAGTCACAAAAACAAGAGCTCAGCATGACATCACTGTGTTCATCTATCTGCTTCTGTGACTATGTAATCCATTTATATTACATTTCTGATTGTCAGTATATCTACACGGTTGTTTCGATGGATCCCAGACACAACCTTGTGTTTCAGCTCAAAACTCTGCCCCTGTTTGGTGAATGTTTTGCAGTTAGATGCAGCGTGTTATTGTATGTCTGACACTGAGCTGAGGCGTCTGTGTTTGTAACTGAATGCTTAACAATGCAAACTGGTTGTGCAAGGGCTGATGGTATTAGTGGCATATACAGAAAGGTTGGGACACATTTGATACACTCAGAACAAGTACATACCCACTCAATCAGAAGTAGTTATTCAGATTTGATGAGCATCTAAACACATTTCTTATTCTGTAAGTGCCCGGTGTGTCATATGACTTTACCATCTACCGGCAGAGTGAGAGATGATTTTTGTTTGTGTTGATCGTTTTCCCTCCGGCAGCTGCCGCTCAGGGAGGGGTTAACCGTAAGAAGATGAGCTCACCAAGAGGGGCTTTAGAAGGCTTAGACAACAGCCGTCTGCTCTTCTGTACCTTCACTCACCTGAGGGCTATAGGATAGATCTAGACAGATCTTCTAGATAGATCTTTAAGCTAAAGCTAAATGTCATGAGTGTACTTCTAGATTTTTATCAATTGTTTAAATAGCTACTACATTTGAAATGGTTTTTTCATTAGCCAAATAACACATCACAATTTGATTTAATTTTGTCTTGATGGCAAATGCTGTGCTAATTGTCTGTTGACGTAGCAAGAGAGAGAGAGGGAGAGACAGGAAAGTCATTGGAGATTTATTGGAATAATTAACGTTTTTGTGTGATCTGTTTCTTCTTTCACAGATACGTACACACACTGTTATTTGTGTGTCATTATACAATGATAATTATACATAAATCACTGTGGCTGTATGTTCCTGGTGACATATTGGCATGAACGAGTTCTGGATGTGGCGAGGGATGAGTCTCTTTTTAAGGTTTTGAAACGGTTCCTGTATTCACCCAATAAACTGTGGGCTAACCCTGTCATCATGACAACACACATAAGGTCAGGGCATTGTTCGTTTTACTTTTCTCGGAAAAACGTAAATGATTATATTTGTTGCGTCTTCTTAGCTCCAAAAGATGCTCGCTAACAATAAAGTATTTTTTTGCAAAATGTGCACTTTTGAGACGGGAGGAAGAAATTAAAAAATGTTTCCTGTTTGAGGCCTTGGCGTGTGAACACAGACCTGCATTCATCCGAGCTCTGGTCATTCCTGATAACATGACAGATTCTCTCCTTTGTGCACAACAAAGCCACTGCGTCCAGTGTCTTGTACAGTGTCTTGTACAGGCACCCTGTTGGAATAGGCTCAGAGATCGGCTGAGAAATAGTTCTCCAAACAAAACCGGCCTTCAGCAGAGAAGATTTAGGTGCAGGACTGCTGGGGAATATGCCAGCTGTTGGACCTGGCTCTTTAACTGGTTGACTCTCTGCATTTGTGTTTAATGATGGATGTACACTGGTCTGCTCTGTAAATGTCCATCACTGAAGTACAGTAGCTTTTCTCTTGTACATGAGGCTGTTACAGCTACAGCTGGTTTTCCACTGTTAGACTTTTATGTCTTCTGCCTCTATCCATGACAAAAACTTATTTTACAATGTCCTGTTTTTGTATAAACCATAAAAATGACACTGATTTGAGGTGTGGTGTAATGACAAAAAAATCTCTATAAACCCAGCAAACAGGAAAACGTACCCAGAACATTGGCTAATGTTCTCTCAGAGTTTATAAAAATGCTCTTACAGTAACGTTAGTTGAACTTTTGTAACAGTATGTGTCATATATGAAAAACATTATTCTGTTAGTGGAACTTGTTAAAATCATTGCAAAATTAAAAAATGTTTGTATAACGTTTTAAAACGCAAGCAATAATATTAATGCAGTGTCTAAAAAAATTGGATGTTTTGAATGTTCCTAGAACATTCAAAATAACAGTTTGTAATATATATGTATATATAATATGTATGTATATGTATGTATATGTATACCCTGTTGGCTTGACACTTGAAAGTGTGTAAAAATAGATTGTTTACAAGCTTGAGGAGTTGAGCGGATGTGTGCTGTAGCCACACTAATGCCCCGTCTGATCTTAAAGAAGCTTGCTCTGGCTGCTGTGGGGCCTCTTTAACTGGATCAACAGTTGCTTATACTGATTGAGACTGTTCTGGAACTGTCGCCTGGTCTTCCTGTCTCTCTCTCTCTCTCTTAATCATCTAAAGTTTGGGTGGAAGAGGTTGAAGTGGAGGGCAGACAGATGGGGAGCTCTTCTCAGCATGTGAGATCTTCTCCCTGCAGTCTGATTGGCTGTTTGCATGAGTTCTGCTTCAGCCCAGGATGAATACAGAGCTAATATGCTAATACGATTGTTTACAGACTTAATTGTTATATTGTTTACAGCAGGTTGCCAGGAAACAGTGCTCAGGCCAGGGACAATGTCAATGAAACCACATGGTCTAAGCCAAGACTGACAAATTCATGTCTCCATTTCAGTCTCCAGTTTCACGTTGCGTCCTGATGAGCATGTTCTGCTCATTTGAAGTATCTGATTTTAATGCATACTATGTAGGGGAGTATGCACATTCAGATGTAGTTTGTTTATAGCCTGCTAGCTTGGCCTTGTGTAGCATAACACTCAGCAAACTGCAGGTGGATTATGTTAAATCAACACAATTCACAAGCACCACTAAGCAACATGTACCAGGTTGGCATCGACACAACAGAGGGGGTACTCAAGACCTTTGTAAGAGGAGCTGCCATTGTTGGAGGACCATGTTGGAGAAGGAAAGACGGGATGGTGAACTGAAAGAGGAAAATGAATAGATAGCTATTCAATGTCAGATAGCTTTCACCTTCTGAAAGGACACCTCTTGGATTTGAAAGGGCCACTCAAAAGTCACTTCCTTTTCAAGACTGAGAGCTACATGGTTTGTTTATTCACCTCTCTCCATCAGGCTAATAGTAACAGGTATCTGTGAGCTGGTCCACACCCACCTCCCTGTAGCCATGGCAACTAGTATGTCACTAGGGGCCATATAATAAAGGGAGGGGTCATTGTATCTGGAGGAGAGACACAGCCGTGCATGTGCACGCGTAGATAAACGCACACCTGCATGTAAGCATGCACCAGCTTCTGTGGAAGTTTTATTTATTAGGGCGCAGCTCACCCTGTTCTCCACTGAGGTTAATCCTGCCGGGTCAAAACACAAAAACAGACTGAGCCGCAGTTCACATGCGTTACTCTACCTTCTGTTGACTCTTAAACTCTTAAACACTCTTAAAAATAAAAGTTCCTTAGAGGTTTTTTGTTGGACTGTTTGGTTCCATAAAGAACATTCACAGAAACGTTCTGCTGCACGAAAGGTTCTTTGTAGTGGTTCTAGATGTTCTACAGACTATTAAAAGGCAGGAAGTTTTTTATAACCACTGAAGGTTTGTTGAGGAGCCATAAATTGTCAAGTCAAGGGAAAGTAACGTGAGTAACATCTGAAAAACATTGCAACAAGGCAAGATCAGTCAGCTTTATTATTGTATGATTGTATGTAATGCTTGAAAGATGTTTTCACTGACTGACGTAGAAGGAAGTGTGATTTTAATGTGTTTTGTGGGCATGCTGGTATAATTAAAGAAGTGTTTTACTTGAAGAGAAGATGTCCACAACACAATACAATCTTCTTCCTTCCACAAAACATCAAGTTTGGTTGTCTTTAAAGAACAGGCCTTTAGTCCCTCACTGTTTTCTCTTTTCTGTCTCAGATGGTGGTACTGATGGATCCCATGGAAGTTTCAGACGATGTTCTCCGTGCTCATCGGTCCAGAGAGAAGACGTACATGTTTGACGTGGCCTTCGATTATTCCGCCACGCAGGCAAGCGCATTCTGTGTCTGTGTGTTTGTAGGGGAGAGTGACTTTAATAATGTGTACATGTTAAAGCTGCAATCTGTAACTTTTACCTCTCTTCCACCACCTCTGTTTGAAACCTGTTAACCTCTGTGTTACATGTCTAAATGTGCAGCAGCTGTAAAAACAGCCGTGACACATATGCACATGCATGCCTCTGTTTAACATGTTCAGTGTGTTTCCACAGGATGAGGTGTACAGATCCACCACAAAAGCCCTGATTGAAGGTCTCATATCAGGGTACAATGCCACCGTTTTTGCCTACGGACCCACAGGTCAGTATTGAGATGATGGTAGAGAGGTGAAAAATTACAGATTGCAGCTTTAGATTTAAATGCATCTTTCTTACCTTATGTCTTGTTATTACTGTGTGTGCGCGTGCATGTGTAGGTTGTGGGAAGACTTACACTATGTTGGGAACCGACAGAGAACCCGGCATATATGTTCGCACGTTAAACGATCTGTTCAAAGCAATTGAAGAAACCAGCGATGACATGCAGTATAACGTTTCAATGTCTTACTTAGAGGTGAGATCTTCAATCAGGCATGCTGACATGCACATACATTTGTTTATATCTGGACCTATATGTTTGTAGTTATATCTATATAATGTGTATATGTAGTCAGCACATGTGTATATATATTACTCACACAGAAACACAGTGCTTCGTGATGTTTGACTTATTTCAGTTAAAGAGCTGTTTAAGAAGTTATGAGTAAGTCTCTCCGTCGACACACAGAAAGACAGTCTTTTTTGGAGAGAAAGTCTTTTTCTTCTCGGTTCTCTGTGGTTTGAAGACCTAGCCTGGTCTTTGTTCTGTTATACTGAATGTAATTCTCTTATACTCTACAGATCTACAATGAGATGATAAGAGACTTACTGAATCCGTCTTCTGGATTTCTGGAGCTGAGAGAGGATTCAAAGGGAGAGATCCAGGTCACTGGGATCAAGGAGGTCTCCACCGTCAACGCCCACGAGGTTTGTTAACTTACTGAGACTCCTGGTGTAATGTTACTTTTAAATGCAGAATAATGCAAACATTAAATTTTATTCTACTGCTGTAAGTTTGGGGCGGGGCTATTTGTTTTACTGACCAACAGAAAACGGGGAGCGTGCACAGAATTAACATAAATTCTTAAAGCTGCATGGTGCGTTTTCTTCTGTCTGTCTCACTCAGATAATGGAGTTGTTAATGAGAGGAAACAAGCAGAGAACTCAAGAACCGACAGCAGCCAATCAGACGTCTTCTCGCTCTCACGCTGTGCTGCAGGTGTCTGTGCGGCAGCAGAGCCGATGTCGAGACATCCAGCAGGAAGTGCGATTCGCACGGCTCTTCATGATAGATCTGGCAGGGTCTGAGCGTGCTTCACAGGTATGGTGTGTGTGTGTGTATGGTGAGAAATGGAATATGTGAGACACAAAGTCATAAATATTAGGCCTATTTTTCTTTTGGAAAGTTACATAAAAGCTGACTCATTAGCTTTCAGCGGGCAAAGATCTGTGAACATATGTCTGACAAATCAATAACATTAAAGCTATAAATCTCTTTTAATAAAAGCTGGCACAAGCAGCTGCATATATTTTTAAAATCATACATCAGCCAGTGAGCAGGAAACAATTGAACAGTTATTAAACTGCAGGACATAACCATGGGGAAAAATGATGCCTTTTAAATGGAAAAAATGTTGGAACTAGAGGATTACTAAGTAGGTAGTGATGTGCAAAACAATTCTCAAATGAGTCTTTTGTCATCAAAGTGATTCATGCTTCATATTAAAGTGTCGTTTCCCATCACAGCATGAGACAGGAAGAGAATGTTTAGTGATGTATTTACAATGGAAACTGCTATAAACATGCATGCCGCAGCCACAAAAGTGTATCAGGTTGGTTATGAGGTTGTTGTTGCTCAGAAACGGAAGAGGTTAATTATTCTTTATTGATGACAAAGACAAGCCTGTTGCATAACCTTCAGCAAATAGCAAGAGTGCCACCTGCTGAAAGTCTAGAACATGACTGTGAAGGGATCGTTGATCTGAAAACGAAAATCACTTTATTTCTGAGACACTAATTTATATATTTTATAGTAAAATAAAAAAATTACATAAAATAACATAACTATATCATATGATCTCTCTTGATTTTCTTCCCTTATGTATAATTGCAATTTTTTGGGTGAACTATTTCTCCAGCTATTTCCTGACCCATATGTAGACAGTTTACCATCTTTGCCTTGTCTCGATGAAATGGATTTAAGTGAAACAGTGTTATAACTACCTTCTCTTGTCTCTCAGACACAGAACAGGGGTCAAAGGTTAAAAGAGGGCGCTCACATCAATCGATCTTTGCTCGCGCTGGGAAACTGCATCAATGCCTTGAGTGAAAAAAATGGCAACAAATATGTGAATTACAGAGACAGCAAACTCACACGACTGCTAAAGGTACAGCTCGTCTGACATCTTTTGAACGTTTTTATAACTTTCAAAATAACATTTTTTGTAACTTAATGGAAGCGTTAAGGAAACATTATTACAACCCAAAATTGTTGGCAAGGATGTGATATTTTCACCTGATGTTAATGATGAGGTCACGAGTCCTGTACAGTTGTCTAACGGGGTCATGTGATGTCTTTAGGATTCTCTGGGAGGAAACAGTCGGACAGTAATGATTGCTCACATAAGCCCCGCCTCTCCGTCCTTTGAAGATTCACGGAACACACTGACTTACGCCGACCGTGCCAAAAGCATCCGCACAAGGGTTAGTCCAGTGCATATTCATAATCGATGTATTTATAATACATACACAATGTATCTATCTCATTTTCATTAAAAATGTACATAAAGTATAACAATATGCAACGAAAACTGACGTTTGTGACATTCTTCAGCATCTCTGTTTAAACTCTTTGTTCTTAAGACACCTGTTTTGTTCTTTCTCACTGTTCATTATGACATGTTAATTCTGTCTCTGTCTGTGCAGGTGAAAAGAAATTTGTTGAACGTGTCCTATCACATTGCCCAGTACACCAGCATCATCTCTGACCTGCGAAGCGAGATTCAGCGACTGAAGAAGAAGATTGCAGATCAGGCCAGTGGACAGTCCAGCCCTGACAAAGCCGACATCCATCATGTCAGAGGTAACATCCTGCCTGCAACCAATGATTACAGAATTAACAAGATACAGCAGATCTGTTACTGTGAATGAGGGAAGCTGCTACAGTCAGGAGGACAGGAAGTCCCGCCTACTAGTAAAAAGAGACCATCATCAGTCGCTAAACAATAATGATTCTCTGGGGGAGGGGCTCTGTACAGTGAATCTGAACAGATTGTCTTTATAGCACAATTTAGGCTTAAGAAACAGAATTAATAATGCAGTTCATGTCAGGTTTAATAGCTGGTTAGAATTATGTTGTTTTATTGTGATCTTAGCCAGTGATTTTAGAGATATCTATCTCTGTTGAGACGTGGCCACAATATTATTTTTGATAACTTTGAGAGAACTTTTAGAAAACATCAGCCAATGTTCTGAGAACGTTTTCTGTTGGCTGGGAAGAGGATGAGTGCATCTGAAGGATTAATAGAAAGACAAACAGTGTCTGACAGTTCTGTGGTTTTCTTCAGCGGAGGTGCAGACGCATTCCTCTCAGAAGAGTCGAGCTGAGATGAAGCAACTGCGAGAGCAGCTGATCAATGCGTTCAGACAGCAGATGGACATCAGAAAGCATCTCATGGAGCTGGAGAACAGCAACATGGAGATCCAGATTGATACGTCCAAACACCTGCTGACCATCGCAGAGTGAGTCTTCATCAGCACACATTCACACATCACAACATCGGACAGCCACAACAACACCTGAAGGTAAAAAAAGCACACGTTTACAGACAGATGTTTTCTGTCTCTGTCTAGCTGGGAGCAGGAACGTTTTAGGAGAAGAAAGAAGTGGCAGAGGGAGAGGAGGAAGGAGATTTTTAACATAGAGGAAAGCGAGAAAGACTCAGACTCACCTGAATCTCTGCCGGACAGCTCAGAGACACAAGTGGCCATTGCCAGAGAAAACCTGCTTATGCTTATGACTGAGCAGAAGAAAATACAAAAGCAGAAGGTAATGTGTGTGTTAGTAACCACTAGAGGGAGTAGCAGCATTACAAAATTCATTTTAGCAGATCAAAACATTTGGTCAAAACATTCTAACAGGCTTTAAACTACTTTATTAAAAAAGCCACGTCGTCTCAGTTAAAGTGGTTGCCAGGGTGTTGCTATGCAGCTGTTACATGGTTGCTTACTGGCCCAGGTCGAAAGAGCTTAAATCAAGTTCTTCTTCTCTCTAGATATTGCTCTCATGCCTTTTATAGTGTTAGGCTATGTTCTTTTTTGCTTGATTTGAATAAACCTCTGATCTCATTAGATGTTTTGACGACTGACCTGTTCTTCTCAGGCCGGGCTGGAGCAGCGTTTGACTGAGCTAAGGGAGAAAGCTCGGCATCTGGAGGAGCTTCTCCCCTGTCGGGTGAGCTCAGAAGAGCAGAGGGAGGTGCTGTGTCTTCTCTGTAAGGTCCACGAGCTGGAGATCGAGAACGCAGAGATGCAGTCCAGCACTCTGCTGAAGGACAACGTGATCAGGCAGAAGAACACGGTGATGCAGAGGTTCGAGCAGCACAGAAACCTCTGCGACGAGATCATCCAACGACAGCGGCAATTCATTGACGGTCAGTCATTTGCAGGAATCATAAATGATGAATGAATCGCAACCAGAGATGAATCAGACCCAGTTGTTGGATTATGTTGACCAAATGTCTCTCTGTTGTAATTTATCTTTGACTGTGAGACTGTGAGTGTTATTGTGATATACTGTGATGTTCCTGCAGATCACAGTCTGCTGGTCCCTCCACATCTTCAAGAGCTCTATGAGATCTATATGAGGGAGGTAGATGAGAAGAACTTAGACAGAGTTGTGGCTTTGGATAAATTCACAATTCGTACTCTCAAGGTACTTTAAAAATCTAAAAGTTGTTTCTTATTAAATCAACATAAAATGATACCTTCTTATAACCAAGCAATAAAATTAATACAACGGTAATATAACATGTTTGCTATGGAAACACTAGGGGGATATTCTTACAACCTAAAATTGTTAGCTGGGTAACATTAGGTAAGTGCATTAGTCACCTGTGGTCATGAACATGTGCACATATCATCTGACATATGTCTGTCTTGGAGGGTTCCCTGCCCAAGATCAGCCTCCCAAGCAGAGGTTGTAACCCCCTGCAGGAGCTGGATTCAGATCAGGAGAGCGTTCACACACTCTCAGACAACAGACAAGGTCGGACAAAAGTGAGGAGACACACGCTGCCTCCAATCCTCCCAGAGCCTGATGGGTGAGAATGTCTCTCGCTCAAGTAAAACACAACTTTAGTTTATCTTTCATTACTTTATAATGAATGTTACAAACGGTTTCATCATTTCCCTTTGTCTTGGTCTGAATTCAGATTGACAGTGGACTGTTGAAAATCTTAAAAATTCCATTTAAAGGGGTATTTCACGCAAAAATATGAAACACTTGCTGTTTACTCACCCTTTATCTTCAGTGGGACAATGCACAATATTTTTAGTTAAAACCATTGTCTTTTGTCATAAAATACAAAATTATATATTTGGTATATTTGGGTGAACTATTGCTTTAAAATAATTTTTTGTGGTTTGGGCTTTTAACAGTGTTTAAATAACCAGCCTAGGTTCTGAATTATTGAAACATGTCGGGTTTCTTTCCCCACAGAGATCGAGTATTTAAGAGCAGTCACAAACAGATGAAGATCTCTGAGGTTATGACTCCGCCGCTCATTCACATCAATGGACTGGGCAACAGAGAGGTGAAATTCTGGAATTTTCTGGAACCCTTTATCATGCAGAAAGGATGTTAAGGAATGTTTAATGTTTAAGTTAACATATAACTTAATATTTGTTATTTTAATGTTGTCTACATTGTGTGTAATGTAACATGTCTTTGACTAAGTGTTGTGAGTGCATCTGTTTCTGATGCCTGACTGACTGTATCCCTGCAGCTGTTGTCATCTGTCCTGGATGAAGCTCTGAGATGCTGTCATCTCAGTCACAGCACGAGCAGTCACCTGGATTCTTCACATGAGAGCAGTGAGAACAGCACAGATGCCCCCCTGACAGCCAAAGGTGAGAGGTCCTCTGCTGTTTCGTAAATAACTAAATCATGTTTTACTTAAAAATACTCTGTTATTGACAGTTTACTACATTAAAAAGTGTTTGCTTTTAAAAATTCGCTATTGTTTATTAGGTGGTTTTGGAAAAGCATGCTCATTGGTTTTCAAATCCTTTAAATCTCAACAGAGAGACAGCAAATTCTGAGGGGTGTGCAGAACATCGCAGTCAGGGCTGCCCGACGTCACTCTAAGATCCTGGAGTTAGATGCCCTCCAGTTACCCTCACCATCCTCTCCCCGGGACTCCAGGAAGCACAAGAGTAATCTGTCTCTGAGCGATACACCTCTCAAAGGCCCGCTGATACGTTGTGGGAGACGGCCCAGCCCGGAACTGCATTACACCACCTCAGACGACAACCTATCCAGCAGCACAGGAGATGGCCCCGCCCCCAGCAGCACATGGTCACGCCCACGAAACCGTCAGGCTGTGAAGAACGCTGCCCTGCAGGAACAGAACTTTGATGGTCGCAGGCGCAAGAGGAGATCTCGATCTTATGAGGTCACAGAACAAGCAGTAAGTTTTAGCAGGTGTTTTAATTCAGATATACTTAGTGTATATATATTAACTTTAGTAATATAAGAAATACTTTGCGTGTTGTACTTTGCGTGTAAGTCGTGTTGGATAAAAGTGTCTGCCATATGCATAAATAATGTCAAAATGCCTAATAAAATCTTTTGTTCAGTCTTCAAAATAGACTTTCCTATTTAAGCAAAATAAAATGCTGTTTTTATGTGAGGTGAACTGCAAACATGTTACTGTTTTAATTCAGACCATTTGAAACAAACGCTACGTTTTTCCCACCCTTCAGCTGGCTCAGGCCACGAACACCAGTCAGCGATTTCGGCCCCTGGACAGCACATCTGATCCCCACCTACACATTTACGGCCATCCCCCTGCCGCAGGAGGGGTCCTGCGTCCCCCACACAGAGCTCATTCTCAGCTTATAAAAGCTCGGCCCTCCAACGTCCATCAAACAGGTCAGAGTTCAAGTAATTGTAAAAGACCAAATGTTTTTATTTAAGGTCTTCCTTCCATGCATCCCTGACCTGTTGCCCTGTTCAAACTCCACAGGATCAACAGCAGATGTCACTTCCTCCAACCTGCCCTCCCACCTCATTAAACGTGGCCCCCAAACCAGGCAGCTTCAGCCTCTGCTGTATGTCACCACCTCTGGGACGGGGGCCCAGCGCACCCGCAAGCACTGAGGGCAATTGGGACATTTCTTAACAGACTGTGTCGCCCCGGCACCAACATGATGGCAAGGATCGATTGCCAAACCATGATTTATGTCAACCATACTCCCACAATGACATGCAAAAATGTAGAGGATAAAATAAAGAAATGTATGTAAATAAAACTATATAATTATAAACAATTAGACCACTTGATTGCTATCAGGATGTGAAGAGACTTCACATAATGTTTCTGGAACAAATCTACTGAGGTAAAATGCTTACTTATGTGAGTGGAGCATCACACATTGTATGTCCCTCTTATTCCCCAGAGATCAATATATATTTCACAGCTGCTGTGGCTGTGAATGTTTTGCTCCCTCAGGCCTTGCACCAATGACTGTATTGTCACATTATTTATGAATCATACGTCTGGCTTCTGTGAATTTGTTTCTGATGCTGCAGACTGCTCCACGACTGATGGCATTTTGTGTGATGTCACTACTGATAATAATTAATAATATTTTGCCTTCACTGTCATTTAGGTTTCAGCATAGAGGTTTTCTCCAGAATTAGTAACAGACGAGGAGGCATTTTTAATGTAGTCCAGAACCTCAGTGGATTTTAATTAAAAAAGAAAAACAATTACTGCTGCCTTTCATTGAACAGTTCTCAAAGTTTGTGTATTTTCTTCATAATTATACATGCATAGACACTTTTTCTACTCTTAATTTTATACTGTTTTTATAACCAAAATAAATCTGAGAAAGTGGTCACCCATTAGTGTGTGTATTATGTGTCTTGTCAGCATCATGTTTTAAAGTCACCATGAAATCAAAATGTACTTTTTATGTAATATATCAGTGTTTGTTATAAATTATTCATCTTTGCACATCTTTTTTTAAATTCATGAATCTTTTTTAACCAAAAACATTAACCCTTCCTTCCCCTATGAATCTCTTCTCTTGATGACATATGTCTGTCCTTCAGGGCGGGACTATATTGACTGTCCAATGGCCAGACAGTCTACCCTCCAACTTCCAACGATCCAATCAATTCCCGAAGAATGAAATCAAGTCTGGCCCTGCATTTTTTCTCACTCTAAAGCCGCTTAACTTTCCACCACAGCGAGGAAAAGACCATCTCAGCTGTTTCATGGTGACTTTAAGAGCAGTGTGTGCTGTGAGCAATACAATTTTAGTGAACTAAATTGGTGCTTTATATCAACAAAACACACACAAATGAACATGGACATGATAAAATAACATGACATATTTCAGAAGAAATGTTTCCTGTTCATGTGATCATGTGACCCATGTGATCACAGTTTTTCTGCTCAATGCGCTGTATTATATATGGTATACAAACAGCATTCCTGTTCTCTCAGCACATTGTAATGTGCTTTCATTATTGTCTGGCATGCATTCAGTGGATATCAGGATTACATGTCAGTGTTGAAGTATAAACGGGTTTCTCTGGCTTCCATTAACCAGCAAAGCAATGCAAACGTGACAATATCTGGCATGTGGGAACCCGTCAGGTTTTCAAGCTCATGAGAAATTGCCGAATACTGTTTTTAACAGCCCAGGGAATCATATTTTCACATGCTTATTTCTTGACAATGACAGAATATGTAGATAAATGATCAGAATTTAAGCTATAGGAAACAATTATTTTAATAACACTGTTATTAAACAGTTATTTATAAACACAGTTATTTAATAATAATGATTGATTATTTTAATTTCTGGTGACATTTGCAAAACTTTTATTAGTACTTTAACAGATTTAGAAACACTTCTCCATATAAACAAACATACACAGATCATTTTATATCTGTATCAATACATCTATATCTATCTATCTATCTATCTATCTATCTATCTATCTATCTATCTATCTATCTATATATATATATATATATATATATATATATATATATATATATATATATATATATATATATATATATATATAGATAGATAGCTTATCGATCACCAATCAGAGCCATCCCACAAGTTCCCGAGGCTCGTGATTGGTTGGCCTGACGCTGACCAACCACGAGTCTAGAAACTTGTAGGACGAAGCTGATTGGTTGGTTGGTTGACGGATCGGTCCAGCTTGCTGCAGGACCGGAAGTAGCGTTGATAAATCTGCACTGGTTTCCGGATACATATTTATATTAGTTATATGATATATTTATTAATGATATTTAGCGCATCTGACAGAAATGGATGACGTGCTTTAATGTACCGCGCACGTAAGTTCACTTTCTTTCTCGCTTTACGGGCGACTACGGGGGCCAGTTAGCATTAGCCGTAAGAATGAACGTCTTCATTTGGTCCACACTTCGTGTAATGACGTTTATACTTCACACAGTGACGTTTACAGCCTTCATTTGGTCCACACTTCGTGTAATGACGTTTATACTTCACACAGTGACGTTTACAGCCTTCATTTGGTCCGCACTTCGTGTAATGACGTTTATACTTCACACAGTGACGTTTACAGCCTTCATTTGGTCCGCACTTCGTGTAATGACGTTTATACTTCACACAGTGACGTTTACAGCCTTCATTTGGTCCACACTTCGTGTAATGACGTTTATGTTTTTTTTTCTTTTTATTTTCCGCACTTCTAATACGTAGTGACGTTTACAGCCTTCATTTGGTCCGCACTTCGTGTAATGACGTTTATACTTCACACAGTGACGTTTACAGCCTTCATTTGGTCCGCACTTCGTGTAATGACGTTTATACTTCACACAGTGACGTTTACAGCCTTCATTTGGTCCACACTTCGTGTATTGACGTTTATACTTCACACAGTGACGTTTACAGCCTTCATTTGGTCCGCACTTCGTGTAATGACGTTTATACTTCACACAGTGACGTTTACAGCCTTCATTTGGTCCGCACTTCGTGTAATGACGTTTATACTTCACACAGTGACGTTTACAGCCTTCATTTGGTCCGCACTTCGTGTAATGACGTTTATACTTCACACAGTGACGTTTACAGCCTTCATTTGGTCCGCACTTCGTGTAATGACGTTTATACTTCACACAGTGACGTTTACAGCCTTCATTTGGTCCGGCACTTCATAAAGTGATAATGACGTTTATACTTCACACAGTGACGTTTACAGCCTTCATTTGGTCCGCACTTCGTGTAATGACGTTTATACTTCACACAGTGACGTTTACAGCCTTCATTTGGTCCGCACTTCGTGTAATGACGTTTATACTTCACACAGTGACGTTTACAGCCTTCATTTGGTCCGCACTTCGTGTAATGACGTTTATACTTCACACAGTGACGTTTACAGCCCTTCATTTGGTCCGTTACACTTTTCGTGTAAACGTTTAACTTCATTTGGTCCGCATAATACCCTTATTTGGTCCGTGACGTTTATACTTCACACAGTGACGTTTACAGCCTTCATTTGGTCCGCGCACTGTAATGACGTTTATACTTCACACAGTGACGTTTACCTTCATTCGCCGTGTATTCTTTATCTTCCCGGTGCGTACAGCCTTCATTTGGTCGTGTAATGACGTTTATACTTCACACAGTGACGTTTACAGCCTTCATTTGGTCCGCATCGTATGACGTTAATGACGTTTATACTTCACACAGTGACGTTTACAGCCTTCATTTGGTCCGCACTTCGTGTAATGACGTTTATACTTCACACAGTGACGTTTACAGCCTTCATTTGGTCCGCACTTCGTGTAATGACGTTTATACTTCACACAGTGACGTTTACAGCCTTCATTTGGTCCGCACTTCGTGTAATGACGTTTATACTTCACACAGTGACGTTTACAGCCTTCATTTGGTCCGCACTTCGTGTAATGACGTTTATACTTCACACAGTGACGTTTACAGCCTTCATTTGGTCCGCACTTCGTGTAATGACGTTTATACTTCACACAGTGACGTTTACAGCCTTCATTTGGTCCGCACTTCGTGTAATGACGTTTATACTTCACACAGTGACGTTTACAGCCTTCATTTGGTCCCCCCTTGTGTTGTCGCTTTTTTTCTTCCAACAAGGAGGTTTTTAAAAATAAAAAAAACGTTTACAGCCTTCATTTGGTCCGCACTTCTTAATGACGACACACGTGACGTTTCGTGTAATGACGTTTATACTTCACACAGTGACGTTTACAGTCTTCATTTGGTCCGCACTTCGTGTAATGACGTTTATACTTCACACAGTGACGTTTACAGCCTTCATTTGGTCCGCACTTCGTGTAATGACGTTTATACTTCACACAGTGACGTTTACAGCCTTCATTTCGTCCACACTTCGTGTAATGACGTTTATACTTCACGCAGTGACGTTTACTGTCTTCATTTCGTCCACACTTCGTGTAATGACGTTTATACTTCACACAGTGACGTTTACAGCCTTCATTTGGTCCGCACTTCGTGTAATGACGTTTATACTTCACACAGTGACGTTTACAGTGTTTAAAGGCGTCTTGCATTTCATGTTGTAGCTGTCTGATGCATGCGGCAGTCAGCTGAAACATGCTGGAAGAATGCAGCCAGTAAGTCGAAGAAATGCCGGAGTCTGGCATCAGACGAGGAGCCTGATCTACAAAAACCTGCTTATCAAATGGAGGACCAAGCAGCAGAGTCTTCAGGTGCCCTGTCATCTGTCATCACATGCCTAACCCTAACAACAATACACTTCCCTTGAGTTCAGGAGCTTCTTTGAGAGTGTTAGTCTGTTTCTGTTTGGAAGATTGTATAAAAACGGACATCTGCAGATGTTGTGACTTTGTGCTGGGTCTGGAGGGAAAACGTGTGTGTAATGTGTGTAACTGTTCTGAAAAGTGTACAGTGTAGGTGTTGGAGGGTTACCAGACCAACAGACTGTGCAGAATTTGTGTTAGTAAAACATATTTTATTATATGTTCATCCAGTTGGGTTTCCTTAATGTACAATGTGTTAGACGTAATACTGAGGAGTGTTGTAAAGAATTCAGATTCAAATCTGGTGCTTTTTATTGGCCAAGAACTGCTTGACAGTAGAGAAGCTATATTCTATTATTGCGTCTTAAAATTCCCAGAACCGTTTGCTTACTCTCTGCGTCTCTTTTGTTATAGCTGTGGAACAAACATTGTGATTAACGACATCCTGTAGGCACAATAAATCTCAACTCATGTCATAGTCGAGCATCTAAACCCAGAGAGATGATTGCATGTGGTCATGTGATTATGGTCGCTGTAAGGCACTGAATTATAAGAACATGAAAATATGGAAATGTTTTTTCTAAAAAATTTTTACCCCCCCACAGTGAACTCACCAGAGTTTCCAAGTATTAAAGTATTAAAGAAAATTGTGAGATGAAGGAAAGCAATTGTGTAGATTTTTATAATGTGATTTGTAGTTTAAATACTTCACTGAAAACACAGTTTTCTTTAACTGTTTTTAAAGTGCATTTCCTGCAGCATTGAGGTTGAATGCTCTTGTTTTCGGTGTGCAGGAGCTGATCCTCCCGTTGCTCCTCTTGGGTCTCCTCATCCTCATCAGCTCCCTCAATCCTCACATCTCATACGGCAGCATCAGCACCAAAGAACTGGAGTATGAGCAGGACTTGCCAATTAAAGTTCTCGGTTACACCCCCATCAACAATCTCACCAATCACATCATGCAAGAGGTGGCACGAAAACTGCGTGAGTCACCTTGATTGGTTGTTTTCAGACAGGCATATGAACTGAAACATTTTGTTTTAAATCCTCACAAAGTGGTGGGACAGAACCGGTTTTAAAAACAGAAGACCAGAATATTTGACAGAGTTCAGTGTTTGTGCAAGTTGCGCTTTCAGTGCTTAGATCAAATTTCAAACATGCAACTTTGATAATCTTGGCAAATATCTTTATTTTGATAGCTTGTAAACACAACTTTGTGTCCTCACAGACTGCAAATAAAACGGGACATGCAGACTCCCAAAATTTTGTTGCAGATTCTGATAAATTGTTGACATTTAGATTGGAACTGGAAATTTAAGCCAGGGTTAGGGGTCAGTTTCTGTGCACAGTTTGTATCAGACAGCCAGTCCATGGGTGTCAGAAATTACCTGTTACATATGCAAAGTAGATTTTTTTTTATTTTGTAAACCATTGAGTTGTTTGTTTTATTTTGGTTCTTCAGCCTTAAATGATCTTCGGTTAGACATGTTCTCCACTGAGGTAGAATTGGAGCATGCCAGTCTCTATGAACCCGACGGCTACGTGGGTGTTGTCTTTCTGAACTCCACGTCGTACCGCCTTCGATTCCCCTATAATCAACTTCCTCTGCCTAGTGATTTCACAGAGTCCATAAGTAAGAATATTTCAGCATCTTTTAGTGTCATAAAACAGTTCAGTTCAGTCTGTTCAGCTTCCTCTTTAAATGATCACATTTATGACTGCTTTTTTATCTCTGATCTCCAGCCAGCTGTTACACAAACTACGTAAACTGCCGTGCCGCCAACTACTGGTACTCTGGATTCATCCGGCTGCAGTCTCTCATCGATGCTGCCATCATACAGGTGAAATACATGAATAACTGAGCTGCAGTTAAGCATGTTTATATTTGGTGGATGGTATGGCGTGGTGTGACTTGAATGTGAATGACTTTTGCAATCAATGCATCTTAACCACTAAAAGTGCTAAAAAAAGTCTAGAGCTTATGAAACAGTAAATCTTTTACAACACATCTTGTAGTGTTCCTGTATCTCCAGGCGCTAACAGAGACCATTAAGTATGTATCCTTCACTAAGTAAACATTAAGGTGGCTAACCAGGTTTTGGAACAGAGCTGATGTGTTGGGCTACCGTTCATCATTCCTCTCCAGATGCAAACCAAACGTCCGGTGTGGAATGAGTTAAAGGTGCGCGCGGTGATGATGGGACATCCGGGTTCTGTGGAGGTTCAGAAGTTCCCTCACGCCCTCATCTCCATCTATTTGGTGCTGGCATTTACACCCTTCGTCTCCTTCCTCATCGTCAATGTGGCTGCTGAGAAAGAGCAGCGACTCAAAGACACCATGGGCATGATGGGATTGTATGACTCGGCATTCTGGTAAGTGCATAGCTTTTATTTGAACTTGTAGTCTATAGCCAGTGTTTACGAATCTAAACAATGAAAAAGATAGCAAATCTGTGTATTGTGATTTCTGAGTGATTTCTGAGTGAAATGCAATGTTTAATGAGATATAGCTAATGCAGAAAAGTCATTTGGTAAACATACCATTTTCTGTTACTTTCTCTTTATGATAACAAGCACTAATAAATAATTTATTTAAAAGAAAATGAGGTCTCTACATAAAAAAATCTCTCTACATTTAATCAAATGCAAGACAGTAACATTTTGTGTGATTATTTTTTTTTGGTTTGTTTTCGTCAGGCTTTCTTGGGGTCTGCTGTATGCTGCACTGGTGACGGCTATGTCCGTTCTCATGGCTGTCATAGCAACCTGCACCCCGCTCTTCTCCAACAGCAGCTTCTTTGTCATTTTCCTCCTTATCTTCCTCTATGGAATCTCCTCTGTAAGTCCCAACAACCGGAACCCTGTGGTCTGGCCTGAAATCTCAAATCATTTCTGTGTACAGTGTGGATTAGTGATGGGAGTGGCCGGCTAATTTTAATCATCATCATTATTATTATATTAATTTTTAGCGTCGTCTTCCCGACAGATTTAAGTTGTTTCAGGGGCGGGGCATGAGCTGTCCATGCATCAGTCAGTTTTGATTTGATATCAACTTAAACACGTTTGGTTTTTGAAAAAAAAATGATGTTTTCTTGTCTCAATCCCAGATATTCTTCTCCTTCATGTTGACGCCTCTGTTCAAAAAGCCCAAGTTTGCGAGTACGGTGGGCTCCATGCTGACGGTGGTCTTTGGCTGTCTGTCTCTCTTCACCGTGCTGATGAGAGATTTCCCTCAGTCTGCGGTCTGGCTCCTCTGCCTTCTGTCTCCCAGCGCTTTCTCTATCGGAATCGCCCAGGTAACGCTCTCGAACACAAATGCTCTTCTCTGAAGTTTTAATGGAGGTGGAGCCGTTGGCAGGATCTTCATACTCGTAAAGAACTGTAAGATATAAACTTGACATTAATGTTGGATAAGACATGGTTTTGTGTGTTGTTGTGTGTAGGTGGTATATTTGGAAGCTCAGGGTGATGGGGCCGTGTTCTCCTCTCTGAGCAGTGGTCCTCACGCACTCTATGTTCCCATAGTCATGCTGTTTCTGGACTGCATTCTCTACCTGCTTGTAGCCATTTACCTGGACCAGGTGCTTCCAGGTAAATGAAAATATTCTGCGTAAACACAATTGAGCATCTCAGAACTCAGCTTTCTTTTCTAAGTTTTGGCCTTTAACACAGGAATAGTTTGACCTTGTCATGCACAAATCACATTATCCCCCAGGTGAGTTTGGCACTCGGCGCTCAGTGTTGTACTTCCTGCAGCCATCCTATTGGTCGAAGCGAAGGAGGTGCTACATAGAGGTGAGTTCTGTCTATGAAGGGGAGGTGAATGGAGCCTCTGTGACAGATGAGTCAGTGGAGCCGGTTTCTTCTGAGTTTAGAGGCAAAGAGGTCATCAGGTACAAGACTTACTTAAGAATGACCTGTCTTCATGATGATTGGCCAAAAGATTATTTTCATGGTTTTCTAGCCTGTATTAATGTATGTAAATTTAGTATAGGAAGAGGTGGTGTGCTGCTGAAAACTGATATTAAATATCCATTTCTGAGTATCTGTCTGTTATTGCATCATTAGAATCTGCAACATCCATAAAATCTACAAAGACAGAGACAGTACAGTGCAGGCTCTGAGAGGTGAGACATCCACAATACAGTCAGAGTCAGACATGTATGATTTTATTGTCAAATGTTACCATGTGGGATTCAGACCTCACTCTGTAATTGTAAACAATCCAAGAGTTTCTCTTCTTTTCACTGGGTGTTTTAAAGGTTTGACATTTGATATCTGTGAGGGTCAGATCACAGCTCTGCTGGGTCACAGTGGAGCAGGAAAATCCACCCTCATGAACATTCTCTGCGGCATCTGCTCCCCAACAGAAGGTCAGACATGTGATGTCTCTATGATGCATGTGGATAATAATGAACTATGATCTGTTAAAGTCAGGGTGGGTGATTGTGATTTTTTTTTTGTTTGTTTTTGTTTTCAGAAGCATTTTGTGTTATGCTGGTTGAATGTCTCTTCACATCCTGATAACAATCACTGAGTAAAGTGCTCTAAATATATTTATATAAATATATAGATTTTCTGTGGAAGCCACATGGCCATAAAACGATATCCCAATCATTGCATTCAGACTGAAATTGCCTACCCTGCCTTTAAGCATTTTCTTTTATTTCCTACATGGTGCAAGTACCTTATGCCACCTTCCAAATTTCCACAGCTTTCCGAATATCCCAGATTTATTCAGTTACCTTGCCTGTATTCCAGTGTTCTGTGTTTTACACGCACAGGCACGGCCACCATCTACGGCTCCCCTGTGGCGGAGATGGCGGACGGAGCCGAGATGAAACAGCTGGTTGGTATCTGCCCTCAGTTCAACATCATCTTTGATGTGCTCACCGTGGAGGAACATCTGAAGATATTTGCTGCTATCAAAGGGATCCTGCCATCTGATATCAGCGATGAGGTAGGACCTCCCAGAACATATGCTGAAGAAATCAACTGACCACGTTATCCTAAAGAGAAAATCAAGATACACGTTTGATCATATTAAACAGTGACACCCGTGGCTTTGGTTTCAGGTTAAAAGTGATTTTTTTTTTTATTAAAAGGTTCATTAGTAAAGAGTTTTGAACTATGAGCAGAATCATCTAGCTCTGAAATGAATCAGAGTATGTTTTTGTTATCTGAAAAAAGAAAAATTAACCAGGTAACAAGAACATGAGTTCAAATAATTTTCTTATATTTACATTATTGAACAGTGTTTATGAATTTGTTATAATACTAACTGATTTATAACTCGTTTGGTTCCATATATCATCCCTTAACAACCTCAGAAATCAGGATTGTCTTTCATTTTTACTTATGGAACTTCATGTTATTTGTTGCCATTTCAGTTTATATTTTTTTTTCCAAGGTAAGGAAGGTTTTGAAGGATCTAGACTTGGAGAAGATTATGGATGCACAGGCGAAGAAGTTGAGCGGAGGCCAGAAGCGGAAGCTGGCCGTGGGCATAGCGATTCTTGGAGACCCAAAGGTAAATGACTGTCCATTTATACCTCTGTTTTTAACAGTTTTGCTCATTTGTTGATTCATTCTGCTCACTTCTGTTTCTACTGCTGAATCAGATTCTTCTTCTGGATGAGCCTACAGCTGGTATGGACCCAGTGTCTCGTCACCAGGTTTGGTCTTTACTTAAGAGGCGTAAAGCTGGACGAGTGACTGTACTCAGCACTCATTACATGGACGAGGCTGATATACTGGCTGGTAGATTTCTTGTTTTTCTCTCCTGTCCTCCCCTTCACTTCCATCAGTCGTCTGAGCGTCTCAGTCTCACACACTTCCTGTTTTCTGTCTCACAGATCGTAAAGCCATCATCTCTCAAGGGCAGCTGAAATGTGTCGGCTCCTCGTTGTACCTGAAGACCAAGTGTGGGGTTGGCTACCATCTTAGGTTAGTTGTACATCAAAAACATTTTTTGCTGGTGCGTGACTGTTTTCCCCATCTCTCTCAGTTACCCAAGCAGTTTTTTCTACTGTACATTTCAATTGGCTCTGTTTTGATTGGCTAACCTCACCAAATTATATATTAAATAAGCGGGCCATCATATTGTTGTGATTAGCTTTTTGAACTGCCTCAGTTTCATAGTTCTGAGCTTGGGGTGGTGGAGGAGGTGGGGTTTCTGTTGCTAATGTTAAAGTGTCTTCCCGATAGATAATTTTTATTTAAAAGCAAAAAGAAGCTATAATGTTTCCGTCATGTGTCTGTTTTAAGCTTGTTTTTTGCGTAGAACCTCTATTTCTATCTTGTTTCTGTGTATTTATGTTGCTGCCTCTCATTGTGATTCATTTCTTCTGCTCTTTTAAAGCTGTTGATGTGATTCTTCTGCAGGATGTCACTGACTGAAGGGTGTGAGGTGCAGAAAATCACATCACTGGTCAAGCAGCACGTTTCCAAGGCTCAGTTGTCACGGCAACAGGAGGCGGAGCTCACATTCACCCTGCCCTTCGAGAGCATGGAAACTTTCCCAGGTCTGTCAATGGCCCTCACATCACCATCTGTCATGCCCCACACTGCCATATGTGGTGAGGAGCAGCAGATGGTGACAGACTCTCCGTGGCTATAGTGCTGTTTTATGGGGGTTGTTCTTTATGTATAATTACTATATAGTTTTACAGTTGTGATTTCCAGGTCTGTGTGTTGTTTTACTTAAAGCATTTGCACTATTAACCTTAAAGAAATCCAGTTTCAATATGACAGAGTTTGTTTGTGTGATTAGAAAACCGTCTCATTTTGCATTCAGGGCTTTTCACCGAGCTGGACTCTCGGCCTGACCTGGGTGTCATTAACTATGGCGTCTCCATGACAACATTGGAGGACGTGTTTCTGCGTCTGGAGGCAGAGGTGGATCAGGCTGGTAAGATCAGCACCAACCTGAACCGGTTTAAACCATCTCAAACTGCTCGTCTGGTCTCACATCAGTGCTCAATAAACCATAATAATGATGTGCCAGGAAGCAAAGCTTTCAGCATCCTGTAGCAGGCAAAATGATGACATCATAGCCAATCAGAATATATCTGATATTTAATATATAGCTGATTCTAATGGGATCATAGACCAATGAGATTTCATTGTAGGCGGGGCTTTCTGGCAACATGTCAGAAATGATACCAAATGACTGACAAAATGTGTTGTCACCATTACATAGCAGAAACCTCAGATTAACATGAGACTTACACCTTGTTTGTGTTGCGTCTGGTCAGCATACAGTGTTTTAATGCAGACGCTTTGTTCTTCACTGGCAGATTACAGTGTGTTTAACCAGGAGAAGGTGGATGAGGAGGGAGACGCCTCCTCTCTGGATGACACGGACCAGAGACTGCTGACGTTCTCTGACAGCAGGCAGGATGCAGTAACTGGTCGTGCCCTCTGGAAGCAGCAGTTCAGCACGGTGGCCTGGCTGCACATGCTCAACCTGCAGAGAGAGAGGAAACCTATCATATACAAGTAAACAAACAGAAACACATGCGTGTACTTCAAAGCAAATCATGTATATCATTTGTTAGTCTAGTATATCATTGTAGTAGTTGATTTGAAAACTATGATTTGTTCTCTCCTTCATTTGCAGTGTGATGCTGTTCCTAGTTTTCTTGTCCGCGATGCTGATTTTGTCTGTGGCTACAGGAAACATTCGGATTCACTCTCCCGAAAGACTGTTTTCACCCATGTACCTGCTGCGCTGCCACGAGGCGCCGCACAAATATGCCACCAGCCTGCTGGTGCAAAACTCCAGCGGTGAGTGACTCAGTTAAAAGTGATTTAAAGGCTTAATTCAAACTGGTTTGGGGTTTTGAAATCTGTGTGTTCTGGTAGATTCTGATCTTTCAGGGTTCATCCATAGTTTGGAGTCTCAGGATATTAAGGTAGAAACGATGAGAAATCAGGATTACATGTCTTGTGCGCCTGTGAGCGCTGCCATCAACGTGACAGGATCTAGTAAGGTAAGAAGAAACTAAACGTTTTCTTCCTGACATCAGCTGTACAGTTTCTTTACTGTAACAACAGAATGTTCAACATAAAATAAACAGGAAAAAAACAGTAAGTCTTAAGGCCAGTTCACCTCAAGAACAATAACTGTAATGATAATATATAATACATTAAGATAAAGTTCTAAAGATCATTCTACGTTACATAATGTTATCGTCCATTGGTGTGGATGTTAATATAGTTCATGTATAGCTTGAATTGCCTAAATGTAATCGTTATCTTTGGTTATTGTTATTAGCATTCTTTTTGCTAATAGCAAAAACAGGTTTTTACAGTAATGAATGCCATACATTGCTAATTGTCTTTCTCTCTCTCTCTCTCTCTCTCTCTCTCTCTCTCTCTCTCTCTCTCTCTCCTCTTTTTTGTGTTTTTGTATGACGAACAGGATTTCACATATATTTTAGCATTTAACAGCACCACAGTGCACTCTCTGCCCATGGCCGTCAGTGTGCTCAGTAATGCCCTCTTGAGGGGCTTTAACAGCTCAGGACTCATCAGAACATGGAGCAAACCTTTCGACTATGTGAGTGAGCTGCATTAATACTCTCTGAAGTCACTAGTTCTTTATTACTGCTGTTGTTTGTTATACATGTTTTGCTGTATTTCATTTGCATTCAGCAAATCCCAGAGAAGACGTCCTACGCCCTGGTTTACATTGAAACTGTAATTCTGGGAATGCTGGCTGCTGGGATGCCCGCCTACTTTGCCATGGACCACACGAGAGACAGAGAGGTTAGGAATACTAACAGAAACATGCAGTATAGACTATACTATATAGACTATATATGTACTGCAGGTGGTGACTTCATATAGAGATGGTGTTGCTTAGTGCTTCAAGATTTGAACTAAAAGCCCATAATCACTAATCATTAGTTAAAAATAAAAATAAGTAATATCAATTCATAATTAATATTTGTAAAAATACACTCAGTAATTAGTTATTTTAATAATTCATAATAATAATACAATAATAATAAAAATATAATAAACATACTTATAATTAGTATATGTTTAAAAATAAACACCTTCTCTTTTCTCTTACAGTTGTTAAAACTTTGTAACTTTGTGTAGCACTTGTGTAGCACGTTACTGCCTCCCTGTGATGAATCGTCTCATTGTTTTACCCCTTTTGAGTCTCTTTGGATAAAGTGTCTGCTAAAGTAAATGTGATTAATTAGACGAGGATGCTTCACTTGTTTGGCTTTATCACCAACATCTTGACGTTCATGTCTTTGCTGTGTTGCTGTACCTGTCAGCTGAAGTGTCGCTCAACTCTGAGGATCTCCGGGCTGCTTCCATCAGCGTACTGGTGCGGTCAGGCAGCCATTGACGTTCCCTTCTACTATCTCATCTTAATCTGCATGACCAGCACCCTGTTTGCCTTCCACTCCACAAACCTGCTGACCTTTCATAACATCATGTCTGTGGTAAGAATGGACATCTCGCACATGGTGAGGGTTCACACACCGACATGAGCCTTAAGTCGTGGTCTTCTGTACGGTTGCAGGCTCTGTGTCTCATCGGCTTCTCTCCGGCCATGGTTCTCTTCACATACTGCGTGTCCTTCATGTTCGTCAGAGTCCAGAGCAACAGAGACTTCTTCTCAGTGGTCTCAATGATGGTGAGTCCTCCAAACTCTCCTACAACCTTCGTTTTTTTAAATATGTGAAAATAGACCTTAAAATAAAAAGTCTTCATATGAGCTTTCTTCTATCTCACAGTTGTGTGTAGTTTCTGCATCCATCATCCAGATGGCTCTTGTGAATGAGAGTGCAGGTCTGGCCCGTGTGCTGCACAATACACTGTGTTTTCTCAGTCCGCTGTACTCTCTGATGGGCTGCCTTAACTGCATTACCACGGTAACACTTCTCAGAGTATTTTTTTAAGCTGGGAAAATACTTAATATATAGCTGAAACATTCAAACTGCACTCAACACATTTAAAGATTTTTGGCCTGAATATTGAAAGTGTGTCCCCCGGCTTTAGTGTTTTAGTGTTGTAAAGTTTATGGAAAAGAGTCTGTCAGTTAGAAAAGATGTGTTAAAAAACTGTTTTCTCATTCCAGGTCACCTTTCTTCTGCCTTCTCATGAGGTGGATTTCCTGTGGAGGAACCTCTTCATCGCTGTTGTGGCTGTGAGTTAAAGCTCACCTTTGTCTCAAAAGAAGATGTTTCTGTACACTGAATGTTTGTGGTGCTTTCTGTAGCCCTACATCCAGTGTATTCTGCTGCTCTTCATTCTGAGATGGTTGGAGATGGCGTATGGAGGAAACGCCATGAAGAATGACCAGCTCTGCAGGTCTGACACAGGATATATATATCAGATTGCTATCAGAATGTGACTGATACACTTTCAACCAGCATAACAAAAATTGTTTCTGGAAAAAAAATCACATACCTGCTCTTACAAATTTTGAAAACAAAAAAATGCATGTAAAACCATTTTTAACTATTCAAAAGACCCATTTTAATTAAAGTTTACTATTACAAATTAAAAACATGTTTAAAAAATTACAAAAGAACCTTTGAAGACCTAATTAAGAATTAAAGTCAAAATCATTGTTTTTTCCTCCTCATTAATAATAATAATAATAGTAAGAGTAATATTTACATTTGTTTAGATCTTTATCATCATCTTCATTTTATAGATGTGCTCTCTGACCCCTAAAGGTTTTATTTTACAAGCCATGATTGAATCCACATTGACTTTTCTATAAGAGATCATCAGCAGGACAGAAATCAAGCTCAGTCTCTCTTACCTCTGAGTTCTGCAGGATTTCCTCCAAAACAAAGGACAAAGTTCAGAAGAACCCAGAGGAGAATGTAAGCGAGGATGAAGATGTGCAGGTGGAGAAAGCCCGAGTGAAGGAGGCATCAACGTGTCAAAGCTGTGATGAAGTACTGTTACTGTTTCCTTATGTCTCTTTCTCTCTCTGTCATTTCACTTTGCTGTCTAATAAAATATTAAAATTGGAGCAACAAAATCTTTGCAGAAACCAGTGGTGGTGGTGAGTGACCTGAGAAAACAGTACAAAGCCAAGAGAGAAGGCTTTTCGCTCAGAGACAGCAGAACAGTGGCTGTGAGGAACATCTCCTTTTGTGTTCGCAAAGGTAGACTCCACCTCTGATTGGATGTTGATGATGATATCACAGAGGGTACGTTACAAAAATATGTTCCTGTTCTCAGGTGAGGTTTTGGGTCTGCTGGGACCAAACGGAGCAGGAAAGAGCACCATCATGCACATGCTTTCTGGAGATACGAAACCCACTGCTGGACAGGTTGGCGCTCCGTCAGCATCGGACTTCGTTCCTTACATCCTGGCTCTGTGCTAGAGAATATGTTGTGTTTCAGATCCTGATGGGGGATTATGGCACAGACTGTCAGCCCACAGAAGACCCTCTGGAACATGTGGGTTACTGTCCTCAGGTCAACCCTCTGTGGCCTAGAATCACCCTGCTGGAGCACCTGCAGGTCTATGCTGCCGTGAAGGGGCTCCACAAGCGTGACATCCCCAACATCATAAAGCGGTAGCAGATCTCCGTTCAAAAGCCACTGCTTTATCTTACTGTTATCTTTATATAGTTATCTGTTTGCTCATTTCCGCAGCAGTTTAAATTCCTGTTGCCTGTTTCTCATTTCTTCTCAGTGTAGTGAGCGCTCTGGAACTGAAGGATCATCTTTATAAACAGGCTAAACACTTGTCTGCAGGGATAAAGAGGAAGGTAAGCCAATGACTGACACACTGTGCGGATTTACAAAAAACAGGTTTTGCTGTGAGCTGTAGACTTACTTTCTCCTTCATATGTTCCAGCTGTGCTTCGCCCTAAGCATGCTGGGAAATCCTCAGATAGTTCTGTTGGATGAGCCGTCTGCAGGGATGGATCCCAAATCAAAACAGCACATGTGGTAACAGTTACAGCACTATAGTAACGTCTGTAGCTGATGTTCTGCTTTAGTATTTGTATTCAAATTGAATATAAATGTACAGTTGTATGTAAATTCCCTGTTTTGTAAGATTATTGTACCAGAACTGCATACTGTGTACAGAAGTTTAAGTTTTCGATTTGTGTTCTGACAGGAGGGCGATCCGTGCTGCCTTTAAGAATAAGCAACGAGGAGCGCTTTTGACCACCCACTACATGGAGGAAGCAGAAGCTGTTTGTGACCGCGTGGCTATTGTGGTTTCTGGTCAGTTACGGTAAGAAGTTGAGGCCATGAATTAGATCAGAACCTCAGAAAATGTTTTTGCTTCAACACAACTCAGAGAATGTGGAGCATGCAGGTAAAACAGAAAAAAAAGTTGTGAAACGTTGGGTTCACTCCCTGCAGGTGTATTGGTTCAATTCAGCACCTGAAGGGGAAGTTTGGGAGAGGCTACAGCCTAGAGATTAATCTCAGGGAGGAGCTCACAGGTCTCCAGAAGGTGGCGCTGCTGCACGAAGAGATACTGAGGATATTTCCCCACGCTGCCCGTCAGGACAGGTGAGCCAGATGCCTGGATTGCTTTAGATGTCAGGTGGCACATTCGAGAGATCTCGAAGTATATCTAGTGTCTGGATCAGATTAAAAAATATAGGGCGTTACGCTCTTGACTCCTTGACGCTCTGACTTAAACCGTGTCAACACCCATTGCCATCAGTCCAGTTCTACACAAGATAAAATGTAACAGGTTTAGTCACATTATTTTAATTGAATACAGTGCACAGATGAAGTTTAGATTAGTCGTCTTAGCACGGGAACCCTATTAAGTTAACATTGATGACATGATTGATGTAATAAACTCGTTCTTATTATAACACAGAAAACGGAGAGGAAATCATGACTGTCAATTGCTGAATAAACATGAATTTCCACAGAAATACAAACCTTTTTCATTATTGTGTGAAGAAAAACATTGAGTGTTGAGTCCATGATTACCAAAGCAAACATTCACCTGAAATATGTGGACAACATAGAAAACATAATTAATAATAAGTACATCAGCAGATAAAATAGTAAATGTTATGAACTCAAAATGATGTTTTTAAGGAATTTTTTGGTTTACAGTAAACTATAGTTGTTTGTCTCCACAAAGCAACATTTTAAGTGATGGTTAGTCATGATTATGTAGTTGTAAGATGAAATGGGGGTTCGCAGTGTAAGGCAGGTTTGTCAACATGTCTTGATCTTTCCAGTTTTGCCACCCTGATGCTGTATAAAATTCCAGTGGAAGATGTGAAGTCTCTAGGCCAGTCTTTCGCTCGGCTGGAGAGGGGTAAGAAGTCACTGTTGTGTTTCAGGTTTTTCAGGTACATTCTGATTCTTGTAAATATTGTAGTTAGTGCATGTGCTTGTTTTCTCCTTTTTCACAGCTAAACAAAACTTTAATTTTGAAGAGTACAACTTCTCCCAGTCAACTCTAGAGCAAGTACGTGAGCTCTCATGCTTTTTTAATTTGAATTTTAATACATTTTTAATTTTCTCCCTGAACTGCCAGAAATGTTGTTAGAAAGTAATAAAATAAAAACCAAGTCAGGTTTATGCAGAAAACAGCCTGTGAAAAACACAACAAAACAACCTTTATTTTCATCAAATATAAAGTATTCAAAGCAGATTTTATGCCATTATTTTTTGTGAGGTGCACAGATTTTTTGTAATCATTTTTAGATCAGTAACACCCTTATCTCTCTGTCTTCTTGTCAGTCAGGCCCTTTTACTGTAAGTGTTGCTGACAGTAATTGTAACTGAAAGCATGTACGTGTTGTGCAGGTGTTTATGGAGTTTGCTAAACAACAGGAGAACGAGGAAGATGAGGTCGGCCCTCTCAGCACTACTTTTCAATGGCAGAGGCTGAGACAGGACGGCTCTGTGCCTGTAAATCATGCAGACAGCATCGTACACCAGCTGTGAGACAGTCTCGTCCAGCCTTCCCTTGCCCATTTCTCTTTCTGTCTCTCTGCATGTGATGTTTTTTGCCTTAACAACTGACTGGACCGTGGACACTCCAGTGTCCTCTAGCACACATGCAGAAAACGTGTGGCCTGCGACTCTAGAACTGACACATGCTCAGATGGGAACTCGCGTATCAGCTGGCCAAGCTAGACTTTTTTTTAATGAAGAGATTTTATTTTAAATTATCACTCTGCAGATGAGAGAGAAAGCCTTTGAGCTTGTACCTTCTGTTCACAGGCCTCACTAAAGACGCTCAGCTGATGTGTGATCCATCACACTCACTATCCTGTGTGGTTCCACACTGTCCAGACGGTACCAAAGTACCTTGCTCACGTCGACACCAAAGCGCCGCTTTTGGTGACTGTAGCATGAACATAAACTTGCGCCTGTGTGTGTTTACCAACTATATAATGTATCATGTTAATATATACCTACTGATTTGTATTGTAAATGATGTGTAACAGATTTTCAGACAGGAGAATCGCATTACAGCTATTATGATGCCACTGCGCAGCAACATTGTCGCTGAGATTTACCAACATTCTTGCAGCCCTCTTTTGGATGATGCAGCCTTGTAGGTGCATGAAAGTCTTTTGTTGTTGCTGCACCCACAGGAGATCTCAGAAACTTCTTTCTCGATCACCAGCACACGCTTCAGGCTTCCACACAGAGCGCTCCGAAGAAAAACTGGTTAGGATCTCAGTGTTTACATCAGTGGGTTTAAAATCAAGATGATAGGATTACTGAGAGAAAGAGAGTCTGTTCTTTCTGCCGCCTTATCCACTTTTTAACCGTCCTGTCAGGTGGTCTTCCTTTAGGAGATGTTCAAATGTTCAAAATCGGTAGCTTAGAATGTAGTTTCCACAGTGCGCACCGGCCGTGTAGCACTCCAGCTCAGTCACATCCTGCTGAGATAGGTTTTTAGATTTTATTGTTTTTTTTTAAAGGAGAGTAACAGTAAAGATGGATACTGTAGAGCTCTGGGGAGTTGAGAATTGAATGTTACTGTGGTATTTTTGGTGTTGGATGTGGTTTTAAAGTGTCCGGTGTAGCGCAGTGTACGTGTTTGGAGAGCTTTAAAAGGTTTCGTGCAGCAGAATGAAACGCTAGCTTTGATATTGGGCTTGTTTGGTTGGTTGTAGCTTACAGGGGCATTACGACCACAACAAAAAAAATCCATCCATTCTATACATGCATCTTATGTTTGAAATGTGTTTTCTGTTCAGTGTAAAGTGGCATCTCTTTGGCAGTCCAGCAATAAAAGTTCAGTTCTTAACATCTCTTTTGTCTGTGGTGTGTCTGAGAATATCTTTATGCAGGTGTATACAGGTAAGCACTAGTGAGAGAGAACCTGGTCCAGGGCAGCAGGTTTCCTCTTTATCCAGCTCATGATCAGTATTGATACAAAACCACATGTTGGTATGATGAAGGACGTCTACATCTGATCGGCTCCAAATAGCAAATCTGAGTGGTGCACACCATCTCCCACCCAGTGACTTTTATATAAAAATCAGAGTGGATCGCTCGAGGGTGAACTCAACACAAGGTCAGAGTGAGGGACAGAAAGGGAAACTGTTTTCTTGCATTGATAAAAGTTGCTTCGCAGCATTTCTGCCTCTTGTTCTTGTCATTCAGGAGACATTCTGTACTTCCTTTTGGTAAATGCCAAGTGTCAGATTTCTGTTTATTGAAATTGTTTGTGTTCTCACACAACTTAACGAAACAATTGCACACTCAGGGCTGATACGATCATAGAATGTTTTAATGTTTTGCAGCGTTGTTGCAAACTTGCAACAACGCTGCATTTTTCTAATACTGCTTATTTTTTCTAATAACTTTCTAATAACTTTCTAATACTGCTATATCTGATATTTCTTAACTGCTAAATTATTTATGTGAATCTCTTTAAAATAGTTAATGATTGTCAGATTATACAACAGCGTAAAATAAAAATCTGTTTCTCTGTTATTAACTAACCCTCCTGTTATGTGCAAATGTTAGCAATAATTTTAATATATGAGGACTCAAATTAAAATGATGTACTGAATATGTAAAAAAAAATAGAAAAACATTGTTTTGCTATATTTTTACCATGACATTTTATAATTTATATATTGCTATAATTACTATATATTTTTATTTTATTTGCATAGTTAATTGCAGAGATCTCTGAACTGAACTCCTACTGAAACCACAAGAGCATGTTGATTCTCACAGATGCTTCAAATGCTTTAAAAAAACAAACGCAAACACAAAAGTCTTCAGCCATATCACACCCTTCACACTCTAGTTACAGAAGTGAAAAGAATCTGTGAATAGAACTGAAAGCAAAATTATAAAATATATCTATTATTTAATTCATGAATAATTAATATAACGTATACTTCATAATATATTTCTGAATTGTTTTATCATTTACTTTTATGCTAACTGTTCAAAGGTTTGTGCATGTAAATTCGTTAACCCTTAACGCTACGCTTTTTGATACATGCTTGTAAAATGTGTGTACTTATGTGTGTGTTATACGAGACATATAAAGAAAACGGCAAAACCTGAAAATGATGAAACTGACTATAGTTGTCAAATAAAACGGCTCAGGTTTGGACAATAAACAATAAATGCTGTTCACTGATATTTTTAATTGTAAGTTACAAAATATTCATTAGGGAAAAGGTAAAACAACAGAGAACTATTCTGCATATAAAGCAGAATATATTCTGCATATCTGCACGTGCCCAGGCATTTTAAAAACAAAGTACACATGTTGACTAATTATTTATCAGCAAAAGTCAGAAAGATTCAAGGTTTAATAATACAATGTTTCATGTTAAATAGAGAGTAGAGTTTTCTTATATGGTTTATCTGATGATGAACATTCATCAGTCCAAGTTTGCAGTATACTAAAGGCTTTCAATGCCAAATTGTACAAGGAAGTAAACTCATTAAATGACAAGAATACTAGGCATGTATATGTGTGTGAGGTTTTTTTACTTTTTAAAGTTCGTTCTGTTCCAGTAATGATCCTCCTACATGTTGCACCCCCCAACACACAAAAAGCACCTGCATGACTGTAATCCGTTTAACTGCTGAGGAGAGAATTTCTCTGAAGTTGCTCTGCAGCAGCATCTATTTCAGGTGAAGTTACTTCTCTGTTATACTTTAACCATATTCTCATTTAATTTCAATTATATGCATCTTATCGTAGTCCAATAAAAGTCCAATAAAAATAAAGGAATAAATTGTTTGCATATTCATTTATATCACACAGGCAGCAGAGATCACTCGATTCTTTTTTTTTTTTTTTTACTTTTTTTTACTTTTCATACATGTAAACCAGCAATGAGCAGAAGTCATTTTCAGTTTTACATTTATCTGCTCATGTAATTGCTGTTTATTGCTCACTATAATTCTTACAATTGGTCTCATGTAGGAGGAAAACTTAAAAAGAGAAAATATAATGAAAGTACATGTCTTACAGATCAGTTTGAGTTCTGCAGGAGCAGTTTGGCACAATGAGGTTTCTAATCTCACTGTGTGTGTCACTGCTGCTGATTAAAGGTGAGAGTTTAATACATTTACAGCACAAACCTGTGAACCTGTCATCTGTTACAATAAGACATTTTAATAGTATCGCATCTAACATTTAATGCTGATTTTCTGTTTAACAGGTGAATTAATCAATGGAGAAACAACAGGTATACGCTGATCACTCTTTTTTAACATTAAATATCATTCTTTAATTTATTCTCTTTTACCCCATTTACTTCAAATGAATAATGTAAAACATGTTTTACAATTTTTTTGTTTACAATTTTCTGTTATCTGGTTAACTTTCAGCTGTAACCATAAGGCAGATGTTACAGAGGTGGTGTCAATTGAATATAAGAACTCCTCTGTGCCTATAGCAGTCAGTTATATTATATGTCAATTATATGTATAGAATTTTTAAACATTTAAACTCGCTTTGTGGAGTAAAAAAGCTTCAAGTTGCTTAATATTTTATGACTGTGTCTTCTGACAGCTAAATTTACTTTGTGCTTTATAGATTTACTTTATTTTTTCCATAGTTCCTACAACTTCCAGCTCCGATCCATGCTCTGATTATAATGTCCTTGATGACATGTGGAGAGACATTCGTCAGACCTACTACAGTTCAAATGATGACAATTTTGTTGAATGGAACGGCTGGTACCGGCTGTATTTGAATAGACAGAGTGCTCAGATGTCTGAATGGTGTACAAGCTACACAGGATGTGGAGGTGATACTGGACTGTATCTCAGCGGTTCTCATCCACGACTTGAGGATGGAGTGGTGACCCGTGAAGTCTCAGGAAGTTATCTGTGGAACGCGTGTGGTAGCCTCAGCCTAAGCCCCATTCAAGTTAAAGCCTGTCCAGGAGATTATTATGTCTATAAACTCGTCAAACCTGACCTGTCCAGTACCAGACCTTCATACTGTGCAGGTGAAGTTTTGAAATGTTATTCTTCCTTTAAGTCTACAAATGTGTTTGATTTAATAGACACAAATGTGTTTGATTTAATACAAGACAAAATGTTCAATGCTCTCGTCCTTTGTAAGTCACTTTGGATAAAAGCGTCTGCTAAATGACTAAATGTAAATGTAAAATGTAATAGCTGATAACTGGTGATGCTTGTTGTAAGTGATTATGTACTGAAATACAGCATTTCAACAGCGTTCACTAACAAACCTTTCTTTAATGACAGTTACTTTCAACAGCAGCAGCAATGATCCATGTTACAACTATGAATCTCTGGATCGGCCCTGGAGAGCCTCAAATGAAAGTGGATTGAACATTTGTGATTACTCCTTCTCCTGGAATGGCTGGTACAGACTTTTCCACAATGGGATGAACATCAGAATGTCAGAGAACTGTGTTAGTCATGGCAGCTGTAACACATATTATGGCATGTCACTTAATGCTCCACATCCTCAGATAGAGGATGGAGTTGTGACCAGGGAGGTCTGTTTGTCCAGTTCGTGGAGCTGCTGTGATTATAGGTCAACACCCATTAGAGTGAAAGCCTGCCCGGGCGATTACTATGTCTATGAGCTTGTGAATCCACCGTATGGGTGTTCAGGATACTGCACAGGTAACGTTTCTTTCATTCACTTTTTAAAAGCAGAGTTCATATATATTTAAATCACATTTTCAATTCCTTTCTTTTAGATGTCAACACTGTATCCCTCGTGGCTTTCAGCACAACTCCAGGTGTGTTTTCAGAGTTAACATGCTAACTATGTATTAGTTGTCAAAACTCAAAATCTCTTTAACTAGTATGAAACCTAAATCTAAATTAGGTCATTATTAAGACCCTTTCACATGATTTGTGATCCTCAATGCAGTGCTTAAAAACATCATAGTACATTTATGGTTGAACTTGTACATGCCTACACAGCCATGACGTGTATGCATGACTTAAGCATTTTTATTGTAAAATGCTTCTGCTTTATTCGAGGCTTTCCTCATTAATGTCTTTGTTTTTTTGTCCTAATAGCTGCCATTGACACACATTATGACCCATGCCATAACTACAACATCCTCGACAATGACTACAGAGACGTGTACAATAATATGTATTACTATGGATATGTACGTGAACACGATGACACCCGTGTCGAGTGGGACGGCTGGTATCGATTCATCATCAGTGGAGAAAGTGCTCAGATGCCTGAATGGTGTTTTAGTTACATGTCATGTGGAGGTTTCAGTTCTCTGTGGCTTGGTGGTCCTCATCCTAAGATTGAAGATGGAGTTGTGACTCGTGAAGTCTATGGCTCTGTTAACAACCAGTGCAGGTTCTACACATCCAGCCCGATTCAAGTCAAAGCCTGTTCTGGAAATTATTATGTCTACAAGCTCATACGACCAAAGTTATCTATTCCAGTGCCTGTATATTGTACAGGTAAAATTCGAGCTCTATCTTTATGTGTATATGTATGTGTGTGTTTTTGGAGAAACCATTGACTGTAATGGGTTCCATTTTATAAGTTCCTCATAAAAACACCTTTAAAAACGTTTCTGGTGAGAGTTTTGTCCGTGTGCTAATCAGGGGAACCCCGAATGGTAGCACAAACATCTTTCTCATTTTTTACAGTGATAATATGTAAACTATCAGTGTGTGTTGAGCATACAGTAGTGTAAACTGTCTTTCCAAATACATAATAATCAACTCTTTGTCACAGTTGTTCTTGACACCCTCACCAATGATCCATGTTACAACTATGAATCTCTGGATCGTCCCTGGAGAGCCTCAAATGAAAGTGGATTGTATATTTGTGATGAAAACTTGTCCTGGAATGGCTGGTACAGGCTTTTCTACAATGGGATGAACATCAGAATGTCAGAGAACTGTGTTATTAATAGTTATTACAGCTGTAACACATACTTTAGTCTGTGGCTTAATGGCCCTCATCCTCAGATAGAGGATGGAGTTGTGACCCGAGAAGTCTGTGGATCATCTTATTGGAGTGGCTGTTGTGATTATACATTCCCATCCATCAGAGTCAAAGCCTGCCCAGGAAATTACTATGTCTATGAATTTTTGAAGCCATTTTGGTGTTCAGGATACTGCACAGGTAAACTTATGAACAGCATTTCTTTGATAATGTATTTATTATTATTATTATTATTATTATTTTAGCAATGTCTTAATTTCAATTCCTTCCTTTTAGATATCAACACAATATCTCCATTGGTTTCCCCCACAAGTCCAGCTACAATCACTGGACTCAGTCTCACCTTGTGTAGGTTTAAATATATGGTCAAATAATGTTGTTTTTATATCCAGTTACAGTACAATGTTATAAAGCAAATAATAAATTTGACTTCTACTGTGTTGGTCAAAGTTTTGCAGTAATACCAGACATACATGTTGTACATGTTTGTATTCGGCTGACCACTTGATTGATTTTAAAATACATTCGCTGCTCTATAAAAGGCTTAAGTTTTTTACAGCAGTGCCATTTTTCAAAGAACTATTTTTGGTTCCCCAAAGAACCATTCAGTCAAAGGTTCCTAAAAGAGTCATTTCTTTTTTACCTTAGAAAGAACCGACCATTATTGTCTTACCTTTATAGTCTGAAAAACCTTTTCCCATTGCCTTTCGTGAAACAGAAGGGTTCTGTGGATGTTAAAGTTTCTTGATGAAACCATACATCCAAAAATGGTGTGTCTATGGCAATGTGAGAGTTATGTATGACAAAGTACAACTTTTTTTCTGAGCTAGTGTTAGTATCACTGTACATAATTTTGGTTATGCACAGCAACATTGGGCTATTGTATCATGTAATGTGTCATTTGTATATAATAATATAATTCAAATTTTAATTAAATTTTTTGGTCCTGTCAGCTGTAACTGATGCAGGTTTTGATCCATGCAACTACTACTTCAGTCTTGATGAGTATTGGAGAAGTACAACCAATTACTGGTATCAGTATGGATATATAAATCGAAATGATGACACGCGTCTCGAGTGGGACGGCTGGTATCGACTCTTCATTAATGGATCGAGTGCTCAGATGCCTGAATGGTGTTTTAATTACATGTCATGCGGAGGTTTCAGTTCTCTGTGGCTTGGTGGTCCTCATCCTCAGCTAGAAGATGGAGTCGTGACACGTGATGTCTTTGGTACTCAATATGACCAGTGCAGCTACTACAAATCCAAACCGATCCAAGTCAAAGCTTGTCCTGGAAATTATTATGTCTACAAACTGACAAGGCCAACTCTGTCAATCCCAATGCCAGTATATTGTGCAGGTATAATAATTCTCCTTTATATCTTGCACACCATGTATTCTGACCTTTATGACAGTTAATGACTCATTTATTTAATAATTAAATTTCATTAAATTTCACATTTTTACCATAGTTCCTTTCAGCACTCCGACTACTGACCCTTGTTACAACTATACCAGTCTGGATGATCCTTCAAGAGCCACAAACTATAGTTCATATAACTATATGTGTGATTATAATGTGAACTGGAATGGCTGGTACAGGCTGTTCATCAATGGACAGAGCGCTCAGATGCCAGAATCTTGTGTTAGCAATGGCATGTGTGGCTCTTATAACTCACTGTCACTCGGTGAGCCACATCCACAGCTGGAAGATGGAGTGGTCACCAGGCAGGTCTGCAGTTCCTCATGGAATGACTGCTGTGGTTACAGATCTCATCCCATACGAGTCAAAGCTTGTCCAGGAAATTACTATGTTTATGAGTTTGTCCGGCCAATGTACTGTGCAGGTTACTGTGCAGGTAAACATGTTTTCTCATATACATTTTGGTCATTTACCTTTCAGATTGTATAGAATAATTGACATTTAATATAAAAATGTTCCTGATACCAGATGTTGTGAGTCTTAACACTCCATCAGAACCTACAACAACAGTGAGAAATGCACTCCCTGAGTCCACTATTGTGCCCATCACAGCCTCTGGTATTATGGTACACACAGGTAATGTATTTTACTTCCTCTCATGTGTTATGAAAGCACTCCAGTCCATGTTCATTTTTATGTTTAACCCACTTTTACATAAGGTGGAGCAGATTTAGGGATGGATTATGACATTGATGTGCCCTGGACACGAATGTCTTAATGGCCCTCGTCCTGACATATCTTCCTGCCAATCAGATTGTCCTACCAGAGCTTACTGCATGTACACACATCAGTATTGCGAACAACATATTGCACATATTTTTTAATACTTGTGTGTAGACTTCTTTAGGTAAGCCAGTTTGACTATTTATTAGCAGTCCCGGAACTGTTTACGGTCGACTTCATGTAGGGCAATGTTTGGACTATGTATTAGCAGTAATAAGAACTGTTACGATCACTTTCTTACAAAGCAAGCTGTCAAATCATCCTACTTGTTTATTTTGTACTGGAAGGACAATCTGATGGGGAACTTTTGACTGTCAAATCATCCTACCATTGCCTAAAAAGAAACTTCGGCAAAGTTACACTGAATAATTTTATGTAGTCACAGACGCTGTAGCAGGATTTTTCGATGTGTTCGGATTGATCTCTAGATATAGCTGATATTTTTCATTATGGTAGGAAAGTCTGATAAGGACAAATGGACAGGACATCACATTTCTGGACAAGTGTTGCACCGTAATTTACATTTCTGCATTTGGGTAAACGTGCGTTTAGCAGTCCACGCATTAAAAAACGAGCATCATTCATCACCAGAAGACTATGAAGACATTCAGCTTAGTTAAAGTGGTTTTTACCTCAGCCGAGGGTGGATTTCCTCCAAGAAAACTCCTCAACCTTCAGTCCCTCACAGGATCGCACAAAAGCTAGCTGAGGCGTCACACATTTTGGTCCTTAGTTAATTTATCTCTTCAGAGGCTGGCTGGCAGGCTGAGGAAAAGCTTCAGGGCAACATGCACTTGTTTCTTTGACTTTATATCAGCTTTTGATATTTCATATTTTTACAGCTTTATATTGAGATGTTTGGTTTCGGTCTGTTGAGCGCATGTAATGCCCGTCACCCGCCGCTAGAGGTCCCTCAACAAGTGATTGATTTACCACAGATGATGAGGAAACAGCACCGTCACGTTAATATAACTAAATATATATAACTCAGTTAATAAATAACTGTATGGAAAAATACATCCAGTATACATCCAGATGCCTCAGTCGACAGCATTTGTTGCATGAATGTCTGTTACCCTAATGTCTAAACCCTCGACCTGCTTGTTTTTGTTGAATGAATGTATTGTTGTTAATTTATTTAGTAGCAAATAAAACAGTCCCAGTGTCAGTGTAAAGGCAGAAATGATCTGCTCTCGTCTACACGGCTGATGTGTGACATCCGTGATCGTTTACACTGTTTGACCGCCTGCTCAGATCCCTCACTTTCATTTCTTAACCAGAAAACATGTTCTGCATATTTTCTTTAGCTGTTTATATGAGTTTATCAGGGGAATCACAAAGGTGTTTCTGTAAAAAAAACTATTATTATTATTATTATTATCATTATCATTATCATTTGTCATGTCAACAGAGATTTTCCTCATTGACCCCTGCTATGACTACACTGTGCTGGATGAACCTTGGAGAGCCACCAGCAATAAATATTCTGCCCATTTAATGTGTGACGCTTATGTCAGCTGGTCCGGCTGGTATCGTCTCTTCATCAATGGTCAGAGTGTGCAGATGCCAGACTCGTGTGTTGATGATTTAAGTTGTGGCACTCATGCTCCTCTGTGGCTCAACGGTCAACACCCAAGAGTTGAGGATGGAGTGGTCAGCCGAGATGTCTGCGGCAACTGGAACAATGACTGCTGCTATTTCCGATCCAATCCTATTAATGTCAAAGCCTGCCCTGGAAATTACTATGTCTATGAGTTTGTCAGCCCAACGTTCTGCTATGGGACATATTGTGCAGGTAAATACATTTACTATATATATATATATATATATATATATATCACATTTAAATGTTTATTAACCTTGGTATTTTATTTTATCATGTTTCATTTTTTGTAGATGTTCGGGGCATCACCATTCCCACTCCCACTCCAGAGACAACTTTGCCTGGTAATGTTATGTATTATTTCCTGTGTTGATAACAGCAATGGAAAACATCACTGAATTCTGTACACACTACCATTCAAAAGTTTCCGGACATTAAGTTTTAGGAAACAAATGAACCCAATCTATAATCTATAATGTTACTGATGACTACTGGAGAAACATACAAAAACAAATAGACATTACAAGGGTGTGATGTCACCCTTCCTGAATAAAATGGCTTTCATTTAGCATCCATAAATCCATTCATTAAATTCAATGTTTTCCTAACAGGCAATCTACTCAATGACCCCTGCTACAATTATACTGAGTTAGATGAACCCTGGAGAGACATCAGCAATCAGTATTCCTCTGGATTAATGTGTGACGCTTATGTCAGCTGGTCTGGTTGGTATCGTCTCTTTGTCAATGGCCAGAGCGCTCAGATGGCAGACTCGTGTGTTGGTGAGTTAAGTTGTGGCACTCATGCTCCTCTGTGGCTCAACGGTCAACACCCAAGAGTTGAGGATGGAGTGGTCAGCCGAGATGTCTGTGGCAACTGGAACAATGACTGCTGCCATTTCCAGTTCTATCCCCTGAAAGTCAAAGCCTGCCCTGGAAATTACTATGTCTATAAGTTTGTCAGTCCAACTTTCTGCTTTGCGACATATTGTGCAGGTAAATATGTTTGCCTATTTGTGTTTGCCCTTTAGTGATATTTGTCTGCATATTTTGTTACATAACTAATATTCATAATACATATAATACATAACTAATATTGTTTCAGATGTCAGGAGCAATAATAGCAACTATTTAACTGTCATGCCAGGGACCAGCCCAACTGGTAATGTAATTTTCGTGTCATTTATTATTTCTATTGTTGTTATTTGCAGGCTGAATATACACACAGGTCTGCAGAACAGCTGTGCACGTGTACAGGATTTGTGTACAATGTGTAAATAAGGCTGGTGAACTAGACAATGTGGTCTGTGAACTGTACAAACCAGGCTTAAACAATAGCTGAATATATAATAATAATAGCTGAATAGATGAATAACTGAATACTAGAAATATTAAGGTGACATAGCTTCAGATTTTCTGTTGTCACAAAACAAAAGTGACGTGCAGTGCAAAACACTTTCCTATTTTATTTAAAGTTGCCCTAAATAGTTTTAAAAAAATAATATTTTTATATATTTTTTAAATGATTTTTTTTATAATATGATTTAGCTTTGATTTATTTACCATGCTCTTGTCAGTGGTGGCACTGCTGATTAAGTAATATTTAACTGTTTTTAGTGTTATCAGTGTTACATTAAACAATTTTTATGCACATTAAAATAACTTCGTCACAACCGCAGTATCATTTTTATTTCAACTGCAATATTAATTTTACAATGGTAAGATGAATTTAGTTTCATCTCACAGACACCACTACGGTCTTTACTGAGAATTTTTTTACATGTGTTCAGCTTATCTGCTTAACCGTAATATCAGTGTTGAGTCAAAAGCTTGATCTGAACACAAACTCTTACATCAGCAGCAGAGTGCGATTTTAATGTTCTTAAACTACATTTCGTTCAGTCCTTCCCACTTTTATTCTACATAGATGCAGTCTATAATCCACATTTGGTGTAATATTTAACATATGCTTGTAAAGTATGTTATCTGTAAAAACTTTTACTAATTGTTTTTTCTTCCACTCGTCTCCTGGAAGCAGTGTCCTCTGATCCATGCTCTGATTATAACATTCTTGATAACACATGGAGAGACATTCGTCACAATCAGTACAGTTACTACGGATATGATGACAGGCTTACTGAATGGAACGGCTGGTACCGGCTGTATTTGAATGGACAGAGTGCTCAGATGTCTGAATGGTGTACAAGCTACACAGGATGTGGAGGTGATACTGGACTGTATCTCAGCGGTTCTCATCCACGACTTGAGGATGGAGTGGTGACCCGTGAAGTCCTGGGAACTTACACATATTGGTACTCCAACCAGTGTGGCTACTACAGATCCAGCCCCATCCAGATCAAAGCCTGTCCTGGAGATTTTTATGTTTATAAACTCATCAAACCTGATATGTCAATCCCTCGGCCTTCATACTGTACAGGTGCAGTTTTACCTTGTGTGCGTCTAAGTTTAACTCAGTATAAATTACATATGCTTAATATACAAAAGGTGAATAATTTGGTATAGCTCAACTTTTTAAATTCCATTACATTTTTTATGCATAAAAGATTTTTATTTGTTTTAATACAGTTATGCAGGTTTGCATGTTAAACCACAACTGCTCAGGCAAAATGCACTGATTTACAAAACTGTAACTGTTAATTAACAATATCTTCCTCTATGACAGTTACGTTCAACACCATCAGCAATGATCCATGTTACAGCTATAAATCTCTGGATCGTCCCTGGAGGGCCTCAAATGAAAGTGGACTTACAATTTGTGATGAATCCTCATCTTGGAATGGCTGGTACAGGCTTTTCCACAATGGGATGAACATCAGAATGCCAGAGTACTGTGTTAGTCCTGGCAGCTGTAATGCACAAATCAGTCTGTGGCTTAATGGTGCTCATCCTCAGACAGAGGATGGAGTTGTGACCAGGGAGGTCTGTGGGAATTATGAGTATGACTGTTGTAGTCTCCATTCAACACCCATCAGAGTCAAAGCCTGTTTAGGAGATTATTATGTCTATGAATTTGTAAAGCCATTACAGTCCTGTTCAGGATATTGTGCAGGTACAGTGTTTTCACTTTATTGTATTTTTAAATGTGTTAACTTTTATAGTTAAATCAATAAAGCTTTACTTTATTTCAGATTCCAACACAGTATCCCAGGCAGTTTTCTCTACAAGTCCAGGTGCCATTACGGGATCTTTGGGTAGGTTTCCAAAGTTAAACACCTTTTCAACACTAACAATAGTTGAAGGAAAAAAACGCCTTATAGGACCCTTTTAATTCAGCAGCAGTCCCTCTTTTCCTGAAAATAAAAATTCCTCTTTCCTAAACCTAGTCTGATGCAACTCAAAACACAGAGCAGCAATAAACAGTCACATTTTTTTCTTGGAAAACTCATCATGCCAATGGGGAAGCTACTAGCTGGTCATGTGATGTACTATTCGTTTTTATAGTTTTTATTGCATTACTGATTCAGGTAACATCTTTTTCAACAATTAACACAGATTACGACCCGTGTTCTAACTACAACATTCTTGACAACTATTGGAGAAGCACATTCAACTACTGGTATAATTTTGGAGGTGTAACTGGATATGACGACACACTTGTTGAGTGGGACGGCTGGTATCGACTCTTCATTAATGGATCGAGTGCTCAGATGCCCGAGTGGTGTTTTAATTACATGTCATGCGGAGGTTTCAGTTCTCTGTGGCTTGGTGGTCCTCATCCTCAGCTAGAAGATGGAGTCGTGACACGTGAAGTCTTTGGTACTCAATATGACCAGTGCAGCTACTACAAATCCAACCCGATCCAAGTCAAAGCTTGTCCTGGAAATTATTATGTCTACAAACTGACAAGGCCAACTCTGTCAATCCCAATGCCAGTATATTGTGCAGGTATCATCAGTCATTCTCCTTCATATTCTACATACTAATATTTCTGAAGTCTTTCATATGACAACCGCCTTTACATACCTGTTAATAACCCAACTAACGATTTTAGTTTGTAAGAATGTTTCTCTGCAATTTCCATTAAGTAATAAAAATGTTCAAAACTTTTTTGAAAGTTCTAGAAACGTTCAAAACATCCAGTTTTTTAGACATTGTATTAATGTTACAGTTTGGTTATTAAAAGTTACTTAACATTTTTTAAAACGTTCCACAAACAACTTAAAAATAACATTTTGATATATAAGGTATATAACAATAAAAACATTTTGCTAATGTTACTGTAATAACATTTTTGATAACTATAAGATAACTTTTATAGAACATTAGCCAATGTTCTGAGAATGTTTACTGTTAGCTGGGAACCCATTTGTTTAATGACTAAATTGAATGTATTCTGCTGTATATAACGCAATATTTATTTATTTTATTAACAGTTCCTTTCAACACTCCGACTACTGACCCTTGTTACAACTATACCAGTCTGGATGATCCTTCAAGAGCCACAAACTATATTTCATATAACTATATGTGTGATTATAATCAGAACTGGAATGGCTGGTACAGGTTGTTCATCAATGGACAGAGCGCTCAGATGCCAGAATCTTGTGTTAGCAATGGCATGTGTGGCTCTTATTATCCACTGTTGCTCGGTGAGCCACATCCACAGCTGGAAGATGGAGTGGTCACCAGGCAGGTCTGCAGTCCCTCATGGAATGACTGCTGTGGTTACAGATCTCATCCCATACGAGTCAAAGCGTGTCCAGGAAATTACTATGTTTATGAGTTTGTCCGGCCAATGTACTGTGCAGGTTACTGTGCAGGTAGATGCTTTTTCCTCTTATGTTCCATTTATTTCCACTTATATTTTCTTCTTGGACTGGTGAAAATGATTGAAATTCATTTAAAACTCTTTCTGATGCCAGATCTCCCAGACTTTCACACCCCATCACTAACTACAACAGCTGTGCCAGCCTCACTTCCAAAACCTGTCACAACCTCTGGTAAAGTGTCACACTGATTTTTTTTATGTGCTCAAGTCAGTGTTTATGTTGAAGCGATTGCAGTGAAAAGCATTGTTGTTGACGGGCCGTAATCCTCTTTTCTACAATGGTTTGCCACTTCTAAAAGAAAAAAGATGGTTATGCTTACAAATCTGTCATAGATTAATTTAAACTACAGCATTTGAAAGCTGCTTCTTTCTTACTTTCATAAATATAATGGATTTTGCAGATTTTATGCTACAAAAATAGTAATGTTCAGAATTGTATTATAAACTATTTAGCAACATTTTTAATGTAATTATGTAATAATTAAAAAATGTAAAAAAATGTCATTTTAAATGCTTTTTTTAATGTTTCCATTGCAGACGCTCTTCCTTTTGACCCCTGCCAACACTACACTGTGCTGGATGAGCCTTGGAGAGCCACCAGCAATGTAGTTAGTTATATTCCATATACAGACATAATGTGTGACGTGTTTGTCAGCTGGTACGGCTGGTATCGTCTCTTCGTTCATGGTCAGAGTGTGCAGATGCCAAACTCGTGTGTTGGTGAGTTAAGTTGTGGCACTCATGCTCCTCTGTGGCTCAATGGTCAACACCCAAGAGTTGAGGATGGAGTGGTCAGCCGAGATGTCTGTGGTCACTGGCTTGGTGACTGCTGCTATTTCCGATCCAATCCTATTAATGTCAAAGCCTGCCCTGGAAATTACTATGTCTATGAGTTTGTCAGCCCAACGTTCTGCTATGGGAAATACTGTGCAGGTAAATGCATTTACAAATGCCTTCATACATTCATATGTCTTTGTTGGTACGTTGATAATAAAAATGACCTACACAAAATAATCATCAAGTCCTAATAAAGGTTGCCATTCAACAATTATGTCTGTGAGTTTGAATGCTGTACAATTAGATTTCATGTGCCTTTTACTTTGTACATTCATGTCTGTGTCTGTGTTGGTTAAACGTTTTGCAGATGTTAGCACCATTAACATCACCTTCACCACAGTCCTGCCACAGACCACTCCAACCGGTAATGTCATTTTCTGGCTTATTTTCTGGGTTAAATTTATAAATGCATCCATCATGGATTATAACGTGAGAGTATCTGTGTTTGTAAATTGATAATTAAAATAGTGTAAGAAATGTGCAAACCACTGTCCCCAAATGAACAGAATGATCTTAAACATATTCACTTACTCATCATTAGTTGTTGCTCATATCTTCTCTCATATTATGGTTCTGATCTGTTTAAAGAAAATTTACACAAACATAATCATGTTACCATCCTCTTGTTATTCTAAATCAGTATGATTTTCTTTTTATGTAAAAACAGTCAGTTCACTTTACATTGTTAAAAAAAGGTTTTTAAATGTCTCCTCTTTTAAGTCTTTTACCTCTCCCAGAAAGTCACGTACGTTTGGAACACTTTTAGGCAAAATTTTAGTTTTGGGGTAAACTAAACAAGATTACAACAATAACAAGGAAGACTTCAATGACAACTAGCTCACACTGTATGATTTTTACAGTCTGTTACGATTGTTGCTTGTCAGACTGAACAATATAATACCACTGAGATCTTATGGGTTAACATGATGGCATCAACAGTTTCTTATGTCAGACTGAACAATGTACAATGTAGCCACTGAAATCTTTTACTGTACAATCCCAGATAAACGTGCAGTACAAAATGGTAATTATTACCAACAGGATTAGGCAGCTTGATGTATTTTGTGACATATCTGTAAACTAACATTCTTAACAGTCACTTTTTTTTTTATCTCTCTTCAGTGACCTCTGATCCATGCTCTGATTATAACATTCTTGATAACACATGGAGAGACATTCGTCACAATCAGTACAGTTACTACGGATATGATGACAGGCTTACTGAATGGAACGGCTGGTACCGGCTGTATTTGAATGGACAGAGTGCTCAGATGTCTGAATGGTGTACAAGCTACACAGGATGTGGAGGTGATACTGGACTGTATCTCAGCGGTTCTCATCCACGACTTGAGGATGGAGTGGTGACCCGTGAAGTCCTGGGAACTTACATATATTGGTACTCCAACCAGTGTGGCTACTACAGATCCAGCCCCATCCAGATCAAAGCCTGTCCTGGAGATTTTTATGTTTATAAACTCATCAAACCTGATATGTCAATCCCTCGGCCTTCATACTGTACAGGTGCAGACAGTTTTATAAATTACATAATTACATGTGACATTTATTTACAACTACTAAACTTATTAACTAACCAAACAACTTACTAACTAACAACCGTCTGACTACAATTTTAACTAACAAACTATCTGAAAATTTTAGCTAAAATTAAATTTTAATTTAATTTAATAAAATTTACAATTCCTCTATGACAGTTACTTTTAACAGCAGCAGCAATGATCCATGTTACAGCTATGAATCTCTGGATCGGCCCTGGAGAGCCTCAAATGAAAGTGGATTGAACATTTGTGATGAAAACTTCTCCTGGAATGGCTGGTACAGACTTTTCCACAATGGGATGAACATCAGAATGTCAGAGAACTGTGTTTAATAGTCATGGCAGCTGTAACACATATTATGGCATGTCACTTAATGCTCCACATCCTCAGATAGAGGATGGAGTTGTGACCAGGGAGGTCTGTTTGTCCAGTTGGTGGAGCTGCTGTGATTATAGGTCAACACCCATCAGAGTGAAAGCCTGCCCGGGCGATTACTATGTCTATGAGCTGGAACAGTTCTCGCCATACTGGTGTACAGGATATTGCACAGGTACTGATTTTTTAAGTAAACAGGTATTTGAAATATTTGAAGTATGTTAATAGTTTTATAGTTTTCTTAAGAATGTTTTACAATTTGTCTTTGTAGATCCCAGCACTATATCACACATAGTTTCTTCAACTCCAGCTTCAGTTACTGGATCCAGCATAACATTTAGTAGGTTTACACTGTCAAAATGATCCTAAATGGTCATGAACGGCAATGTTCTCAATCAAAACATTCTTATAACCAGGCAATATTGTTAATAGAATGTCTGTGAAAATCATTGGATGTTTGTTATGCATGTTTCTATGTTTGTATGCAGTCACATTAGTGTTGTTTTGTAATATATGCATGGTTTCTCATTTACATTGTTGTTGCTTCTTTTGGTCTCAACAGTGGATTACGACCCGTGCTATAGCTACAACATTTTGAACGACGACTGGAGAAGCCCACTCAATTACTGGTATCAGTACAGAAATGATGACACAATTGTGGAGTGGGATGGCTGGTATCGACTCTTAATTAATGGATCGAGTGCTCAGATGCCCGAGTGGTGTTTTAATTACATGTCATGCGGAGGTTTCAGTTCTCTGTGGCTTGGTGGTCCTCATCCTCAGCTAGAAGATGGGGTCGTGACACGTGAAGTGTATGGGGCTCAGTATTACCAGTGCAGCAGCTACAGGTCCACCCCGATACAAGTCAAAGCATGTCCTGAAAATTATTATGTCTACAAACTGACAAGGCCAAATGTATTGATACCTGCCCCATCATATTGTGCAGGTACACAGTATGATTAGCATCCTCCTTCATGCTAACATGGGTTGTGCATTTACTTACCTAATGTCACTGATTCTTATATACTGGGACAATCAAGTGCAATCAAGTATCACAGAATTTTCAACTTTTTGGATTAAACTTGGTTGAACTTTAAAAATCAAAAGATCAAACTTTAAATCTGAATTCATTGCACATCAGATATGAAAATGTAAAATTGTATTAATTTCTTCATTCTTTTCAATTGTCAATCTTTAATTAGGTGTCTCTTCACCTCTCTCATAACAGTTTTTACAGTGCTCTGAGCGTTGACCCGTGCTACAACTATATCAGTCTAGATGAGCCTTGGAGAGCCACCAACAATCCTTATTATAAAGATTACTTTGTAAGGTGTGATTATAATCAGAACTGGAATGGATGGTACAGGCTTTTCTACAATGGACAGAGCGCTCAGATGCCAGAATCTTGTGTTAGCAATGGCATGTGTGGCTCTTATAACTCACTGTCGCTCGGTGAGCCACATCCACAGCTGGAAGATGGAGTGGTCACCAGGCAGGTCTGCAGTTCCTCATGGAATGACTGCTGTGGTTACAGATCTCATCCCATACGAGTCAAAGCTTGTCCAGGAAATTACTATGTTTATGAGTTTGTCCGGCCAATATACTGCTCTGCTTACTGCATAGGTAAATCACTTCTTATATGTACTTTGTTAACGTTTTTGTATATTTACATAAATTGTAAATTAACTTTAAATACAATTATGAAATCTAACCAATTTTAACGTACAATTTATGTTAGTGATTATATATTTGTAATATTTGCAAGCACTGTTATTAGTATTAGCAGTAGTATACTAACTAGTATTCTTTATCATTTATTGATTTTACGTTTTGTAATCTACTTTTAAGTGATGATGTCATTGGCTCATTACAGATGTCACAGTGGACGCATCTATAATATTTAAAATGGTTTCTGTATGATGTTCTTTTTACAGAATTTAGCAACACATTTATAACGACCCCTAATTCAAGCCTTTCAGGTATTGTCATCGTTTAAAACAAATAACACACATGACATCACATGGTTACATAACATTAAAAAATATCAATTGCTAAATACCAGATCTGAGCTGATATCTGTATTAGGTCTGTTTTCTTTGTGTGTGTCAACACAGGCCCGTTTTATCCAGCTGGAGTTGAAGCTGAAGACACAGAAAATGAACATTCAGATGATGGAAGCTCACCAGCGATAAGCCTCCTGCAGTCATTTAGATATTTTGGGCAGACGTACAACCAATTATATGTAAGTTGAACCAAACCAGACTGTGACCAGAAAGTGTTGGGTAATACATTTACACATTTGGCAGACGCTTTTATCCAAAGCGACTTACAGTGCATTCAAGTTATACATTTTCTTAGTACATGTACTCCCTGGGAATCAAACCCACGACCTATTGCGCTGCTAATGCAATGCTCTACCACTGAGCTACAGGAGAACTAATATTATTAATGTTGCTTATAATAATTAACAACATGTACTTAGTATAGGGTTAGGGTAAGGATTGGAGTTAGTTGTGCATAATTTGCAGTTACTATAGTAACTTCATGTAATGTGTTACAAATACACTGTAAAATAAAGTCTTACCATTTTTCTATTACATTTATATAAAGGTCATGGCAAACACCAAACCAGCCATTCCCTGCTGTTCACATTGTTACAAATATTGTGTGTATAGTAACACATCTTCATTGATTTCAGGTCAGCAACAATGGACCCTTGACTTTTGACTGGCCACTATACAGCTACACTCCCTTCCAGTTTCCAGCTTACAGTGGCAGAGACATCATCGCTCCGTTCTGGACAGACATTGACAACCGTGACAATGGTGTCATTTCATATCATCAATACATCTCTGGCGATGTGCTTAGAGAGGCCACGCAAGACATAAATCAATATTTCCCTGACCTGGCCTTCTCTGCTACATGGGTCTTCATTGCAACATGGAACAGAGTTGCATATTACCCACATTCAGGAACAGTAAGAGTCCCAATTCAATTTCCTGTTAAACAAAAAAAAAACTAACTTCTGTACTGTAACTGTACATACTGTAACTTTCCTTTTTTGTAGGAAACATCTTTCCAAGTGGTTTTGATTTCAGATGGCCATTTCTCATTTGTTTTAATGAACTATGGTGAAATTGCTCCAACGCAACAATACGTACAGGTGTGGACAGCACAACAACATGAACTACACACTGCTGTAGACTCACCAGATAAGCTGCTGAAAGTCTTGTCTGCTTATTTATTTTAGGCTGGTTTTGACACATATGACTCAAGTCGTCATTTCTCAATTTTGGGGTCACTCATGAGTGACATCACAAGCTTAACATATAGTACCAATGTCAACGTTCCAGGCAGATGGGCCTTCAGAACAGATCATGGAGCACACAGTTGTCAATTTAATGGTGATCACATCTTTGTATACTTTCCCTTTAAAATTGATTTTTCCATTTGTGCAGGAGTTTGATCTGATCTTTGATCAGATGTAAAATGTGTGATTTTGAAACATTTTCTTGTGAATGCCATTTAAGTTCCCATGGGAAATCCATGGAATCACACGTGACAACGTGACGTTTTTCACCTGATCATTTGTTTTTGCGCATGTGAAATTCATATCTTTTCTGTAAGGGATGTGTAATTGTCCATGTAAACATGCTTTATTGTAGGTGTTCCAGTGCAGTTTGGAGACTCTTTCTGGACTGATGCCACCTGCCAGCAGAAATGCACCTGTACTATCATAGGTCTCCAATGCACCCAGGAACCTTGTTCCTTTTCCCAAGCCTGTCGTCCAGCTGCCTTCCAGTACTCCTGCCAAAACATTCAACGGCAAACCTGCACCATCTCTGGTGATCCTCACTACTACACATTTGACAATCAGATTTTTCACTTTCAAGGGACCTGCACTTATGTTTTGTCTGAGGTTAGTCTTCACCATTCTGTCTATGACTTTCTGTTTATTGGCGACTACGTATGAATTCATTGATAATTCTTGTCTTTGTTTAGGCCTGTGGCAACGGTTTGCCATACTATCGCATTGAAGGGAAAAACGAACATCGAGGCAGTACATACGTGTCATGGACTCGCATGGTCAGAGTTTCTGTCTATGATGAAGTCATTGAATTGGTCAAAGATCATTATTACGAAGCAAAGGTCAATATAAGTTTTGTTGTAAATCTTGAATGCACTTTACACTATTATGCTTCTGTTTTTCTTAATTTGCCTGTTTTCTGTAAAGCTGCTTTTGTGCATTATAAAAAGTACACTTTAATACATAAAAAGAATTTAATTAAAGCTGCAATCCATAATTTTTGGGGTTAAAACAAAATCTGTTATTAAGCAGGTACATGACAGATCAGGGTTCAACACATTTTCTTTACCTTACCCCGATTCACAGCAGTAATTTATAACAATGATTTATAATTTCCAAAAAAAGATCCACCTACTATATCGCATGACATCTGGTGCAGCCTTTTTACCTTGTTCTTACAGCAGTTGTTTAAAATTTAAATTTGTCATCTACATTAAGAATTATCTCCACAAGTACCTTGCAATTTTATGTTTCAAACAGAGACGGCAGTAGAGAGGCAAAAGTTATGGATTGCAGCTTTAAAGGGATAGTTCACCTGAAAATAAACATTTGCTGTTAATTCGCTGTTAGTTGTAGTTGTAAATTTTCATTTTTTGGTAAACTATCCCTTTAAAATAAATAGCGCATTCTATATTCACATTCCTGTTTTCTTTATTTTTAATATTGTCCAGGTTAATGGAAGCTTTGCAGCAACCCCATTCACACTCCGCAATGGTTCCATCCAAGTCTATTGGTCAGGTTTTTCTGTGGCTGTCAGCACAGACTTTGGACTTCTTGTTACATATGATGCATATAGCTACGTTAGCATCTCTGTACCTTATGAATACTATAATGCCACCTGTGGTCTGTGTGGGAACTTCAACCTGCATCCCGAAGATGACTTCCGTTCACCTGCTGGGGAGATCTTGAGCTCAGATGTGGACTTTGCCAATACTTGGAAAGTGGAAAGTGACACAGACCCCGAATGCCATACTGTCAGGTGCACGGGTTTGGCTTGTGCTGTTTGTACCACTGACGAAATGAGTGTTTACAGAGACACAAACCACTGTGGAATCCTAGGAGATGTTATGGGCCCTTTTGCTGCCTGCCTCTCAGTGCTTGCACCACAGACTTACATAGAGAACTGTGCCTATGATCTTTGCTTAGGAGGTGGATACCAACCCATTCTGTGCCAAGCTCTCAATGTGTATGCTACTCAATGCCAGCAGCAGGGTGTACAGTTAGGGCAGTGGAGACAAACAGGCTTTTGTGGTAAGTCATTATTTTTCCACCTTAGTTCTGATTCCGAAAAAAAAACTCTGCTAGCTGAAAGTTTGCAGAAATATATGCATGTTCTTACATTCTGTCCTTCATTTTCAGAGATCCAATGTCCTGAGCACAGTCATTATGAGTTTCAAGGAACAGGCTGCCCAGCGACCTGCAGTAATCCCTCTGCCCCAACAAACTGTCCCTTGCCCAATCAGGAGAGCTGTATTTGTGATGGGGGGTACATTCTCAGTGCTGGAGTATGTGTGCCTGAAGCAAACTGTGGTTGCACCTTTGAGGGATTCTATTATGCTGAAGGTCAGTCAGTAGTGTTGGACAATGATTGCGGAAGACAGTGTTTATGCAGTAGAGAATCAATGATCTGCAGTCAGCAACAGTGTGGTCCAGCTGAGGTGTGTGGAATCCATAATGGTATGAGGGGCTGTAGACCTATCAGCTATGCTACCTGCTCTGTTGAGGACCTTGGATCATATCACACCTTTGATGGACAAACCTTCAGATATCCAGGAGCTTGTGGATTGACCCTTGCTAGGGTGATGGGACCATCTCAACTACCATACTTTGTTTTGACAGTAGAGAAAGTGCCCAAAGGTCTTCAAGACTTTGCCAGGTTACTGAAGTTTGAGGCAGGAGGAATCCAGGTCTCTATAGAAATGGGAGAAGGCAGCAAAGTAAAGGTTAGGCTGAATCTTGCTGTAATTCCCAAACCTTTCTTCATCTAGTACAAAATAACATAATCCCTTTATTTTTTAAAGTTACATGATGAATTTAAAGAATTAACTCATGGTTTTGTTTTTCATTCAACTCAGGTGGATGGACAGATGGTTGGTATACCAACCAGTGTTGGTTCTGGTCAAATCCGCATCTATCACAACAGTGTAAGGGGTTTTGTTTTAGAAACAAACTTTGGTGTGACAGTGAGAGCAGACTGGCCACATGTTGTCAGAATCACGGCGCCAAGCACATACAACGGTACACTCGGAGGTCTTTGTGGAAACCTGAATGGAAACATTGACGATGAGTTTTACAGTCCAGATGGTGTCCTGCAGAGCAACTCCCAGCTGTTTGCGGACAGCTGGCGTGATGGGTCCCTATCAGCCCACTGTGAGGACCCAATGGACATCTGGGAACCAGGACATTATCAGAACAGTAGTCAGTTTATTGATCACTGCAGTATTATGGGTTTGAATGATGGGCCATTTTCTGATTGCAACAGAGCTCTAGACCCTTCACAACGGATGCAAGATTGCATTTGGATGCTGGAGCAAACAGGGGGCGCCAGTGAGGCCCTATGTGAGGCTCTGAGGAGTTATGCACTGCTTTGCCAGCAGAATGGCTTTGCAGTTCAAGAATGGAGAAGTGTCACTCACTGTGGTAAGTACCTAGTGCTGTTATGAGATCTTCGAAACTTAAATCTCAAGAAGCTGCAAAGTGCTCATCATGACTTTTATTGCCATTTTTGTCATTGTTTTTGTTATTCCAGATCCAGCCTGTCCACCAAATACCCATTATGAACTTTGTGGCACATCCTGTCCTGCATCCTGCCCCAGTCTTTCTTTTCCATTTCATTGCACTTTGCCATGCCAGGAGGGATGCCAGTGTAATGACGGACAGGTTCTGAATGGAGATCGCTGTGTGCTTCCGACAGGTTGTGGTTGCCACTTCTCTGGGTGTTATCGGCAGCCTGGAGAGCAGTTCTGGCATGGTGAAGAATGCCAATCCCAGTGTGTTTGTGATGGAATCACTGGAAACGTCCATTGCACACCATCATCTTGCAGTGAACAAGAGGTCTGCCATGTGGTGGAAGGGGAGTATGGCTGCCATCCACGTCCACATGCTACTTGCTCTGCTTCAGGAGACCCCCACTACATCTCCTTTGACGGAACCATGTTTGACTTCCAGGGCACATGTCGATATGTGCTGGCCACAGTTTGCAATGACACTCGTGGGGTTCCGCATTTCCAGGTCGATGCAAGGAACGAACCATGGCATGGACTTTCAGTGTCAATTACTGTGGAAGTTTTTGTCAACGTCTCAGGTCATCTCGTGCACATGTCACAGGATATGAATGGTTATTCTACTGTGGAGGTAAACAAGCCTTATTCACATACAGTATTGCAATGTAGCAAAATACTTTATGACCATTGACAAGCTTACTTTATTGTTACGAGACCCTGTTAATCGAATTTTCACCCTGGAATTTCTTTGTAGAAGCCTTATTGTAGTCTGTGAAAGCAATAGTGTTTGTTTGGCATAATCAATCCTTTGGTTTGATTTTTCTTTCAGGTTGATGGAGAGACCAGAAACCTCCCTGTCTTGCTTGACTCTGGTCGAGTATCTGTCTACTCTACTGGACAGTTCATATTCGTCTCAACTGACTTCGGCTTCAGTGTGACTTATGGTGGCTCTTGGGCAGTGAACATCATTGTACCCGCAAACTACAGTGGAGTTACATGTGGGCTTTGTGGCAACTTTAATGGCCAGCGGGGCGATGACTTCATGACTCGGTCAGGTGCTCTGGCGCCTTCAGCAGACCAGTTTGGAGCAGATTGGAAGGTTGAAGACGAGCTGATATGCAATCATGGATGTGGTAACAATTGCCCATTGTGCCAAGATCAGACAACTGCTGATGCCCTGTGTGACATCATCAGGGCCAGTCAAGGCCCCTTAAGCTTCTGTCATGCTAATGTAGATCCTCAGTCCTACTTTAATGACTGTGTGTTTGATGTGTGCCTATCTGGGAACCGTAATGATGTCCTGTGTCGTGCTATCCAAAGCTATGTGAGTGCCTGCCAATCTAGTAATGCCGTTATCTACCCCTGGAGACAAAATGCATCCTGTGGTAGGTGCTTAAAGGAAAGAGTTCTGTCAGACAGTTCTGTCACTTATTTGTCTTGCTTTTTAAACTGAATGTTTAACTAGACATAAGAATGTCCGTAAGATACTTTTGACCATACAGCGTAAACAAGATGTGCTTGACATCCCAGCTAACAATTGTGGGTTCTAAGAATGTTTCTGTAACGTTTCCATTAAGTAACCAAAATGTTAGAAAGTTATTCTGAACTTTTCAGGAACGTTCAAAACGTCCAGTTTTTTTAAACAGTGCATTCACATTATTGTTTGGATATAAGAACATTATTCAATTCTGTAACATTTTTAAAACATTCCACTTATTACCTAAAAATAACATTTTTTGATATGATCTGTTAGAAAAACATTCTACTAATGTTACTGCAAGAATGTTTTTGACGACTTTGGGAAAACATTTAGAGAATATTAGCCAACATTCTGGATAAATACATTTTGTTTCTTACATTGCCAGTTATGACCTGCCCAGAGAACAGCCACTATGAGCTGTGTGGAACAGACTGTAGCCATACGTGTGCCAGCAGCATTGATGCTAGTTGTCAGCACACATGCTCAGAAGGTTGTTTCTGTAATGATGGATTTGTGAGGAGTGGAGGACTCTGTGTGCCAGTGGAGCGATGTGGCTGCTTATATGACGGATTCTACTATGAAGTAAGAATCACATCAAAATCTTATGACTAAGCATCTTTAGATAACTTTACATAGTGTATTACTCCTGCATTGGTCTCTCTGTTATGGAAATGTAAAACTCATTTGTTACTGATATGATTCTACAGATCGGTGAGCAATTCTGGGATTCAGAATGTTCTCAATTCTGTGAGTGTTTTGCCCCGAACGATCTGCGCTGCTCTGCATCTTCCTGCCCCCCGAGCATGGAATGTGCCGTCAGAGATGGACTGCGTGGCTGCTTCAGTCAGATGTCAACATGTACAGTTTGGGGTGACCCACACTACATCACCTTTGATGGAGCTGTGGCCCATTTTCAGGTGTGAATTCTGTTAGTTATGTGCTCTGTGTGTATGATGTGTAATGACTTGCATGAGTGTAGAAAATTGTAACAGCTATTTGGTAGTGTGTGTGTTGCTTTAAAAGAGGCTCAACACAGTTGTATTTTGTTGTCACATAATGTCACTTTATTCAAGCCCATCCCATATTTTAAAACAATGTGCATTCGTCAATTTGTTTGTTGTTTTGGTTCAAGAGTAAATGAATCATTTATGTCAGGGGAGAAATGAACAGGATAAATTGTGTCAAATTTTTCATCAGGGAACGTGTTCTTATGAGATTGCCAATACCTGTGGAAATACTCCCATTGATGGCCTGGCCTTCCGTGTAGTGGCCACCAACAGGCACCGTGGAAACCAGGTGGTGTCATTTGTTTCAGTAGTGGATGTTTGGTTGTCTCAGGAAGGAGTACAGACGCATATTACAATTGGACAGAACAGGAGAATTACAGTAAGTTACAGTTTAGTGTTATTAGTGTTGGTATCTGAATACCTGTATACTGATCTGTATACATTTTCCCACAGTTGGATGGGAGCTACGGTGATCTTGTAGAGGTCCACGAGGAGCAGGGATTTGTGGTCCTGAACGCACTCAATAAATTCATGGTTCATTTTGATGGTCATAGCACCCTTCTAGTCCGACTGAGCCGAAGCTTCCAAGGATCTGTATGTGGAATGTGCGGCAATTTCAACGGTGACCCTGCAGATGACAAAGTGCTGCCTAGTGGGGCCACGGCACCTGATGACCTCACCTTCGGCCACAGCTGGATATCAGGCATCAGCTCTCAAGGGTGAAAACATCCACTTGTACCCAGCTTCCAACTGTTTAATTGAGCCTTCAATGTTTCTAAAACAAGAATTACCTGAGTTAATATTAGGACTGATTTCTGAAAATTGTACATGAACCATAATACATTCTGTTTGCAAAACATAGTCAATGAGTTTAAAAAAACAAAAGACTGAAAACTGCTGCGATCCGTAACTTTTTTTGGTTTAAAAAAACAACAAAAATCAGTTATTGAGCAAATGCATAACAGAATCAGTTTGCCTTCATTTGACTTAATCATTTGACTTAACATACGTAAAATGTAAAGTAACCTGCAATTTTATGATTCAAACAGAGATGGCGATAGAGAGGCAAAAGTTATGATTTGCAGTTGTAATATTTTAAATCTACCTTGTTTTAAAAATATTAAGATATTAGTACAGTTAACAAGACAAAAATACTTATACCTCTTTATTCAGCATTGACGCAAATATTTTTGCTTCTCCTGAAATCTCTTTCTGCTCTAAAGTGACATTTTGCTAATAATTGACCTTGTGTTTCAATTATTGTCATTATTCTTTAGTTGTGGCGTGAATGACCAGACCCGTGACGTTGAAGAGTGTCGATTCAGACAGGAGTATTCTGAGCTCTGCAGCATAATCAGCAACACAACTGGACCCTTCCAGCAGTGTCATCTTCATGTCGACCCTGTACCTTATTACTACTCCTGTGTGTATGACCTGTGTCTCTCCTCACCTGCCAACGGCGTGTTGTGTTCTGCTCTTGAGGCGTATGAGGCAGCTTGTGGCGTCCTGAATATACACGTCTCAGACTGGCGCTCCAGCGTGCAGTGTCGTAAGTATTAGAATACCAGACCAAGGAGGTGGCGTTGTGGGTGTGATATTCCTGCCAAGTTCATTAATAGATGTTAAGAAAAAGAGAGAAAATATAAGATTAAGAGAAAATATTTTAAAGGGAGGGCCACGCTTCCCCCAGCATCTGACAGGGTAAACCGCAGATCATTACTTTTAGTCATATCTGGCTTAAAAGCTAGAACTGTTAATGTATTATGTTGTATTGTTTTGGTTTAGCATTTTTATTTATAATACATAAACGAAATATAATTATGTGCTGCTGCTTCACAATTACTGAAGTATTTAAAGACTGGTTCTCTGACTGTTGTCTTAGCTGTGACAGATCCCTGCTCTAACCTCAACTGTACTGAGAATGAATGGTGTGGACAGCGTCATGGTGTTTACGGCTGTTTCTGTAATGAAGACCAACCCAGATCAGACCTGGACTCTTTCGGTACGATTTATCCATTACAAACTTTCAAACAGGTGATGAATTATTTCTTTATTTCGAATCAGTGCTGATAATCCACTGTGTTTTTCCCAGAATTCTCAGAGACATGTGAAGGCAGCTCTGGGTTCATGTCTCTGTCTCGCTGTCAGCTCTTTGAAGCTGGTTTTCCAGCTGAAGTCTTACACCTCAATGACCGCAGCTGCAGAGCAACAGTCCGGAATGACCAAGTGGAGTTCCGCTTTGACAACAATGACCACATCTGTGGTACAACTCTTGTGGTGAGATTTATCATGTCCTGAACTACAGAAAACTACAAGATTCTGCCATGACTTGCATTCTTAATTATTGCGGCCCAACAGTTATCTGCTTATGTAACATAACTTTTATCTACTTACAATACATACATACATTTTTGGGTTAAAAATGAACAAAAATCAGTTATTGAACAACTACCTGACTAATCAGTGTTCAAATTGTGTTCAAGTCTCCTTACCTCAAATCACAATGATAAGTTTATAATAATGATTTAGAATATGGGCTGCCAGGTCTGATTTTCTGGGAAATGTCAGTTTGGCTTCATTTCACTTCACCATACATAACAAATGTTCATAAAGTAACCTGCAACTTTATGATTCAAACAGAGATGGTGACAGAGAGGGGAAAGTTACAGATTGCAGCTATAAATTACTGATTGGAATCATTTGTTAAAAATAATGGCGTAGTATTATTATCATTATTTCACTAATACTAAATGTAAGATAATTTGTTATATTACGATAATACTTCTAAAGCAAAAATGTTTGGTCTCTGTTCCACAGGCCAATGGCACCCACTTTATTTATGAGAATTTTATTATGGGCGAGCCGAACTCTGAAGGTCTCATCAGCAGGAAGAAGATTCTGAAGTTGCACTTCAGCTGTGTGTACCATCAAACCCAAACACTCTCCTTGGACATCAACCCTCTGGGGAGGTGGGACTCTCCAAATTCACTCACTCACTGATTCCAGCTGCCCCACAACAATGTTGAAGGCTGGAAAATAGTTAAAATACAAATGCATCTATACATAAACAAACAAATGAATGAAATAGTCTATATAGTATGTTATACCCCAAAAAGTCTCTTTACCTGATTTTTTGAGGTAGGTAATTATATAAACTTAGATCTTTGTTATTTTAACAGCATTGTACACAAAACACTTCCTGCTGGTGAAGGCACATATCAGGTCAGGATGGTTCCATTTAGGGACGCTGGGTTCTCTGACCCCTTCACTGGCAGTGTGGATGCTGAGGTGGACCAAGAGATGTTTGTGGAGGTCCGTGTGGATGGAGTTGACAGTCATCAGTTTGCCTCAGTGATTGACAGGTGTTGGGCTACGCCTGTGAATGATCCTCTCTTCCCTCTGAGCTGGGACCTCATCGTTCATGAGTAAGACAGAGCTTTCCTCCCAGCTAACAATTTTGGGTTGTAAGAATGTTTCCCTAATGTTTTCATTAGTCCGAGAAACATACAATTTTTTAAATGTTCTAGGAACATTCAAAACGTCCAGTTTTTATGACGTTGTATGAACTTCATTGCTTAGTTATACGAATGCTATTCAAACATATTCAAAACGTTCAACTAACAATGTGATTTATATGATATATAACATTAAAAAAGTTTTGCTAACGTTACTGCAAGAACGTTTTTTTAATTTGTTAGCCAACGTTCCCTGTTGTTTGGGTTCCCTGTTAGTTGGGTCTGCTTTCATTGGAGTTTACATGTGTCATTTTCTGATATGCCTTTATCTCCTCATGTTCTGGTATTATTATTAAAATACTTTTGTACTCTCTCAGTGACCATTACAAATAACTGGCGTGTGGGAGAACTTACTGGGCTCGTTTGGTTACAGCGTGTTAGAGTTGATTTATTTGATATTCTCAGGTGTCCCAATCCAAGTGATGACACAGTTAGGCTGCTGCAGAACGGCGTCTCCACATCCAGCCGGTTCTCCTTCAGAATGTTCATCTTCACTGCAAACTCCACTAAGGTTTATCTGCACTGCAGCATTCACCTTTGTCTTCTGGCCAGCAACAACTGTCCAACTGTGAGCCCCCAAATCTCTTGTGTTTGTTTGGTCATCATCACGGTTCATTTCCTGTGATGGTTTTTATTAAATGCAGTTCATAGATATTACATAGAAAAGAAGTATTACTTTTCTGTGGCATTGGATGATTTATTCAGATTATCATTTGAATCTTTAGCATTGTGGGGGTGGAAACCACCGGAGAGAGGGCAGGTCTATGGACTTCCATGACAGTGCCTCCATATCTATGGGTCCACTGGTCTGGTCTCAAGAGGACGCAGGTAAACATTAAATTAATATTAGATTTTATGTAACACTATATGAATGTATCATGCACTGAACCTTGTACTGTTTCCTGTTCACAGATATTTTGGCCCCAGAACAAATGAGGAGATCCAGGGCCCCAGCTCTATCTGGCTCCTTGATTTTATTGCTTGTTTTGTTCCTGAGTGTCAAAACCATCTTCTAAGGGATTTTCATGAAGGATTTCTTACAATTGTGCATCCACTTTGGTCATTGAATCTGTTATCTGTTGACATAAGTGTATTTTCCTCAATACTTTAATCAATAACAAGCATTTAACTTAATTAACCTTTTTAATTGATGTGCTGTGCAATAGGATCTTTAATGAATGCACATGGGCTTTACTGTATATCTTGGGTTTACATTTGATGCAGTTGCATCTGATTATTATTTCTGTCTTATAAAATACTTTAAAACACTTAGTCGATGTAAAATTAAAGAGTTTGTTTCTTTTAATGCATCTCTTTGTAAAGTTCCTGCATGGGTGATGGAGCAGGGTCAGCATTGCCCTCTACTGCGAAAACTAAACGAGTACTGTAGCTGTGGTGAAACGAAAGCGAAACTATTCAAGTACATGGATACATGCCCTGAAGAAGCAGAAGTTTTTCTTATTGCTCCATCTGCCAGATGTATTTAAAACAATTCTCATGTAAACAGAGTTTACACATGAAGGGCTCTGCTCTGTGAAGTGAGTAGGGCATAAGAATTGTCACTTTCAGTTTGGATTTGCCTCTATGCGTGTTCCACTTTTATGTGATACATTTTCTCCTAAAGTAATTGCAGTCTCAGATGAAAAATAAGATCGCAAATCCAAAAAATAATAAGTGAGAATCTAAGCTTGAATTTTATCAGCTCTGTTCAAACTAACCTGACCAGATGAGCCTGATTAGGATTGAAGGTAAACCTGTAGAACCGTCTGTGCATAATGAAAGCAAGATTTCACTAATTCATTGTCTTGTGGTACAATAGTAAAATGAATAGATTTAGTGGCAGTTCTGGTCAGCCCACATTTTTTGGAAGGGTAAAGTTTATTGTGTATGTATTGTAGTTAATCTAATGAAGAATGGTTCTTTCATTTGCGTTTCAGCAGAGTTTCTCCTGAAGAGAAGTAACTTGTATTTATGCGTTTCATTAGTCACAATACCAGGGTAGAAAATGCAAATACATACTTGTTGCCTTATGTTGCTTAATTAAAATTGCTATACTTTTTATATGTTGATAAATCTGCTAAAAAATATTTTAGCAGAATTGTGTGCCCACAGCACACATTAGATATAAACATAATCATTTCAAATGCTTCGCTCTATACTCTAAACAGTGCCTGTTTCTGGCCTTTTATTTAAACATGCAATCTGAAAAATTACAATAAATGTAATTCAGCATTCAGTGAGACCTAGATCCTCTATGTGCAGTATTCAAATATGAAAAACTAACCATGAACGTGGACCAACGAACAACCCAATGCGCAAATGATGACCAACAAGATACAATGAGAATATAGTGGGTATATTACTCTGTATTTCTTACAATACATATATGTATATGCATACAGATGCACACACACACACACACACACACACACACACACACACACACACACACACACTAACATAACATTAAACAACATTAATAAATGTAGAATACAATAATAGGTACAATGAAATGAATATGTGGGAAAGGAATAAAATATAAACTGATAAACAGAATATCTAAAAATTAGTAAAGAATAATAAGGATAAGAAAATATGAAATGAAATACAGCACAGATGTGTTCTGGTACTCTTCAGTCAGTTTTCTCTCAGAAGACACGCACACACACACACACACTTGCTTTTAAGAAATACAGATCCTAACATTCTTGTTTATCCTGCCACAATTGTTAAAAAACATTCTGTTTCGGAATGTGAGAACAATTGGAGACTGGCAGCTTTACAAGGAAGTGCTGAAATGAACAATGGACAGCATTCATCCAACCTGAGATCACGTACAATTAAAGAATATAAGGACTAGAACTTCTGGAGATTCTGGTTTTCATCATGGCCCACCCATGTATAAGGTGTTTAATAAAGCTCCTTCAACATCATCATTGTGCTCTCTCAAACTGATGGGAAGAGAATCCATTTAGTCTCAGGTAAAGTTTAAGACAGAGATCGCTCTTCTTACAGCCTATTATCTATCACTTTATTAATTGTAACCATGTTTTATTGTGTACATATGCAGGTGCAAGAAGTGGTTTGTCACGATGAGGTTTCTAATCTTATTTTGTGCGTCGCTGCTGCTGCTGAGTAAAGGTGAGAAAACGAGTTTAATGTGGAGATCCTGTCACACAACATGCAAAAACATATTGGATCATCTGTTAATGTTAAATCATTACGTGCAAATTGTGTATCAACAGGGGAGATCATAAAAGGACAAATAACATGTTTTCATTTCACTTTATTTTTATTACTTATTAAAAATTAATACATATATTTGACATGCATGACAGCTACTGAAAAGGCTGAAATGCAATTGAGAAATATTGCCAAAAATTAAATAACTTTTCTTGGAATTGGTTTGATGATGAGACACAGTTTTGATGAAAGAACATCAATTCAGACAACAAATGTGGCATCACCGTAATTTTTGAGTGTTGTTTTCACCTGGTATGATACATTTACCTGGTCTTAAGGTCCTGAGGTCTGTTTCAATACGCCAAAATGATGCCATGAGCTTCCACCCTGTTTTGAGATGTTCTGCCCTCGTTTAGAGAACTGTAGATGGGTGATCACTTAATTCACTCTGTTCTAGGTTTTCTGTTTTATATTTTTCACCAAACACACAGAACAGTCACTAGCAAATCATCACAAAATTGTATGTTTGGGTGTAGATTTCAATTTTGGGAATATTTTCAAGATACATTTTTGAACTGCGGGAAAGCAAATGAACTGATTGATTAAATTAGCGATCAAGTATGCACATTTATAAACTTAATATTTAATATACAACATTCAACAACACTTTAACATTTATTTACATGTACTTGAGAATCTTAATGTCGAAAATGTTGTGTTTTTTGCGTTAATTATGCAGTCACATGTCATATGATACGTCGTCATGGACATAGGAATAAAAATCGTGCACAAATGGCCGACATGCACCATAAAAAAATCACTCTTATGGACACAAACATTCATTCCTTCACTCACAAAAACTCTTTCTCATAGTATAAAGTTTGGTTGCACAGATGTTAAATGATCTTCATGAGTTTGTCTCAGTAACACTTTATTTTACGGTGTCCTTGTTACACGTTACATAAATTATGGATAATTACATGCAAGTATGCCAAATCCTAATCCTCACCATATAGCAAATACATGTAGTTAATTAATATCACTCAGTACTTAAATGTATAAGTTCCCTGTAACAAAGACATTAAAATAAAGTTTAACCTTTGTATCCATGTTGCACATTTGGTGAGTGTGTTGTGATAGCAGTTATTTCTTCAGCATCTGTATTTCTTTTCACATTTTTTTAATCTATTTCTCTAAGGTTTTAAATAATGGCTCGATGGATATATTCTCATGCACACTTCAAAATCTGTAGCAGTTGTTATTTTGTCCTAAACATTGTTTTTTTTTCACTATTTGTCCTATTATCCCTCAACTGAACTTGAGTAGTTTTACTAAGGGAACCCATCTTGTATGTTTAACTATGTTAAACATATGCTACCTGCTTTCCTGATATAAATTACTATAAATTTGATGTGGTTATTAGTACTGATTCACTAATTTGGGCAAAGAGCACTAATAACTTAAGACTTGAAGATTAATGATTACTTGCAACTTAGACTTGCCTGTCCTGACTCAGGACTTGACTTGAGAATTGAATGCAAAGACTCAAGACTTGTGACTTGCAAAACAATGACTTGGTCCCACCTCTGGCATAGTTTTAGATATAAAGTATATATTCACTACAGTATATATTTAGATTTTTACACTTTTCCTTATTTTTTTAGTTGGATGGACACAAACAACAGCACCACGTACAGGTAATTATAGACACTGGATTTAACAGCAGATCATTTTTCCTCATGGGTCATAAAACAAAACATTTTCATATTGTTTTGTTGTTTTAGATATCAAGTTGGTGAATGGTAGCAACTTCTGCTCTGGAAGAGTGGAGGTTCTTCATAATGGAGTTTGGGGAACTGTGTGTGATGATTACTGGGATCTATCAGACGCTGCAGTGGTGTGTAGACAGCTGGGCTGTGGGGCGGCTATAGAGGCAAAGAGCAATGCTTATTTTGGTCAAGGATCAAGAAAAATATGGTTGGATGATGTTCATTGTAGAGGGAATGAAACTGCACTGAAAAACTGTTCATCATTACCTTGGGGATTACACAACTGTCTGCACAGTGAAGATGCTGGAGTCATCTGCCAAGGTGAGTCAAACACCTTTATTAATGTAAATACCAACATAACATAATCAGACATTGATTCATTAAAATCAAATGTTACTGTTTTTATATTTATTTGTTTTTACACCTTTACAATTAGACAACAAGTTGTTCATTTATTGAAAACTTTTGCAGCACTTTTGCCATCAAGCAGTTTAATGGCATGTCTGTTTGAAGTTGAGATCATTTTTGTTATAGCACCCCCAGTGGTAATTGTAGTAAAAGCATTTGTGATTATAAAACATTCTGTATAACAACCTTTTCACTGTAGGAAAGAGAACGTAAATGAATGCATTATGAAAGTATATCAGATTTTTACAGTCTCTCTTTTTCTTTAGGCAACTGGACACAAACAACTGCTTCAAGACCTACAGGTAATTATAGACATTGGATTTACAAACAGATTATTTCTCTTATAGTCTAGAAAACTCTGTAGTTGTATTATTATATAAATGTGATTATTACACATATTATGGATTATTATATAAGACTTGAATCTTTATAATCAGTGTGAAATTTCAGTGGTAATTGTATTTAAAGCATTTGTGATTATAAAACATTCTGTATAACAACCTTTTCACTGTAGGAAAGAGAACGTAAATGAATGCATTATGAAAGTATATCAGATTTTAACAGTCTCTGTTTTTCTGTAGGCAACTGGACACAAACAACTGCTTCAAGACGTACAGGTAATTATAGACATTGGATTTGCAAGTGGGTCATTTTTCTTATATTCTAGAAAAATCTGTAGTTGTATTATTATATAAATGTGATTATTATACATATTATGGATTATTATATAAGACTTGAATCTTTATAATCAGTGTGAGATTTCAGTGGTAATTGTATTAAAAGCATTTGTAATTATAAAACATTCTGTATAACAACCTTTTCACTGTAGGAAAGAGAACGTAAATGAATGCATTATGAAAGTATATCAGATTTTTACAGTCTCTCTTTTTCTTTAGGCAACTGGACACAAACAACTGCTTCAAGACCTACAGGTAGTTATAGACATTGGATTTACAAGCAGATTATTTCTCTTATAGTCTAGAAAACTCTGTAGTTGTATTATTATATAAATGTGATTATTATACATATTATGGATTATTATATAAGACTTGAATCTTTATAATCAGTGTGAGATTTCAGTGGTAATTGTATTAAAAGCATTTGTGATTATAAAACATTCTGTATAACAACCTTTTCACTGTAGGAAAGAGAACGTATTCAGCTCTCTTTTTAAAAAAAAAAACATTAAAAAAAAAAAAAAAAACGTAAATGAATGCATTATGAAAGTATATCAGATTTTTACAGTCTCTCTTTTTCTTTAGGCAACTGGACACAAACAACTGCTTCAAGACCTACAGGTAATTATAGACATTGGATTTACAAACAGATTATTTCTCTTATAGTCTAGAAAACTCTGTAGTTGTATTATTATATAAATGTGATTATTATACATATTATGGATTATTATATAAGACTTGAATCTTTATAATCAGTGTGAGATTTCAGTGGTAATTGTATTAAAAGCATTTGTGATTATAAAACATTCTGTATAACAACCTTTTCACTGTAGGAAAGAGAACGTAAATGAATGCATTATGAAAGTATATCAGATTTTTACAGTCTCTCTTTTTCTTTAGGCAACTGGACACAAACAACTGCTTCAAGACCTACAGGTAATTATAGACATTGGATTTGCAAGTGGGTCATTTTTCTTATAGTCTAGAAAACTCTGTAGTTGTATTATTATATAAATGTGATTATTATACATATTATGGATTATTATATAAGACTTGAATCTTTATAATCAGTGTGAGATTTCAGTGGTAATTGTATTAAAAGCATTTGTGATTATAAAACATTCTGTATAACAACTTTTCACTGTAGGAAAGAGAACGTAAATGAATGCATTATGAAAGTATATCAGATTTTTACAGTCTTTCTTTTTCTTTAGGCAACTGGACACAAACAACTGCTTCAAGACCTACAGGTAGTTATAGACATTGGATTTACAAACAGATTATTTCTCTTATAGTCTAGAAAACTCTGTAGTTGTATTATTATATACATGTGATTATTATACATATTATGGATTATTATATAAGACTTGAATCTTTTATAATCAGTGATATGATTGATTATAATTTGTATAAAATTTTCTTCAGCAATTTTGCATCATCAAGCAGTTTTAATGGCATGTCTGTTTTTTTTGGAAATTTAAAAAAAAAAAATTTTTTTAAACTCCAGGTTTGAGATCATTTTTGTTATAGCATATTTTTCTTATATCTAGAAAACCGGTTAAAAAGTTATAATAATGTTTTATATAAATTCAGTGGTAATTGTATTAAAAGCATTTGTGATTATAAAACATTCTGTATAACAACCTTTTCACTGTAGGAAAGAGAACGTAAATGAATGCATTATGAAAGTATATCAGATTTTTACAGTCTCTGTTTTTCTTTAGGCAACTGGACACAAACAACTGCTTCAAGACCTACAGGTAATTATAGACATTGGATTTACAAACAGATTATTTCTCTTATAGTCTAGAAAACTCTGTAGTTGTATTATTATATAAATGTGATTATTATACATATTATGGATTATTATATAAGACTTGAATCTTTATAATCAGTGTGAGATTTCAGTGGTAATTGTATTAAAAGCATTTGTGATTATAAAACATTCTGTATAACAACTTTTTCACTGTAGGAAAGAGAACGTAAATGAATGCATTATGAAAGTATATCAGATTTTTACAGTCTCTCTTTTTCTTTAGGCAACTGGACACAAACAACTGCTTCAAGACCTACAGGTAATTATAGACATTGGATTTACAAACAGATTATTTCTCTTATAGTCTAGAAAACTCTGTAGTTGTATTATTATATAAATGTGATTATTATACATATTATGGATTATTATATAAGACTTGAATCTTTATAATCAGTGTGAGATTTCAGTGGTAATTGTATTAAAAGCATTTGTGATTATAAAACATTCTGTATAACAACCTTTTCACTGTAGGAAAGAGAACGTAAATGAATGCATTATGAAAGTATATCAGATTTTTACAGTCTCTGTTTTTCTTTAGGCAACTGGACACAAACAACTGCTTCAAGACCTACAGGTAATTATAGACATTGGATTTACAAGCAGATTATTTCTCTTATAGTCTAGAAAACTCTGTAGTTGTATTATTATATAAATGTGATTATTATACATATTATGGATTATTGTATAAGACTTGAATCTTTATAATCAGTGTGAAATTTCAGTGGTAATTGTATTAAAAGCATTTGTGATTATAAAACATTCTGTATAACAACCTTTTCACTGTAGGAAAGAGAACGTAAATGAATGCATTATGAAAGTATATCAGATTTTTACAGTCTCTCTTTTTCTTTAGGCAACTGGACACAAACAACTGCTTCAAGACGTACAGGTAGTTATAGACATTGGATTTGCAAGTGGGTCATTTTTCTTATAGTCTAGAAAACTCTGTAGTTGTATTATTATATAAATGTGATTATTATACATATTATGGATTATTATATAAGACTTGAATCTTTATAATCAGTGTGAGATTTCAGTGGTAATTGTATTAAAAGCATTTGTGATTATAAAACATTCTGTATAACAACTTTTCACTGTAGGAAAGAGAACGTAAATGAATGCATTATGAAAGTATATCAGATTTTAACAGTCTCTGTTTTTCTTTAGGCAACTGGACACAAACAACTGCTTCAAGACCTACAGGTAGTTATAGACATTGGATTTGCAAGCAGATTATTTCTCTTATAGTCTAGAAAACTCTGTAGTTGTATTATTATATAAATATGATTATTATACATATTATGGATTATTATATAAGACTTGAATCTTTATAATCAGTGTGAGATTTCAGTGGTAATTGTATTAAAAGCATTTGTGATTATAAAACATTCTGTATAACAACCTTTTCACTGTAGGAAAGAGAACGTAAATGAATGCATTATGAAAGTATATCAGATTTTTACAGTCTCTCTTTTTCTTTAGGCAACTGGACACAAACAACTGCTTCAAGACCTACAGGTAATTATAGACATTGGATTTACAAGCAGATTATTTCTCTTATAGTCTAGAAAACTCTGTAGTTGTATTATTATATAAATGTGATTATTATACATATTATGGATTATTATATAAGACTTGAATCTTTATAATCAGTGTGAAATTTCAGTGGTAATTGTATTAAAAGCATTTGTGATTATAAAACATTCTGTATAACAACCTTTTCACTGTAGGAAAGAGAACGTAAATGAATGCGATATGAAAGTATATCAGATTTTTACAGTCTCTGTTTTTCTTTAGGCAACTGGACACAAACAACTGCTTCAAGACCTACAGGTAATTAAAGACATTGGATTTGCAAGTGGGTCATTTTTCTTATAGTCTAGAAAACTCTGTAGTTGTATTATTATATAAATATGATTATTATACATATTATGGATTATTATATAAGACTTGAATCTTTAAAATCAGTGTGAGATTTCAGTGGTAATTGTATTAAAAGCATTTGTGATTATAAAACATTCTGTATAACAACTTTTTACTGTAGGAAAGAGAACGTAAATGAATGCATTATGAAAGTATATCAGATTTTTACAGTCTTTCTTTTTCTTTAGGCAACTGGACACAAACAACTGCTTCAAGACCTACAGGTAGTTATAGACATTGGATTTACAAGCAGATTATTTCTCTTATAGTCTAGAAAACTCTGTAGTTGTATTATTATATAAATGTGATTATTATACATATTATGGATTATTATATAAGACTTGAATCTTTAAAATCAGTGTGAGATTTCAGTGGTAATTGTATTAAAAGCATTTGTGATTATAAAACATTCTGTATAACAACCTTTTCACTGTAGGAAAGAGAACGTAAATGAATGCATTATGAAAGTATATCAGATTTTTACAGTCTCTGTTTTTCTTTAGGCAACTGGACACAAACAACTGCTTCAAGACCTACAGGTAATTAAAGACATTGGATTTGCAAGTGGGTCATTTTTCTTATAGTCTAGAAAACTCTGTAGTTGTATTATTATATAAATGTGATTATTATACATATTATGGATTATTATATAAGACTTGAATCTTTATAATCAGTGTGAAATTTCAGTGGTAATTGTATTAAAAGCATTTGTGATTATAAAACATTCTGTATAACAACCTTTTCACTGTAGGAAAGAGAACGTAAATGAATGCATTATGAAAGTATATCAGATTTTTACAGTCTCTCTTTTTCTTTAGGCAACTGGACACAAACAACTGCTTCAAGACGTACAGGTAATTATAGACATTGGATTTACAAGCAGATTATTTTTCTTATATTCTAGAAAACTCTGTAGTTGTATTATTATATAAATGTGATTATTATACATATTATGGATTATTATATAAGACTTGAATCTTTAAAATCAGTGTGAGATTTCAGTGGTAATTGTATTAAAAGCATTTGTGATTATAAAACATTCTGTATAACAACCTTTTCACTGTAGGAAAGAGAACGTAAATGAATGCATTATGAAAGTATATCAGATTTTAACAGTCTCTGTTTTTCTTTAGGCAACTGGACACAAACAACTGCTTCAAGACCTACAGGTAATTATAGACATTGGATTTACAAACAGATTATTTCTCTTATAGTCTAGAAAACTCTGTAGTTGTATTATTATATAAATGTGATTATTATACATATTATGGATTATTATATAAGACTTGAATCTTTATAATCAGTGTGAGATTTCAGTGGTAATTGTATTAAAAGCATTTGTGATTATAAAACATTCTGTATAACAACCTTTTCACTGTAGGAAAGAGAACGTAAATGAATGCATTATGAAAGTATATCAGATTTTAACGCTCACAGTCTCTGTTTTTCTTTAGGCAACTGGACACAAACAACTGCTTCAAGACCTACAGGTAATTATAGACATTGGATTTACAAACAGATTATTTCTCTTATAGTCTAGAAAACTCTGTAGTTGTATTATTATATAAATGTGATTATTATACATATTATGGATTATTATATAAGACTTGAATCTTTATAATCAGTGTGAAATTTCAGTGGTAATTGTATTAAAAGCATTTGTGATTATAAAACATTCTGTATAACAACCTTTTCACTGTAGGAAAGAGAACGTAAATGAATGCATTATGAAAGTATATCAGATTTTTACAGTCTCTCTTTTTCTTTAGGCAACTGGACACAAACAACTGCTTCAAGACCTACAGGTAATTATAGACATTGGATTTGCAAGTGGGTCATTTTTCTTATATTCTAGAAAACTCTGTAGTTGTATTATTATATAAATGTGATTATTATACATATTATGGATTATTATATAAGACTTGAATCTTTATAATCAGTGTGAGATTTCAGTGGTAATTGTATTAAAAGCATTTGTGATTATAAAACATTCTGTATAACAACCTTTTCACTGTAGGAAAGAGAACGTAAATGAATGCATTATGAAAGTATATCAGATTTTTACAGTCTCTCTTTTTCTTTAGGCAACTGGACACAAACAACTGCTTCAAGACCTACAGGTAATTATAGACATTGGATTTACAAGCAGATTATTTCTCTTATAGTCTAGAAAACTCTGTAGTTGTATTATTATATAAATGTGATTATTATACATATTATGGATTATTATATAAGACTTGAATCTTTAAAATCAGTGTGAGATTTCAGTGGTAATTGTATTAAAAGCATTTGTGATTATAAAACATTCTGTATAACAACCTTTTCACTGTAGGAAAAAGAACGTAAATGAATGCATTATGAAAGTATATCAGATTTTTACAGTCTCTCTTTTTCTTTAGGCAACTGGACACAAACAACTGCTTCAAGACCTACAGGTAATTATAGACATTTTGGTTTACAAGTGGGTCATTTCTCTTATATAGTCTAGAAAACTCTGTAGTTGTATTATTATATAAATGTGATTATTATACATATTATGGATTATTATATAAGACTTGAATCTTTATAATCAGTGTGAGATTTCAGTGGTAATTGTAGTAAAAGCATTTGTGATTATAAAACATTCTGTATAACAACCTTTTCACTGTAGGAATAAGAACGTAAATGAATGCATTATGAAAGTATATCAGATTTTTACAGTCTCTCTTTTTCTTTAGGCAACTGGACACAAACAACTGCTTCAAGACCTACAGGTAGTTATAGACATTGGATTTACAAACAGATTATTTCTCTTATAGTCTAGAAAACTCTGTAGTTGTATTATTATATAAATGTGATTATTATACATATTATGGATTATTATATAAGACTTGAATCTTTAAAATCAGTGTGAGATTTCAGTGGTAATTGTATTAAAAGCATTTGTGATTATAAAACATTCTGTATAACAACCTTTTCACTGTAGGAAAGAGAACGTAAATGAATGCATTATGAAAGTATATCAGATTTTTACAGTCTTTCTTTTTCTTTAGGCAACTGGACACAAACAACTGCTTCAAGACCTACAGGTAGTTATAGACATTGGATTTACAAACAGATTATTTCTCTTATAGTCTAGAAAACTCTGTAGTTGTATTATTATATAAATGTGATTATTATACATATTATGGATTATTATATAAGACTTGAATCTTTATAATCAGTGTGAGATTTCAGTGGTAATTGTATTAAAAGCATTTGTGATTATAAAACATTCTGTATAACAACCTTTTCACTGTAGGAAAGAGAACGTAAATGAATGCATTATGAAAGTATATCAGATTTTTACAGTCTCTCTTTTTCTTTAGGCAACTGGACACAAACAACTGCTTCAAGACCTACAGGTAATTATAGACACTGGATTTACAAGTGGGTCATTTTTCTTATATTCTAGAAAACTCTGTAGTTGTATTATTATATAAATATGATTATTATACATATTATGGATTATTATATAAGACTTGAATCTTTAAAATCAGTGTGAGATTTCAGTGGTAATTGTATTAAAAGCATTTGTGATTATAAAACATTCTGTATAACAACCTTTTCACTGTAGGAAAGAGAACGTAAATGAATGCATTATGAAAGTATATCAGATTTTTACAGTCTTTCTTTTTCTTTAGGCAACTGGACACAAACAACTGCTTCAAGACCTACAGGTAATTATAGACATTGGATTTACAAACAGATTATTTCTCTTATAGTCTAGAAAACTCTGTAGTTGAAGGTATAAACAGACTTGAATCTTCACAATCAGTTTGAGGTTTTAGAATCCTCATTAAATCTTTTCAATGTTGTGAATTTTCTGCAGCACAACAGATAGTGAGCACACCCATCTCAGGAACCAAAGGTAATGATGCTGAAGATAACAGAATCTCCACTATTGATATCAGTTTGTTTATCATATTTTTACTTGTTTTGATGTTATTACACGCCATATCATAAAAATCCTTCATTTTCATATTGTTTTGTTGTTTTAGATATCAAGTTGGTGAATGGTAGCAACTTCTGCTCTGGAAGAGTGGAGGTTCTTCATAATGGAGTTTGGGGAACTGTGTGTGATGATTACTGGGATCTATCAGACGCTGCAGTGGTGTGTAGACAGCTGGGCTGTGGGGCGGCTATAGAGGCAAAGAGCAATGCTTATTTTGGTCAAGGATCAAGAAAAATATGGTTGGATGATGTTCATTGTAGAGGGAATGAAACTGCACTGAAAAACTGTTCATCATTACCTTGGGGATTACACAACTGTCTTCACAGTGAAGATGCTGGAGTCATCTGCCAAGGTGAGTCAAACACCTTTATTAATGTAAATACCAACATAACATAATCAGACATTGATTCATTAAAATCAAATGTTACTGTTTTTATATTTATTTGTTTTTACACCTTTACAATTAGACAACAAGTTGTTCATTTATTGAAAACTTTTGCACTTTTCAGTCAATGTTGTTTTCTGGTTATAATTCATCATGTTGACTATCTTTTTGACTGCTGGGAATGTAAATATATACATAATAATAATAATAACAAATGTAAATAAATGTGTTATGGAAGCATATTAGATTTTTACAGTCTTTCTTTTTTTGTAGGTATCTAAAGAACGCAGGTAAACATTAAATTAATATTACATTTTATGTAACACTGTTTTAATATATCATGCACTGAGCCTTGTACTGTTTCCTGTTCACAGATATTTTGGCCCCAGAACAAATGAAGTGATCCAGGGAAAATCCTTGATTTTACTGCTTGTTTTGTTCCTGATCTTTTAACCATGACGCGTGACCTCTAATTATAAAACATGTTATCTGAGCTACACTTCCTGCACTACTTTACAAATGAATAACTGCCTTTAAACTTCAGTGTGCACTGGGAGTTTTAGCTGAATAATCTTTCTGTCCTTAGCTGTAATCATATGTTTTTGTACTGATATGAAATTACATTGTATTCTTATTTCTGACTTTCCTTTAAAATGCTTAAAATATGTAGTCAATGCAAAATGTAAAAATAAAGTTATTGCATGCATTATTGCCATATAGTCCTTTCGTGAATTTATGGCTTAAAAAGCATTTGAAGTAATGCTTATTTCTGCCCTGATAGTTTACATTAATTAATACTGCCCTCTGTTGGAAAAAAAGGATCAGACAACAATTGATCAAAATTTAGCTGTTGCACGTTTTGGAAGTCCTGGGTGCTATATTTCCTGGTAACTGTATATGTATTATAATAAGTATACATTATAATGAGTACAAATGATAAATAATAAAATAAAACAATAAGAATTGATAAAAATGCCATTTTTAAATGTTATGTTTCTTTAAGTCACTCACATACAGCAGCTGGCGATTTAAATATTCAATTATCAAATAATTCAATTATTAAATAATAAGTAAAATCTACAGGCAACTCTATAGGCAACTTTTTAGTATAAACAATTTCTCCAGCATTAGAAATGAAGGTCACATCTGGTGTCTTCAGTACAGAATCCGACAAGCATAAACTACAGAAAGAAACATAAACTACAGAAAGAAACATTAAAAGCTGAAACTACAGAAACAAGCATAAACTACAGAAAGAAACATTAAAAGTTGAAACTACAGAAACAAACATAAACTACAGAAACAAACATTAAACGTTGAAACTACAGAAAGAAACATAAACTACAGAAAGAAACATTAAAAGTTGAAACTACAGAAACAAACATAAACTACAGAAACAAACATTAAACGTTGAAACTACAGAAACAGCATAAACTACAGAAACAAACATTAAACGTTGAAACTACAGAAAAAGCATAAACTACAGAAAGAAACATTAAAAGCTGAAACTACAGAAACAAGCATAAACTACAGAAAGAAACATTAAAAGTTGAAACTACAGAAACAAACATAAACTACAGAAACAAACATTAAAAGTTGAAACTACAGAAACAAACATAAACTACAGAAAGAAACATTAAAAGCTGAAACTACAGAAACAAACATAAACTACAGAAAGAAACATTAAAAGTTGAAACTACAGAAACAAACATAAACTACAGAAAGAAACATTAAAAGTTGAAACTACAGAAACAAGCATAAACTACAGAAAGAAACATTAAAAGTTGAAACTACAGAAACAAGCATAAACTACAGAAAGAAACATTAAAAGTTGAAACTACAGAAACAAACATAAACTACAGAAACAAACATTAAACGTTGAAACTACAGAAACAAGCATAAACTACAGAAAGAAACATTAAAAGTTGAAACTACAGAAACAAGCATAAACTACAGAAAGAAACATTAAAAGTTGAAACTACAGAAACAAACAAACTACAGAAAGAAACAAAGTACAGAAAGAAACATTAAAAGTTGAAACTACAGAAACAAACAAACTACAGAAACAAACATAAAGTACAGAAAGAAACATTAAACGTTGAAACTACAGAAACAAACATAAAGTACAGAAAGAAACATTAAAAGTTGAAACTACAGAAAGAAACATTAAAAGTTGAAACTACAGAAGCAAACAAACTACAGAAAGAAACATTAAAAGTTGAAACTACAGAAACGCAAACACAGAAAGAAACATACAGAACACAGAAAAAGCATAAACTACAGAAAGAAACATTAAACGTTGAAACTACAGAAACAAACATAAAGTACAGAAAGAAACATTAAAAGTTGAAATTACAGAAAGAAACATTAAAAGTTGAAACTACAGAAAGAAACATTAAAAGTTGAAACTACAGAAGCAAACAAACTACAGAAAGAAACATTAAAAGTTGAAACTACAGAAACAGCATAAACTACAGAAAGAAACATTAAAAGTTGAAACTACAGAAACAGCATAAACTACAGAAAGAAACATTAAAAGTTGAAACTACAGAAAAAGCATAAACTACAGAAAGAAACATTAAAAGTTGAAACTACAGAAAAAGCATAAACTACAGAAAGAAACATTAAAAGTTGAAACTACAGAAAAAGCATAAACTACAGAAAGAAACATTAAAAGTTGAAACTACAGAAAAAGCATAAACTACAGAAAGAAACATTAAAAGTTGAAACTACAGAAAAAGCATAAACTACAGAAAGAAACATTAAAAGTTGAAACTACAGAAAGAAACATTAAAAGTTGAAACTACAGAAGCAAACAAACTACAGAAAGAAACATTAAAAGTTGAAACTACAGAAAGAAACATTAAAAGTTGAAGTGTTGCATGACTTTCATAAGTCTGATGCTCATCTGAAACTTCAGGACTCTGATTTGTTTCCTGTTACGCGTCTCTGCTGGTTATGCTGTTATTACTAATTATTAATTGTTAATGATCTGGTTGTTGTTAATTGTTTATCTGGTTGTTGTTGTTTCAGAAGGGCAAAGACTTTTTGAGTAAATATTAAGAGAAAGTTACTGTTAATGTTGTTAATATTCATGGAAAGTAACGGTATGTTAATATATTAGACAAACAGCACAGATCAGGAAACTGTAATAACCCACCAGAACCAGAAACATTTCCCATGAAAGTGAACTCATCCCGAGTTATACGCTGCATTCTGATAACTGAACGCTAGATGGCACTGCACACAAACGCTTCAGCTGCTCATCCTCACATCACACATCACATCATTAACTGCTTTGAGTATGAGCTCTTTTCTCTGCAGAGAGGACATTTGTGTCTTAATAGCGCACAGTGTAACGTCTTGTGTCCCCAGCTTACAATTTTAGGTTGTAAGTACCACGTTAAAAATGTTATTTGAAAGTTTTAGGAACGTCCAGGTTGTTTAGACGACGTATTTATGGTATATAGAGGACGTGAGCCAGCGTTCTGAGAATGTTCTCTGTTAGTTGGGTCTGCTGCTGAATCACATTTGTGTAACATGGTCGATATGTGTCTCACCTCGTCACGCTGCGGAGGAAATTGAAATGGATTGTTTCAAAGATGAGAGTGTTTGTGTGATATAAAAGGGCCACGATGGGCCACGATGGGCCACGATGGGCCACGGCATCTCCGAAAGGAGGTTTTGCTCAGATTTGTCAGGTATATATAGGGTTAAGTAAACACACACACACACACAGCTCTAGCATCACCAGGCCTGGCAAAGCTTGGCAAAAACTGGATGAATTATTATTTAAAGGGCAGAGAAATGAACTAATCAAACAGTGGACAAGAGCCATTAACCAGCCGTGAGAGAGAGAGAAACAGGGAGAATAAATCACAGTAAGTTTCATAACAAGCATATGTGATTCTACAAAACCTGTTCATCTGCATGAGTGAAGATTTGAAGAGTTTTAACACATGATGTTACTGAGCTGTTAGCACAGATAATGAACACATTTGGTATTCATATAGAAATGAAAAGCTAAACGTAGAACTCATTATTCATTAGAATTCCTTTGTTTACTTCACACAAAAACAATATTTTTGTCTTCATTCACATCATATACATGTTGTTTAAAATCTGCATGACTAGTAAAAAATGTCTTTGGGTCTCAAATTAATGGAGTTTTTAAGTTTACTGTTTCTTTAAGTGCTTTACTAGGAATTGTGGAATCAGCTCTGAAACGATCTGTCATAAATAACAACCCCTCAAAAATCTCTCACCAAAGCAACTCATTTAAGAACGATAATAAAATGTTCTGTGGGAGTTCCCGAATCAACACACACATTTGACTGATTACTTTTGGCCCAGTCATTCGTTCGTGTGTCTATGTGAATTTTCTCTGTAATGAACAGCTGACTTTGTGGCATATTAACTTAAATGATTTTGGCATACAGTGACGTCACTGGTTCAGGAACGTGATCTGTGGAGAGCTCATTAAAATAGCAGAAACCAATATCACAGAGTCCAATAGGACATTATCTGTACCTCTCCCATCCTGAGACAATTAGCTAGAAAAAACCTGCTGTCATAAACAGGAACGTGGGGTAATGACGCTTTAATATTTTAATGAATTAATGGTTTGGTCTGTGGTGATGCTGAATTTAAAGGAATATTTTGAGCATGTGAAAATTCTGCCATTATTTACTCGCCCTCATGTTTTTCTAAACCTTGTATGCTGTTTTTATTTCTGTGAAACATAAAGGAGAACGTTGATTCATACACTTCTTTGTACTCAGCAACAGTTCTTCATGATGTGTCATCTGTCTGACTCTGTCTGACTCCGTGGCTTTATATGAGGAACAGAAAAAATTGAGGTTATTATTCACTAATCATTCTCGACAATGTCACGCGACACAGGATATGGCATCATTGAATCCCTGACTCCAGACATAACTGGCTCTCATGTATCTTAACTGAGTGCCAGTTTGAATATATATAGCATTTTTGAGATATGTTGAGGATGTAAAGATTAATGTCAAGCTTTTTGAATGTTATATTAACATTATTTAAACATTGTTTAATTCTACTACAAATGTTACTGCAAGAAAGTGTTTTGATAACCTTGCAAACTTTTAGAGAATGGTAGCTGTTGAATGTTAATGTTAATACTAATGTTTACTTACTAAAGTGCTTTATTAAAGGTTTTGGCCTGCTGGAGATTGGCAGTCATGGTTGGTGTAAAATATAACACACAGTACTTGAGTGTGGACGTGTGAGAATTTTCCATTTCTTTTACTGACCCGGTTCTGCTAGCTTTCCCACACTTTTGTACAGGTTTATTTTAACACTCGAACACTAACCGTCGTGTAGTTCTGCATTTCTGTATGTTCTCACAGCCTGACACCATTTGGATGTCTGCACATCCTGATACTGAAGCTCATGGCTCGTCTTTGCTCGACAGAACAGTCTTCACTCAGTATCAACTGTCTCTTTCCAGCTAACAGCACACAGGAGAAATTTTATCCGTGTCCATCTCCTGCTCCCTGTCTCTCCGTGTGACACGGAAGACCAGCTCCACTCTCCCATTAAGACTGCACATATATCCTGCACTTCACCAGTTCACTGTCTCTCATCCGCCTCCTCTTTGGTGTTTTCTGTGTATTGTGTCATAAACTGACGGCTGCTGCTTTGTGTTCCGTCTGTTCTGACAATTTATATGACGCATGTCAGGCTGCGTTTCGCTTTCCATCGAGAGGCAATGTTTTTTGAAAATAGTTGTGTATAGTATTATTAATAGTTGCGTACTGTCATTATTAATATAGCTTGTTAACATTACTCCTCTAGTAGGACTGTAATCCCAGCTAACAATTTTAGGTTGTAAGAACGTTTCTGTAACATTTCCATTAAGTAACAAAAATGTTATTTTGAATGTTCTAGGAAAACCTCCAGCATTTAGATGCTGTATTAACGTTATTGCTTGGTAAAAGAGCTGTTTAATTCTATAATGTTTTTAAAACATTCCTAACTACTTAAGAATAACATTTTTGATATATATATATATATATATATATATATATATATATATATATATATATATATATATATATATATATATATATATATATATATATATATATATATATATATATATATAATATACACTGTTAAAATAACATTTCCCTTTCATTGCAAGAACTTTTTGTTAACATTGAGAACTTTTAGAGAATGTTAGCCAATGTTGTGAGAATGTTCCCTGTTAGCTGGGATAATGCTTCAGTCCCCGCGTCCCTAATGATGCACTTGTTATGTCTAATACAAACAAACATTATAGATTACAGTGATAAAACACAACTGTGTAACTGTGTGTGATTACAAAGATCCTGAATGAACAAGGTGTTCTGCTTCAGTCTGGTAGCTTCACAAAGAGGGAGCGTTTATGACTGATTACAGACCAGTCCAGATGCTGAGCTTATCCTTGTAAAGCCCTGGTTGGCATGGCAATAGGCCCTAAAGCCCTCCCTCCATCATGTTGGCGGCTGGGCAAGTTTTTTAGCTAACTCAACAGAAGCTTCTCGGGCTGTGAGCTGCTCTGAGGGGGTTCAGGAATTGAGGATGAGCTCTGATGACTCAGAGGTCAAATGAAATGTTTGTGTGTGTACCTATGCTGTTTGAGAGGTCTCTGGGACTTATAAAGGTGTGACTGAGCGCAGCATCTTTAGTGTTTGTTATCACTTCATAATGGCTGAACCTGAAACACAGCTCCGAGGGGAACTGTTCTCCTGTCAGGTTTCATCTGTTCTCTTCAGAACTGGGTTGTAATCATGAATCTACTCATGACTGGGAGTACCGATTAGGACAGTAACTGTTTGTGATCGTGTGTTAGTATGTCTACCTGGCTACAGTTTGGAGACAAATGTCTCTAGAAGTTAGCTGAACAGTTGTTCGTATGTTGTATTTTATGTCTACAATGGTCTCAATGAAACCTGCTCTCACCTGCTGGGTAATCCAGATTTCATATTGCAGGATTCACATTCTCGAAAACTCAGAGTCACAGTCTGAATTCTGGTAATAGTTTGATTCATCATTGTAAAGCAAAGCCAGACAAAACTAAATCCATCCTCGTTGAGTCTGTCAACCAGCATTAGTCACTGTGACAGAGTAGATCAGAGACGGTTTAAGCGGCCTGTGGTGACACATCCGTCATTGCTGGTGTCAGATATAACATGGCAGAGAGGATAGGATAACGGACAGAGAGATGGAGAACGGCTGAGGGACTGATAGATTACAGACTGCAAAGCGACGTTTCCTTTGAAAGGTGATTGGAAGATTCTCAATTAATAACTACTCACATCGTATCAGTTGACTGAACGTTTGATTGACAGCTTTGATTATCTTGCAGCACATATTTAGGACCTTGTCATTTTGTTTATCTTTTATTTCCTTGTTCTTACTTGTCATTCAATAAACACTTGTCATGGTCACAGTCTAATTTGCATACCGATGTGGAATGATTTGAAGCAGTAATATTAACGAGATTTAATTAGATTACTTTTGTCTATTCATAAATCCTTCTCTGGCTATATAATAATGCTGTAATATTAGTCAGCAACAAAGTTGCACAAAGACTGAGAAAACGTAGGTGGAATAAGAACATAGAAGGTTTCTACTGTTCTGTCATGAGTTTTATTTTTTAGTTTCAATCAGTTTTCTCACTTTGAAGGCTCTACAGTTCTTTTAGAAGACGCAAATGTAAAACACATAGTTTTAAAACATTTTTGTGTAAATCTCATAAATTTCCAGTTGAAATACATGGGTTCAGGTTCATAGTTTTTAGGTTCATTATTACAGCTGCAATCGTTTTGAAAACCAGGGTGGGCAACATTTTGTTTTGTTAAATTTGTAAGAAAGTCTTTAGACAGCAGTAAACAGCATAATAGAGAGCCTGCTGGGAGAGTTATTTGTGCGCTGGTGCTCTCTGCTCGCTGCCCTCAGCTCAGTGGCGATAAACTGCTGCCTGCTGAGCAAACAAAATGTCTCTGGATTTACTGGGTCACATGGTCAAATAAAGCAGAAAAGTAAGAGAAGTAACCCTGTGCTCCTCTCGTTTCTCTTCTTTCTGTAGCTCGTCCTTCATGGGTCTTTCTCTTAAGTGACTGGAGGAGGGAAGTTTACTCCACAGCTAACTCTGTAACTGAAAAAATCACAGCAGCTCTGATGGACCACGTGAATTATCAGAGGAAAGAGAAAAAATAAATGAAACTTGACCTTGCGAAACTGGAATCCCACTGGATACAGTTATGTGTCTCATATTCTGAGGTGGGTTTTTAATCTTACATTGATTTTTTCCTGTTATAGGGAACTCAAAAGATAATTCACACAACCTCTGTTATTTTCAGGTGTTCCTGTCACTCTCTGAGAGATTTTGCTGATGTGCTCATCACTAAGAGAAAACCACCTCCAGATTACTGTCAGGGTAACGTAATTACCTTACAGAGATACGTGAGAAAAAAGTGAGGGATCACGCACATCTCCTGCATGTGTTGAACCTAGAATGGCTCACACAAGCAGAGAAACACATAGCAGATGTGATACAGTCATATGAGATTTATTTTTAAAGCAGCAGTTGTTGATGAGATCTCAGACTCATAAACGAGTAAGCGTTGATTTGACTTCATTTGCTGGATCTGCTCGGACTCGGAGGAGACAACCTGAGAAAACCAGACCAACATCTGCACATAACCTCGTAATTAACCGCTTCACAGCGCAGTCCACGACACATACCTGTTTCTATTCACAAGATGTGATGTCAAGCTGGATGTGAGTTTATTACTGTAGTTTGTCAGACAATATTATTATCTAAATCAAGATGGAGATTTAAAATAAACCTCGCATTAAACAGAACACACCGTGTCCTTGTGATTCATAGCACCTGTTCAACTCTTTGACGTGATAAACGCTTTGTTTTACGCTTTGTTTTACTTAGAAGATGAAGATTTGAAAGTAGCGACTGAACGTTTGTGTGCTTTTCCAGGACGGTGACTTACAGTAACACTTTTTGAATAACTTGGATTGTCCATACGCAGAGAAAAACGTTCAAATAACAAACATCTCAAACCATATATTAAACCGAGGCTTAATACCTGCAGAGAACAAACAGGCAATTTTCCAGCAGTCATTATTCTCCAAACCACACAATATCTCAAGAACAGAAACAAATAAACTACCTCCCAGGCTGAAGTCATGTAAAATAATGTGCTTTCTTATTGTTTCCATGACCTGATTTAAAGATTCAGACACGCAGAGGTGCTGAGAGTAGGCCTAATGTTCAGTTTTTTGTGCTAAATAATGTTTATAGTTGTATTTTAAATATTATAAGTGTTGGAAGGCATGCATTCCTTTTTTTTCAAAGCGGAGATTACAGACACACAAGTGTCTTATCTGCTGAATTTATAACTACAATAATAACGACACAGTGAGAACAAAGCAGCAGGATGGAGAGGCATCAAACTGCTATTACATCGCTATTACCTCCAGAATACCAAAGAATACATGAAGCTCTGAAAGATGGACTTTGTGATGGACTTTCTTTAAAAAGTGTTGTATTTAGACTGGAAGGGGCAAGATGCTACTCTGAGGTGTTAACGTAAGCGGATTTATGCAGCTTTGGAAAACCGGCTCAGAATCCTTGTTCAACACTCTGAATATATCAGATGGAAACTGGTTTCCTCAGTCCTCTATCTGTGCAGTTTGCAACAGAAGAATGTTTGAAATGGAAGTGTGTGCATTTAAATGGCTTGTATGTATTCATCCCTGTATTCTTTATAAAGATCTTTTTACATTCTGTCTTGTGTGATCAGCATTTTCGAGGTGGATGGTCCAACGTCTTAAATAGATGGTCGCTACATGCTGTTTCTGGCATGATTTCACATTGGCTAAATGCTCCACTGTAAAGGGTTTAATCATGGCCAACATCAAGTGCTGAGGAATCTGTGTGTATACATCTAAAGCTAAAATCAGAAGCCTCAGGCCCTTTCAGATGTTCCCCCTCAATATTTCTGAGCTATACGGAACGTGCAAAAATTAAATGTATACGATGTGTGCTTATATACATGTGTGTTTTTCATAAGCCCTGTGAACCAAACATTATCTTAATTAAATGATATTCTTGGTGTTATCCTTGTAGGATGAGTGATTAAATGAATAAACGCCTGAGATTCTGAGGTAATCTTGAGATGATACATGGATACTTGTGGCAACCTGTTTAAAAAAAGAAAAACAGGGCAGGGGCTGCGGCGAGGGGAAATTACAATATTTTTCATTATAATATTTTACTGTACAAGCTTTTTTGTCCTTTTTAAGGACAGTTTTATGAGCTCCATGGGTTAGAAACAACGATGAGATTAAAATAATAGACTTTTATGATTTATTATAAGAATAAAATAGGCGATTGATTACATTACGCTTACAAATGAAACTGCTGTTTCTGGTCAGTGCCGAACAATTACAAACTAATAGAAACTGCTGATAGTTGCTCATTCATTGTTTTAATGCAGAGATTAGACAAAGAAAAAACTATTTTGCCCTCTTGAGGACTTCAATTTGCAATCTGAGTCATGCTTTTACAGATCCTGCAATGTGAAAATGTGCATTAGGGGTCAGTGCGCCGTATTCAGTTAAAAAAGGAAAGCAGTTTTGTCCTTTCACTAAACTTTAAACTAAAGTTCTCACTCACAGCCCTGTGCACATGCAGATGAAAAGAGCAATTTAACAGAGTGAATGTTTAACCTCACTCTCGCCTTCCTCAAAGCACTGTGAAAAAGAGCTGAATGAAAAAGTGTTTTTACAGTGCGGCTAAATGTCTTACGTTAAATCAATATTTTGCTCTTAGACGTATATATTGAGCGAAACAGCCTGCTGTAATTTAGTTGACTGGACGCCTCTGAACTGTGATGTTAAATGTTGTAAATCTTAGCAGAAGGTTACAGATGTACAGTTGAGATGCAGTTCTATCACATTCAGTGTACTTACGTGCGGACATTTTGTTAAGTAAAAAAAATGTTAAACATTAAAAACATGTTATTTTGAAACCTTGTTTAAAGGAATGTTTAAAATGTCCAAATTTTAGACATATTACTATTATTGCTTGGTGATAAGAACATCATTTAAATGTTTTTTATTTTGTAATGTTATTAAAACATTCCACTAACAACTTCAGAATAACATTTTTGATATATATCATGTTAAAACGTTGTACTAATGTTACTGCAAGAACCTTTAATAATGAATAATGAGAGAACTTTAAGACAACATTAGCCAATGCAAATGTTTACTGTTAGCTGGGATTTATCTTCTGAAAGGCACGCCACTCTCCGCTAATAAACCTGGTTGTGTTTTTAACAGGTAAACCTGGTTGTGTTCTTAATTGAAGTTACAAAAATAACAGATGATGAATCACTCAGTTTTTCTTTCTTTTTTTATCACTGGCCTCCTACGTTTACTCAACAGATAAAAACGGTCACACACGAATCCCAGAGGCATCACGGCCCCCATACACAAGCACCTTCACAAACGTATTGATCCTCTATTGCAGTTAAACTCTTCTGTGAGACTACATGACCTCAGTTCCTGTTTGATGAAGGGAGGTGTTGGAGAATGAGAATGGCTGAATCTGCTCACTGGTGAGACATATAGGAAAGTAAGAACTGATTCTTTGTGCCTGAATATAGAATTGCTCTTCCTCAGGGACCCTTGCTAAGGCTCCCGCCTGCAGACGTTGGCTCCGGGGAACTCAACTTTTCACGGAGAGTCCCGGGACTGTGTCCTGGATCAGAGACTGGCATTCCCAGCAGCGCCTTCCCAGGGTCAAAATCTGATCCTGTTTACCTCCCCATCAGATGCTACAGGTCTGGTAATGTGTGATGTCGTCTTTCATTACTGTACTGTCATACTCGCTCAAAACCATTCAGTGACCTTTTCAGTCATTCGATTATAATCTGCTGACGGATTAAAGATGAATTTCCCTCAGGGCCAAACAATTCACCAACAAACAAAGGTTTCTAGTGATCATGTGCCTTCATATGTGGTAATGAATAAATATTGACTTGTTTCCATACAGTTGAGCCATCATAAAATAAACGTGGGATTGGTTTATCGCTGCTGTAGATGAGTAATGGCTTGTGAAAGATTAATTTAATGAAAGCCTTGCAATCGTATTAAGCATCTGATCTGGCAATGTGGTTGTAAACTGATAGGAACATAACTCAGTTTATTCTTTAAAATGGGGGCGGAGAGAGCAGCTGTAAGCCGGCTGATTGGTGGAAACATTGACTGACAGGTGTCAGATGGCAGTCCTGCCCTAATGAGCTGTAACAAACCCCTCTTGTTTCCTGAGTGAGCCTGGCAGCACATGGTCTATAGATTAAATATGGCCTTTCGCTTTTTTGTGATCACATCTTATTCCAATAAAGCCAGTGCCATCTGTTGATGGAGTTATTTGGGGATCTATAAATGCAAGTTGAAAATGATTAAGACTGTTAAAAAACACACAGTATTCTCTGACATTGACCGGACAGCTAAAATTGTGTCGTTATAGTTTGTTTATTCATTTTTATAGTTTTCAAATCCCTACGTTTTTTTCAAGAATAAATAACTTTTAAATGTCGTCTCTGACGTCTGTGTTTTTGACGTCTGGCCCGCTGTACATTAACATTTACACAACACATTCAGTTATTGAAAAATTTGGTCCTTTGGTTCTGCAGTTTTTCTTGCTGTCAAGATGGCTGTTTTTTTTCTTTGTTTACAAATCCGTTGGGGATGTTACTGGCCTTTTCAGTTTTCCTTTCAATTCCCACCTGAGACACGAGGTGTTGCCATGTCAGGTCTGTTTGTGTGATATGTTTTCAACCCAGCTTTTATTCCAGTGGAGATACTCAGGTCTCCAACCATCTGTTCAGTCTCCACTAACAGAAACACAATCATTCAGTTGTGAACACGCCCCGTTCATTCCCTTTATGTCACACAAACAAACATGTGAAAAGCAGCAGAATTTACATGCATAGAATGATTTATACTACATACTCGGATTCTACATTGTTATTTTCTTCTCGTCATTTCTTTGTTTCTTTAATTAACCTTCATTTGAATACCACAAACCAGCAGGCACTCTAGAGCAACTGATTTGCATTGTTATTACATTAGATTTCATACATTAAATGCCGTTCATGCTACAGGAATATATGAACAGATTGGTCCTTCTCAGAATGTATGTGCTAATCAGATCGGACACTTGTAATCAGTCCTGACGTCGGTGGAAGTGAGGTGTGTTATTTAAAAATTCTCACCAGCAGGAGTGGCACATCACCAACACCTTCATCTGTCAGAAACATCTCCTGAAAACTCACTGAATTAGTGCTGGGAATCTGCGAGTAATGGTGAGAGATGTCGAGTCTCAACGTGTGCAGAATAATTATTAGAAATAATTTCCCAAACCTTCCCTCCAGTGATAGCGATGTTACAGTTTCATCCTTAAACTAGTCAAGCTAGGGCTTAAAAAAGTTGTAGATGTTTGCACTCGTAACTTGTTCTTACTGAAATATTCATCAGAACTGTAATCTTTCTGTCATTATTTTTGGTCTTCAGAATCAATTGTTTCCATTTTAAAACAGAAAGCTATTATGTCTGTCATACAGAGTAAGCAGGCTAATGCAGCTGTGCTAAGTGGAAGAAGTTTCGACATTCAGAGGACTAAATGAAACCTTTCTATTTAAATTGTCCTCTAAACTAAGTGTTGTGCTCGTAAGAATCACATCATCATCTGTAATTCTCTTATAATGTGTAAGATTAAGACAAGTGGTTTTGTAAGAGAATAATTGTGATTATGGTCCACAGTTTGAACACTGTGTCCGTGGCACATTGTCTCTATGTTTTAAAGCTTGTTCGTGAAGTGTTGTTTTCAACAGTTTCCTGAGCACAAATTAGACCTCCTATGTCGCCACAACACTGAAACTAATTTCCTTTTCTCTGTCAAAAATTGCCAAACCAGATAACAATTTTGGGATATAAGATTGTTTTCCTAACATTTTCATTAGGTTATAAAAATGTTAGTGTTTTTTGAAAGTTATAAGAGCATTCAAAATGTCAATTTTTGACGTGGTATCAATGTTATTGTTTAGTTATAAGAACATTATTCAAAACATTACACTAACAACCTGAGAATAATGTTTGATATTTGATATATGATATATAACGTTATTGCAAGAATGTTTTTGATAACTTTGAAAAAACTTTTCAAGAATGTTAGCCAATGTTCTGAGAGCATTTCCTGTTAGCTTGGTTTTGCTTTTTTGTATGTAGTTTTAATGCTTCAGTCTCCATTTATTATCACTGCACGGAAAACGGCGACCAGTATATTATTAAATAATAATAATTCTTTTGTGTTCCTCAGAAAACAGCTGAGTAAGTCGAGTAAATAAAGCATCAGAAATCTGTAATCAACATTTATTTATGATGCTTATATAACAGAAACCACAGCTGGTTTGCTTGAAATCCGTCTCCACAAACAAGTGTGTAAAAGAGTGCATGCTATAACATAATATCAACAGACTAAAGCTATCTGTTTTATTCTGACAAAAGCTTAAAGAGTCACGATTCAAACAGTGTTTGGAAATAAACCTATTTGGATATAATCCTCATTTTACTCATTATGCATTCTTTATTGATTGGCTTGCAGTATTAGGATGTATAAATCCACCATTATTTGCACAGCTTTTATTTAAATAATGCTGTTTGGTTTTTGAAAACAATGTATTTTGTCCAATCAAGGTTGCAGAGGCACAACACAGTAAATCCAACAGCTTTACTTGCCATCACTGATTAGTGTGCACTTGTTTACTAAGCAGTGCTGTTTAAGATTGCTTGATTTTCACAGCTCATCCAGAATGCAGCAGCACTTCAGGTTTTAAGACAGCTCAATACGGCACATAAGTTTAATAGATCTCTCCCCACTGGCTACATGCAGCTATCCGAAACAAAGTCAGGGACACTTTTGTGTCTGCACACGCCAACCGAAATTAAAATGATAAACTCAAAGTACATAAAACTAAAACTGAAATGAAAACCTAAACAGAAATGTTAAAAGTAAAACTAATGTAAAGACAAAATACATAAAGAAATTGCTAAAAAATTAAAATGATTGTAAAAACTAAAAAGTACAAAAATAAAAGAAACCAGCAGGGGGCGAATCAGCCAAACCCTGTTCATTCAATCTTAACAAATCCACTTTAATGATGTTACAGATGAGCACATTAAAGAATATCATTATCATGATATTGATATATCACGCTGTTGCTGATTGTGTGTGTGTGCACTTAAGTGCACTGAATTTAACAAGCAGATAGGGCTGCCAATTTCCATGTCGTGTTTGCCTCATACGGTGCTCATATAATGACTGCATTAACACAGTGTCTCACATCTGATGTGATTCATGGCTGGAAAATGACATGTTGCTCTGGCTGCTGTGATTGAGGAGAGCTGAAGCTTCAGAGATGAGATTCTGAAACATCTGCAGTGTTGGGTGAAGTGGAAGGTGGTTGTGCATAAAGTAGATCAGAGATTTTACCATCTGTGTGCAAAAGTCCATTACTGCTTTAACCTGTTAGTGTCATTTAAAGACAAATGATCAATCAGAAAACTGGAGATGTCTTCTGAATTATAGAGGAAGTTTCCTCAGCTAACAATTTAAGGTTGTAAGAATGCTTCCCTAATATTTCCATAAGGTAACAAAAACATTAAAAATGTTATTTTGAAAGTTCTAGAAATGTTCAAGATGTCCAAAATGTTTTTGTCGACGTTATTACTTGGTTATAAGACATTTTTAAAACATTCCACTAACAACTTAAGAATAACATTAAATGAAAAATAAAACAAAAAAATAAAAAGTTGTACTAATGTACAACTAGCATTTTTAATATTTTTTTTAACGTTCTGAGAATGTTGTCCCCAGTAGGTTGCTGCTAACTAGGTCATGCTAACCAGCCAAATCCTGACCCCCTAAAATAACTTGCTTTCTCAGATATGAATGGATGCCAGTAACTTACTGGTACTTCCAGCAAGTCAGTAATCTCTCTCTTGCATATATAAACCAGTTGCTCTTTTCTGTGCCAGCATGTGGAGCTCAGCTCTGTTTTATTCCTTCCTCATAGTCTCTCTTTTGTATTTTTTTGTTGACAGCTCTGTGTTGCCTAATCCTCTGAAATCCCTCTTCAAGCCACTGCTGTGGCAAACCGTGTGACATGAAAAGCACTTTTCTGAATCAGAGTTGCTCACCCTTTGTGTACTCTGTGTGTGAGGCATTCTTATGTTTGCAAATCAGTGTATGTTTACATACAGACGTATACATTTGTTAAGATGTTAGCTGCATTATCTTATCTTACTTCATTCACTATGTAAAGTTTGTAATAATGATTGAGAATTTGAGCTGTCAGGTCCGAGTTCCTAATACATCAGCTTGGCTTCAGCTGACTTCAACATACATATTTTATGATTCAAGCAGAAATGGCGATAGAGATGTAAAAACTGCGGCTTGCAGCTTTAATTGGCCAACCAGAGTGGGAATGTGTAAAAGAAAAATCAATTCTATTATTGCATGCTATCAAAAGATTATTTTATTGTATTTGCTAAAAAGAAACAAAGATTCTACAAAAAGTGACTTTCAAAGAAATATACTTCTTGTCCACATCACCGCATGTAAGCCTAATGCTAAAAACATGTTTGTCAATCTGTGCAGGTAGCAGGAACCACTCTGCCAGAGAAAGCCAGATGAATTGAAATTCCAGAATACATCACGCTATAACTAAACCTGTGTGTCGCTTTCCAATAAATGACACACTCATGACTTTCTCTCAACTCTTTGAAGTCGCTTCTTTTGAACACAATTCAATAGCAGTTAAAAAAATAGACAGATGAAAGGGACAGTGGCAATTTTCACACATTTCTGTAGACATTAGGGCTGTAGTTCTTCTATCCCTTCCCGAGCTCCGCACAGCCCCACGCACTGCAGCCACATATGTTTTGAAATATGAAACATCAAATATTATTTTTGCACTGCACACAGAAATTCCTCTCAAACGCTCTGTGATGGCTCTGAGAAAGCATTTGCCCGGAGCGTGTTTGTTCTGTACTCCACCATCGCTCCTGCTGCAGTCTTATCCCACTTTTTTATCTTCCCACCCTCTTTGTTGTATTTGGTCTTTGGCCTTATCCTGAGGCTTTGGGACTGCTGACAGATTCGATAGCCTCTTCAACTCCTTTGGATGCTTTGCTATATGCACACACAGTGCTGAGTAAACTCCATGTTGAGCACAGCATAGCGTGATTTACACAAGCAGGGCATGTTTTTTGGATCAACCAAGGGGGTTAATACCTGATTCACAGAGCGCACCATGTGACTGTTTACTCTGGAGCTGCGGGAAAATGATGTCGTGACATATTACAACTCTGATTGGCCGATGACACCGTAAGAACACACCCACAGTTCCAAGCCTTTCACTAGTGATCAATCTGGACTGTGAGTACATAATTAATACTATGGAAATATTTTCATGCTCATATAACAAATACATACAATCTACATTTATGTTGCTGTAGAAAAATATTCAACTTAGAATACAGAAAGACTTTTTTAAAGATCAAAAGGCAGTGGCACTCATCTGTCGAACATCTTAGCAGAAACAACACTTGTTTTTAAGCGCACACAATGGACAAGTTGCCGGAAAAACCATGAGAGCAATTAAATGTTAAGAGCTCTTCACAAAAGCTCAGTGAAGCAAAGACGTGACTAGAGTTCTTAACCAGCAACCAGTATTAAATGATTTACATGTTGTGTCTTTAACCTGTTTTACCACCATCCTGCTGCACTTTAAAAACGATTTAGACTCACTGTATGATTGTTTTACATGTAGTTAACATGGTGGATTCTGATGCGCTGTGTAAATTTTATAATTTGCATGTTTTTTTGAGTTTGAATCTGTCAGCGGAGGCTTTTGACACAGCAGCTGTTTTTAAGTGCACGGGCTTCACACGAGATAACTTGATTACATTTTTCCCCAGAATTATTCTGCAATGAACTCCTGTAGTTTAATGAGTCACTGACACTCGTCTGCTTATGTCTTCAATTCAATGTGCTATAAAAATTGTAACTTTAAAATGGAAATGGAAAAACAAACAAAATTCTCATGCATACATATGTTTATGTCATAAGCTCATGTGTTGTTATAGAACATAATGTACCTTATTCTTTTAGCTTACATTGTCATATCACATCACAACATACATGCCGTGGTTTAGTAAAGTTTCACTGAAACAACAGCCACAGAACTTTTCTGCTAAAGCTTCTGTTAAAGCTAACAGCAGAAGAGTGGAAAGCACTTCACATTGAATTTGATTAAAGACTGATTATGAATTGTGAAATGTTATATTGTTAATTTCAGACACAGTGTAAAAAGCCACTAACAGCGGTCACTAACCTCTCCAGATATCACGCAAAAAATGTTTTGAAAGACCACTTTAATTTCTCACCTGCTAGTTTCCTTAATAACCATTTATTCACGACTTTCCTGCAAGATTACGTTTTCAAAGAGGCTTTTCAAAGAGGACGTCTTATAGGTCTATATTTAACATGACTTGAGTTTGAAAAGCTCCCATCGCTTTGTAATTTGGCATCTTAAATTGTGCACTGTGGCATTTTCTCCTCACCCTGTTGCGTCTCTGTGGCACGAGATGCTGCAAATGCGTCAGACCTCAGCTGTCGGGTCTCGGCGCCGGACTCAAGTGGATCCACCTGATGTTAAAGAAACTAAATTACATCATCACTGTTGGTGATTTTAGTGTTTGATGATCATAATGATGATGAAGTTGACAACCATTATGACATTGGTCATTATTATATTTATTTAGTAACCCATGAAACACCCACCAGTGGAACTGGGTGTTATTTTGAAAAGCACGTTACGAGTAAATGCACATAAAAATACACGTTCACCAAAAAAATAGGATGAATCAAAATGTTATTGCTGTTTTCATCCTGGTGTAAATAAGTGGCATAAAAGAGTCACTTTGAAAAGGGCTTTTGTTCCATCAAATAAATATGAATGATACATAAAAAATAGTCACAGTTTAGCTCATGTCCAGAATCTAAAACCTGAAACACAGGATGTCTTCTAAAAGCAGATAAAATGAATTTGCCTGCCACAAATGAAACCTCTTGTGTTAAGACGAAACAAATGATGGCAGAATTAATGACAGGATGGGTGTGTAAATGGAGGTAATTTGCCAGTGGAAAGGTCGTCAGGCTGCTCTTCTGTGTATTGATGATGTTAAATGATACAGCCAGTCCACCGTACCCATGGCAACCTTTCTGACTTTAATCTAATAAAGACACAATATCAAATTATCTCCACGTTTTCTCACCTGAGTGTTCGGCAGGGGATATTCTCACAGGTTTAAGTGTTTCATGAGCTGTAACGGTGCTTGAATGTTCCTCTCCATTATCGAAACGAAATATGACAGTCTCATACATTCATGTATAATCACCACGTAGCTCAAGAATATTCTGTCGCATGAAAGAAAGATCAATATTTATTCATGGTTTAAAACAGGTAGTCTTTGTTTACAGAAATGTTAATTAGCTTCCACAGAGTAAAACTATGCAAAACTAATGACCTTCTTACATTTTAAGGTTTAATAAAGTGTGATCAATATTTAACAGTTTATGCATATTTAAATATAGAGTTTGGGGATTCTCTGAGAATGCGTTTAACAAACCTCATTACTAACTGTGTTTTAAAACATTACCCTGCTAACAGGGAACGTTCTCAGAACATTGGCTAACATTCTCTAAAATTTAAAAGTAAAAAACGTTCTTGAAGTAATGTTAGTATAACGTATTTTAATGTTATATATCATAAATGTTAAAAAATCAAAAATGTTATTAAGTAGTTGTTTTTGAAAACATTACAGAATTAAAAAAATATTTGAATAACATTCTTACAACCAAGCATTAACAGTAATACAGCGTTGAAATAAGAACGTTTTCCTAGAACGTTCAAAAAACATTTTTGTTACTTAATGGAAATGTTTGGGAAACTTACAACCTAAAATGATTAGCTGGGTTGTCAACATATTGTAAAGCCTACATGTAAAACTGTATTTTCCCCTCAATTACTGAATAATTAAAAGCAGCATTACACATCATATAGCTGCAAGTGGAGAGCCTGGAGCTGTGCACGGTCTGTGTGTGAGCTGAATTTAATTGAATTCAATGTTGCTTAACTGATGTCTGATCAACATAAACTTCGCTTCACTCAAAGTGAGAACAAGACTCACTGAGAGGCTGTTATTGTAAAGGACATTTAAAAACAGTGTAAATACTTTAACAAAAATACGTCTTTTGTCATGTGGTCGCATTCTTAACATGCACTAACACCGCCTGACATTCAGAGATGTGAAAATGAAGCACTTTTGAATTGAAATATAATTATATAAGACAAGAGGCATTGCAATTTCTTTCCTGGTTGTTTACCACAGTTTACTATGATTACTGTGATTACTACCGTGTTGGCTATGATTTTCATAATGAAATATGACTTTTTATTTGATTGACACATCCTGTGTTTTATTGGAAGCTGCATTTGTGCTCAAATTCCACCGTTTAAAAATCTGGGATTTGACACTAATACATATTTTCTTCAGAGGGGTTTAATGCTGGAGGAGTGTTGGTTCCCCAATAAATTCCAACAAATACACATTCCCCCCCCCCCCAAAAAAAAAAGAGGAGGAACAAATCCAGCCCCAACAATTAAAATCCCAAGAGATTGCCGAATGCTCCCGAATTCTTTTCTTCCCATTATTTTTAAATCCCTCAGAAATCCCTTTGAAATCCAACATAAAACCTCAACATCTAACATAACTTTGCTCCTCCATAGTTTTAGAGTACCATTAAAAGATGATTGGCACACTAAATCATTATCTGTTACTATGATACACCACATATAACCATGGTACAATGACACAGCAGAATCCCCCCTTCTCCTTGTACCCAACTGAGTGCATATCAGCCAACTCATAACTCAAAATTACATTTTCAATCCCTGCAGGTTTTACTGCAAAAAGAAAATAAATAGCATTTTAAACTCTTACTCTTTTTCTAATCTAATTCATCCAGTGGCTAGAATACATCTTCATCTTAATCATTTGATTCTACACAGCTGTATGATTTTAACATTTGAATTTATCCTTTGTTATACATAATTCTGTGTTATGTGTCTCCATGAGAATTTAAGTTCGCAAGAATTGCAAGTAAAAACGGTCAATCTCTGTCTAAATATATTATTCCTGGATTCTGCTATTTAATAAATTGTATTTTAACATCCCCAGGTAGTAATGACCATTAAAATGGTATTTACAAATCACCCATGTCATTATCTTACAACTGATTGTTTTATTCTGTGTAACAACACTGATTATTAAATATTTCCAGATTTTCAGAGTTCCTGTGCTTTCATTAGTATTCCTGCCTCTGTCATTTAACCCCAACTTACCTAATCAAACACAACAGTCTGCACAGAGGCTGATGTACAACAGACCCCTGTCAGTGAGAGACTTTCTCAGCATGAGAAAAGAGAAAAATAAAGAGTCAAACAGAGATAGAAGGGAGAGTTATTGAGTTTAGATGTTGTGAAAGGTCAATGGCTAAGTTGTTTATGTGGCATCATAAATGAACTTCTGATATTGTTCACAGAGGCTTGTAATGTACAGGTTTATGTTTAAGCTCTGAAGGTATTTTCCATTTCATTTTGAAAATGTTGATCTCTCTGAACTTGTACATCCACATTGTTTTGAGTTTGTCTTTTGGGAAATGTGCCCGTGACTTCTTGAAATATTTGTAGAATAAGAACAAAACAAAACTTATTATACACAACATATAGAGAAGATGGGGACAAGTTGTCAATGTGTTTGTATGGCTGTGGTTCTTTGTTTAGACGTCTGCTCATGCAGTGATACATTTGTACTTGAAATACAGACTCACACGTATACATTACACACTTTACATCATGCTTCATGATTCTTCCTTCATTATCCTTCATGATATTTCAACGTTCCTTCTGGTGTAACTACATTACACCAGTCTGAGGTGAGTTTATTTGTTTACCCAAGACATTTTACATTATTATTTTAGTTTAGAACATAAACTAGTGCTTGAGGCCAATATGACTAAAAAACTAGATAAACAGACAGTCAGACAGACAGACACTTTATTGATCCCACATGGGAAACTGGAAAATTTGGGAGCACAGGTGCTTGTATCCATAGCAGAGAACATCTGACTAATTTCTCACAGGCTGTTCCGTCACAGAAGGGTGAAGCCTCTGACTTGTTCCTGCTATCAAAAACCTTGTTTTATAAGATGTTTTTCTAGTGCAGACTTATGATTAACACCTCACACGTATATTACATCCAGTCTTATCATCCATCTCTTTAAGATCTCAAGCTACCACCATCTGTACATCTGCGTGCTTAATTCAGCTCACAGCTGCTGTGAAAGGTAAGAGGTACTTTGCACCATTGCGACACGAGTTAAAAAAACAGTATTTAATTGACATGATAAGCTCACCACTCTATGTAGGACTGAGTCAATAAATAAAGACTAATGCCGTGAGCTTGTCGTATGAATATGTATCTGCCCGTACCTTAAAATATGCTATTAAACAGAAAAACATACTTCATATTCTGTCTTTGACCTCAAATCCAGTGGGGTTACAGCACTGATCAGATGCTAAAGGCAAGGCTGGAAGATTCATAATACTAGATAATCAAACAACTCAAGGTTTCCATGTTTTTTTGCCTAGCTAAATTCATGTTCTCGTCACAGATTGTTTTCCTATGATGAAACGGATGTTGTGTCCCTCTCAATAAATGCAATCTTAAATTCTGAATAGCCCTACATATCTTCTGAGGACATTTCAAATAATACAGAAGTACACACTAGGAAGGGGGCATGCTGTTCGCCCTTGGCAGCCGTGATGAACCTCACGTGGAGTAAATTTTCCATCTCTTTGTGTCAGATGCTTTTGCCTCCCAATCAGTACAGAAACCCTGACAGCAGCCTGTCTCATCATTCAAGGCTGTTTCTTATTCCTGGAACAAAAATTTTAAAAATATATACAAAGATTAACTCACAAAACCTTTAAGGTACAGCAGGCATTTTCACTAGCAATAGCAAGCTAACCTTGAAAGCATAAGACCCTCCCGTCTTCAGAGCGCTCTCTCTAAAGCCATGCCTCTGCCAGCACATGAACGCTATATAGTTTAAGTAGGACTGCTGGTCCCAATGCAATGATTAGATTAACATTTTATGGTTCTGTGCCTTCCACAGAAGATATACATTTATATAAATATATATTTAGACACTTTACTTAGTGATTGATATCAGGATGTGAAGAGACTTTCAACCAGCATAACCAAAATGTTACTGCAACAAATCCTCCTAATGTGTACAATAAACAGCTACTCAAAGAACTAAAAGAAAACCTTTTCTTGTATTTTTAATTCTGTTAGCTACACATGTGCAGCAGAGACAAGGCAGTATAATAAGGGTACAATATAGCAACATGTCACCAGAGAATTGTTTTCTTATGAAAACTTCAGCCAGAGTGTCTTTGCATGAAAGCGATTCACTCTGAAACAGCGTTAACCACAAGAGAGATTGAAACGCTGGTAATATTAAACCATTCATGTGTGTGACGACTTCATAATGAACCATTGTTAGACGTTTCCCCCAGACACAAGAGTGTTACGACTCAATATCTGCTCTTATTCCTCACGTGACACATCAGCTGTAACATTCATGAGGTTAGTAAATCTGTAGACTGTGTCATTGAGCATGTCTCCCTAACATTTCTATTAAGTAGCAAAAATGTTAAAAATGTTATTTTGTTATTTTTTAAGTTGTAGGAACATTCAAAATGTCCAGTTTGTTATATCTTGTATTGACATTATCGCTTGGTTATAAGAATATTATTTTAACATCTTCAATTTTGTAACGTATTTAAAACATTCCACTAAGAACCAAGGAATAAGGTATTGGATGTGTTATACATTAAAAACATTCTACTAACGTTTTTGATAAGAATGTAAGAACGTTTTGTGTTCTGAGATTGTTCCTGGTTAGCCGGGAAGGCATCTGACATGAGCTTGAATATTACGCTCTATATTCTGTTCTGTTGAAGCAATAGACATGTTGAGGAAATGATTTTCAGTTTTATGCTCTAAGATGCTACTTCTATAAAGGAGTATTTCAGGAATATTCTCCGATCAAGCTCAGACACTTAAAACTAAGTTATCATTTTTCATTTTTGCTGTTGTTGTGACCGTAAACTTTTGGATCTTAATCGCCATCTCCGTTTGAAACATAAAATCGTAGGTTCCTTAATGTACTTTTCATTTGATATGTTAAAATCAAACAAACCAAACTGATATTTCTCTGGAAAATCAGTCCTGACTACTAAAATCATAAATCATTATTAAAAACAAGTTGTAAGATAAGGAGATTGTGCTGGACACTGATTTGTCATGTTCTGATTTTTGTTCATTTTTAGCCCAAAAAGTTACAGATTTTCACAGAGTTTTAAGTAAAAGGCTTTTGCAAGCTTTATTGACTTTTAAACAGAATAACAGGGCAGAAAATGAGGGCCTACAAACAAACTCTTGATATTGAGGATACAGGAAAAACTAACATGATTTTAGAGTTAAAAAACTATGACCTCGATATTCTAAATACTAAATTAAGATGTACAGGATGAGTATATAAACATTTAACTATAACAGGAACCATTACTCCCTGCAGCGAGATTGCTCTTTTGAAATGATATCCGTGTTATCTAACATACATCCGTGTACATTTAATGTCCTCTTATCTGCTTCAGACGTGACGTGTGACAGTTCCCCACCCTGGGAAATTGTTTTAACAGCACAATATTGTCAATAAAAGTGAGGGCACAAGATAACTCTAAATTGAACAGTGACAGCAGTGGTAATGTCTCTCTTTTTGTTTTCCTTCACTCGTATTTTCAAAAGAAAGTGAAATTTCAAAAAGATATTAAATTTGCCCTCAGCTTTAAGGTTGAGCTACTTTCATTCTGATGTACTGCATGTACAGAGACGCTTTGCAAACAAATGAAGATCCAAAACTGTCAGAGCAACTTATTACAAAAATACATCGATCTATAAATGTGAACATTGTAGATACAAACCGTGAAAGTTACTGAAGAATTTCTACAGTAATGCAATTTCTCCTGAGATGTCGGTCTTCTCTATTGTTAAATTTATGCACTTGTAAGAACTGTAGCACATGGTGGTCCCAATAACAAGTAATGACTTCCCAAGAGACACTGGATCTACAGCCCACTGCACTTATAAGCTCTGGTGCTCCTGAAGAACTTCTCTCCTTTACTGACCCCTCAAAAAACTTCCATCTCTGGTCCAGCTGTGGACAAGATACTGCAGGAGGAGGATATGGTCAAGGGTGAGAAACCAAATAGGACAGTCAGGTATTTTTTATAAAACTACAGCTGTGGGATGTTTGAAAATGCTTCACAAAGGCCAAGCACAAAGAGAAACTCAGCTCAAACATTTAAAGGCAGACCAAAGACAAAACAAGAAAAAAGAATCAAAACGTAGCTGAAGGGCCGTGATATTGAATACGGCAAAATATTATGCACCAGTGAAAGGAAACATGATGATCTTTTGATCAATTTATGAGATGATACACTTCCAGAATTTTTGCTGATTGATCAATCAAATTTATACAATTTTGATTTCTTATATTAATAAAGAAACATATGGTTGTTTAATATAGTATATAAATTATGTTTAATATATATGCAACAAATTTCTTAAGATATGATAAGACACTGAATATGTTTTAGTATCCAAACAGGGTGACAAAATGTCAAACAAATAGCTTGAATATTCCCCCCCAAATTTGTAATCATTCAAAGTAGTGTGGGCAATTTTGGGGGCACTAACAACAGCAAGTTAAATACCACCCTCCCAATGCCACACCTCCTCCAAAAACGAATGCATACATAGTTTGATAGGCAAGCAGGACATCCTATCATTGCATTCAGACCGAATGCAATGATTGGACAAACATTCTATGGCGCTGCACCTTCACATTGAGTTCAGCGAGTTGTTTTTCGTCAGTTTTAATCAGTTTGGCTGGTGTGTGTCTGCTGCAGTTTGTTCTGGCAGTAAACACGGTGTGTCTGTCTTTCTCCTTTATGTAAAGCCATTAAATGATAACAGATATATGAGAACAACAGTCGATTTGAGAAAACGTGTTTAAACTGATCTTTGCTGAAATCAATGGACTGTGTAAGAAAACAGCCATCAACAGCAAAATTGAAAATATTGAGCTGTATTTAGCTAAACGACCTCCTTAAACGTTGAGTTAATTTGTGGCACAAACAGCAATGAAAGAGCGAAGGGTGAAATGAATCCTTGTGGTTGTGGTTTAGTACACATACATATAGTATAATGCTGCAGTACGGCATATGATTTTCAATGGTATGTACATTTATATTATATAATATTTTTTAATTAAAGCTATTGGCGCATCCATTTGGCTTGTGCTTTTTATATATTTTTATGTTATGGCTATTTAGGGCTCAGTTTATCTTTTGACACCAGGTGTTTATAAAACTGGTAAACCTTTAAAAGCTTTGAAACCTTAAAACTTATTAAACCTGTATTAGGTTCAGATGAGGACAAAGTGAAACAAGCATTTGAATCAGGGTTGCCACAGTGCTCTGACTATGCTTGGTTTTCATGTGGAAATGTTCTATCTGTGATGGTAATGTAATGATGGGTAATCACAATAAAAAAATCAAAATCCTGCATCCTCCACTTCAAAGAATAAAATTACATTTGAACATGATGACCCAATCACGACACTTCCACATGTTCCCTGCATGCGTTTCTTGTGCTATAGATAGACACTCACAATATTCAAATCGTGCTGCATTAGTGCTTACTTAATTTTTTCCTAACATCTCAGATGTGCTTCTCAAAGCTCTTTTGAATGTAAAACACTCTTTTATTTCCACGAGAGCTTGAGATTTCTCCTCTAATTACCAAAAAAATGCAAAAACTACAAATAGGTCCCAGACTGGCGCATGGAATGCGGGTGTTTAACATTCTGTCAGAGCCAGAATGCTGCTGTTTGCTTGATGCATGTCAACATCCTCTTTTGATGAGAGCAGCTGTTTAAATTCTCGCTGCACTCAGTGGATAAATGCGGCGAGGAGGAGAAAGGTGGGGCTGCATGACAGGCTCGACGCATTACTCAGCAGCTGCTGACTGATTGCATTTCGCATGCAGCTCTGGCAAATCTAGAATTGCTAACTTGCTCTTAACACGGTCCCCATTGTGATAGAAGCGGACAAACCTGCCAGGACAGAAAATTCCTGATGTGTTGTTTACTTACAATTTGCTGTGTTTTGTTTGTTGTTGACCCTTGGGAATAAATCTCACTCAAGCAGAATAAAAAGTGAACCGAGGATTTTTTGGAATGGCACCCACTTAGCAGTCGCAAGAGCTGAGTTCTTCATGATCACAAAGACACGGAGACTTGATGTTAGGTGTGATAAGATTGCTTTCCATTAAGTAACAAAAAGGTTTAAGGTTTATAATGTTATTTTGAAAGTTCTAGGAACATCCAGTCTTTTCAGGCACTGTAGACCTATTTTATACTTAAACTGTCCCCATGTTTTCATACATGAGTGAAAAACATCACTCAGGGCCTAACACTCAATTTCTAGGACTGTATCATTCCACTTCTCTCTTCAGCGCAACAAAAACTCAATTTTGACGCAAAATTCTGCATTTCAAATTTCCCCTCACAGAACTGAATTGTCTCATAATGAGTTATCATCCCTGAAGCTCCCTGAGAGCTTTTAGAATGACTCAATGGAAACCAAAAAAAGACTTTCTGGCTAGAACGTGTCTTTTTAGTCGCACATGCCATCTTGAAGAGCCCTCTGGAAGACATCTTGGAAAAACTCAGCTCTTGTTAGAGGTGTGAGACCGTAGCTGGAGAACATCGAGGTTTGAAATCCCTCGGTGATAGAAAGTGACGAGTTGGTCTCTGTCACTTTCTCTCTCTTTCAGATGATGTCTTAATTAGTGCTGCATAACAAACAGTACTCCTCACACACAGGCTCTGTGTTGCTGTCTTATTGCATCATTGACCTGATGATGTTGTGCTTTCTCATTGGCTGGTTTAGTAATTTATGTAAGTCTATCTCTCTGATCACACATCACACAGAATACAAAGGGACGTCCTGCAATCTCACCGAAAAAGAAATAACACTGGATTCTTTAGACGCCACATTTGACCCCCACACATTCTCTGGTACTTTTTAATGACATTTGGGAGAGCTTGCTCAGCTGGGTCTGGATTTGACTTTCATCAGTTTAAGGTTATAGTTAGAGACAGAATAAGAGAGACAGTGGAGAGCGAGTGTGAACGAGAGGAGAGAGAGGCAGAGCAGGCCGAGAGAGGCAGCCAGAGAAGAAAGCTTGACTAATCTATGAAGCTTATAAATAACAGTTTACAGTAACTGCAAGCCTTTTTCTCCACGACACCACAGTTTTAAAGAAACAGCTCACAAATGACAATTCTGCACTGTACAAAAAAAACAACAGAAAATGTACTTGTACTTTTCTGCCAGGACATTATTTGTTAATTTTACAAAATTTCTGTTAACCCTAAAACCCCAGTTTATACAGATTTGTTGACTTTCATCATTTTTTTCATGATATTCACAGTGCATGCAACAAATGCATGTGTATAACCGTACTGTTGCAATCTTGTATCTGGTGTTAGACAGATGATTTTTCATGTTACTGATTCCTGCCTTTATTTTTTAAGGTGACAGTGACATCACTGATTTATGGTCTGCTCATCTGCTTTGTCCACAGGATATTCATTCCTGCAGATGAATGGCAGCTAGAAAGATGCACAGAGTATAAAACTGCACAAAGAGTGTCACATCTGTAGGCGTTCATTTATGGTCAGTGTAAAGAATAGATACCAGTATCCAAACTGTTATGTGTCTGGAAAGACAAACTGGAAGCCATTTATCAGTTTGCATGGTGTCATCTATTCAGATCTGTGGCTGATTGTCTGAAGTTGTTTGCGCACCGTGAACTGTAACATAATATTTTTAATTTATACTTCATTTTAATAATCTATTCTACACTTCCTGCCTAACTGAATTTCTGACACTGAAGCAAATGAATCTGTTTTTAAACCGCTCTGAGCAGCTATAATATAATTACCCTAAGAAACACGCTCATGTTGCAGGGATGGATGGACAGGAAGTGGATATTTACAAGTAACTTAATTACTCTCACTGGATGAAACACATTTAAGAAGACAGAGGAAGATTCTGGGCCATTAGGACAAAAATACAAATGTGGGCAAGAAGACAAAAATTGAAGGAGGGTATAATTTGCAGAGGACCGTGAGGAAAATCATCTTTCCATTTTTCTTTTCCGCGCTGCAGCATTGTTAGCATGAACATCATGCTCGGCAGCAGGACATAATGAATGTGATTTTCATGAGAGAGATGAAAAGCGTCGGCTTGCTTTCACAGCTGACTGACGGTGCAGTGATAAGAATCCATATGGCAAACTGTCTTAGCGGTTTTTACTACAAGACTTGTAACAAAATAGAAAACCTATTTATAGGAGTTATAAAGTTAAGACAATGCATTTAAAGAAACAGACTACTAAATATTCTCAATGATTAAGAAATAAATATGATAAAATATACAGTCAGTCATTACAGAAACCAAACTTTCTGTAAGTTTATATTACAATGATAAAAAACCGGTTTGTGTCAATTAGTATTAGGTTACATACATTTACATAATAAATTATTTATTATTTTACTTATAGATTATCTAAGTAGTCCAAAAAACAATTAATGATACAAAAATCGGCCTTTAAAATAACCTAAACAAACCTAAAATTTACAGTTTAATAGTCATAATAAATCAAATATTTCACAGAATTGTGCAATAAATTAGTTATAAAAATATAAGGCGAGTGGAACCTCTTTTTGGGAGGGGCCGGTACAATAACAGTTAGATAGATTTGAATGGCTGAAAGGAAACTGGGCTTTTCAATCCATTCTTATCTCCGTCTAGAAGGTAAAATGAGTTTTCCCAGAGTTCAAATTTGAGCTATTGTGAGGGTCAAGAAAGGCAGAGAAAACAACTTTAAAAGAGGCCTGAAATACAGTGAAAACAGCAAAAGAGAAACACGCAGTACCATAGCAACCCACAAACACAATAAGGGGTCCACAAGACCCAAACACACACATTGAGACCACCACAATGGCTTCTCTAATACAATAGGGAAAAAACTCCACACCTCTATTGGTGTAATCTGTGTGCCTCTGTGCTTTATGTGTCAGTCAGTGTCTCAATAGAGGAGGAGAAATTACTGTGTGACTGATCTCAGCAGAGCCCCGTGATAGATCGACATTCCTGGTCTTTGCCTGTCTCTCTCTCTCTCCACCCCATTTCTGCACAGTGATTGAAAGACATTCAGGGGCTCCAGACAGATTGAAAGAGAGAAACAGAAAGAGGGAGAGAATGTAAGTAAAGACAGACTGTGTGGATGAGTAGAATGGACCTGTTCAAACAGGTGATAAAGCTAATGCCAGTTTTCAGAAGGAGAGAAAAACAGCTATTTTCTTGTCTACGAAGGGCTTTGCATTATTGTATTCAGATACACTGGTTAGGTGAAATCAGTCAGGGGACGATGCCATTATGTTTACAGTGCAACATTAGTGTAAATAAAATATATCTGACATTTTCTGTGTCTGATGCAAATTATGAAAGCAATAAACAACAGCTCAGTGACTCGTCATAATATTATATAAATTTATCAGTACAGTACATTTTTACATAAAGTGTCACAGGAAGTGTGTGTGGCTTAAACCACGTTAATCAAAACCAAATCAAAAAGCAAAAATATGTGCGAAGTGCTACATCATAAGCATTCCAGAACCAAGACATTATAGAAAAACACACAAAATGTTTCATGTTCCACAATCTTCTGTGAGACTCCAAAAGGTTTGTGGTGCATCTCTGTGTGTGTGAGGATCTGATAGAAATATTGTAACGTCTGTTACTGTGGGCTGTAAGTGAAGAGTCAGAACTGGGCAAGATCCTCACATGACGCTGTATGTAAACTGCAGCGGTGATTAAAGGTCAGATCGCCTGCACTGGCAGGAGGATCAAAAGCTCTTCAAAACATGCACAAGCAGCACACTGAATGAAAGACAGTGTGTGATGTGTTCAGGCTCCTCTCTCAGGTTTCTGATCTACAGTATAATAATCACGTCAGCAGTTCAAGACTCTTGTGTCCTATCAGATATAAACTACAGTCTCCTTTCTTCTTACACCAAACCTCCATCTATCAATTAACTGAAGAGCTCTGAGCTCCTGATTAGCTGATGGGAAACTCTGTTAGATCAGTTTAAGGGTTTGTAAAGATGTTTTTTACATTATAAAGAACATATTCTCTGAAGTCTGTGAATATAAGACTTCCTCAATGACAGCACCAGACCACAGGACCTTTATTTCTAGCATCATAAACACATGGAAACTAGTGAATTATGAGGTTTTTTAGATGTTAGCCAACGCTCTGAAAACATTTCCTGTTAGCTGGGTATGTTTTCAGAATTCTCCAGGGAAATACAGTCCTTGTGATAAAGGCATGCGGCTCGGCTTTTATCTACTGCAAATAATGGCAAAGAATATATTCCCAAACTAATCCCGAATGCTTTGGATTAATCAAAAGAAAAACTGAATACATATAAATCCTGAATGTAATTTCCAAAACATGGAACATACAACAATTTTCGCTGAAACTTTGAAAAGTAACACTTAATCGGCACTTTGTTTTAAAATCTTCATGCACTGGTATGCTATATTTATGAGAAAACCCCATTTAAGAAGATGGACACTCAGCATCCCTCTCAAGATCTCTCCGGAGGTCCTAAATCCCTAAATTAAACAGGATCAATAGATGCGGTTTTAAATGGCAGCCAATTACTGCTCGTTAATCACGTACTTAACATACTCATGCCTTTCAAAAGCTCATGCACACATATCTGTCACTTCAGAAGTCCATCATTACCATCACTAACTCTTCTCCATTCATCATTTCCTCCCTTCACTCCCACCTGACTTCCTTTGATGAGTGCCATCATTGACCTTTAGCATCTGTGCTGCTGCCGTCACCAGAGACCAGATCAACCGTTTAAAGCTGAGATGACCCTGACAAACACACACACAGAAGATTAAATGCCATTGCAAAAGGGTCGGAGCGATTTAAAGAAGTTAAGGTAGGGTTGGCAATTTGCTGGCCAGAGAGGCTAGCAAGAGCAAGCTGGCTTTGAAAGCCAAAGATCCCACCTTCATTTCAGAGCTCTTCAAAGTCACACCCCCTCCAACACATGAACACAGTGCATGGAGGTATGCAAATACATAACTCTACATTAACCAACAAGAAAACCAGTGACAGATTGGCAATGGTCACATCTCTGGAAATGTTTTTTAAAATGCAAAGAGAGAGCATCCAAGACCTTTTTAAATATTCCTTGCAGCTTTAAATGACGATAAATCCCACAACATTTATTGTACAGCAGGTTCCAATAATTGACAGTGGTTTTCTAATTTTATTACAAGATTCATGATATTATGACCAGAACAATTTCAGGAAAGTTGAACTGATAACATAAATGTCAGAACTGGCCTCTCTTTGCTGTAATGCCAGCATGTGTTTGAGCTGGCAGGAGCATCCACAAGCTTGTGGAAAACATCAAGCTTTCAGCTGATTGGTCAGTGTTGGTGAACGCCTTATTGGTCGTGTCCAGTAACTTTAAATTATAATAACAGTACAGTCTGTGACAGGTGACAAGTACCCAGTCGAGGTCTCTGATCTCATAACAGCGACCTTGTTCTCTTTTGGATGTCTGTGTATGTACCAATTTGCAATTCAAATGATGGATATGGACTTCAAACTGTGCCTACAGTGACTGTGAACAGCACCATGTGTGTGTGAGCTGCAGGTCCCCAGGCAGCGTCCACAGGGCACCAGCCACGACTCTCTGATAGACAGAGAGGGTCAACATCTGTTTACATGGCAGAGCTGAGGAGAAAAGAGCTATTTCAGCACATGATTCTTTTGGGGACTTAGAAGTAATGCAATCTGATAATACACACACACACACACACACATCACAATGCAACACTTACATTAATACAGTCATCTGATATGGGCCTGTTTCACAGAAGTTTTCAGGTGTGAGTCCTTCATCACAAGACGGATAAATGTGCTACACCTCTTATGTGCTTTATGGAATATATATATATATACATATAAACTTGTGTTAAATTAAACAGGACTAATAACTCCTGGAGGATATTAGTGCAGAGGTGATTCACACAGTTAACATAAGCTTCACCAAAGAACGCGTGATGAGCGTGTGTACACAGACTTTCAGAGGACAGACTTTCAGAGGACATTCTTCATTTTTTATGCAGAGCCATTGAACTGCAATGGCCTGTCTCAGACAGGAGAGCAATTTAAAAGTCTCCTGCTTTTATCAAAAACAAAGTTATAGCGATTGTGCAAAAAATAAGAATTTAAAATCAGAAAACCAACAACAAGGGATAATTATTTAATTATTTACCCATCTCATACATCATTGCTAATGAAATCACGAAATCAGTCTGATCTTCTAAATACCTCCTGTCCAATCAGAACTGAGGACTGGAATTGTTGTATTATATAAACTATAAATGTTTAACTCTGAAAACCAAATTCATAAAGATTTTATTGTTTTGTAAATTGTTTGGTTTTTACCTCCTCATAATCTATTCTTTTCAGACTGCTAGAGGCACTCATTTATATGCACTAATAAATGCACACACACACACACTCACACACACACAGATGACCAGAACACCGTCGCACTGTCAATACAATGATTGTGTTGGATTGTTTTGATGAATATTTCATTATGTGTGCACTGCTTGTTTAACCTACAGGGTGTTCAGAGGTGTGACTCTAGGTTCAGATGTGAGATACACAATTACGCAGAAACACTCTCACTCTGTCCTCCTATAAACTCCATTAATGAAGGACATAATATTTCATACAGGAAACCCAGTGAGACTTTGCTGTTAAATTATTGATTCGTGGATGTGTGTGTTTCTGCATCTTCCGTGACCAACTTGAGGAGGATGTTAAACACACACTCTCTCTCCCGCTCTCTCTCTCATAATTTCTGCATAATTTCTGTTCAGGCAGCAACATTAAAACTCTCCCTAATAAACACACTATTAAATTATGTAAATGAGAGCATGGTGCATCCATTTTGGCCTAATTCGTATAGGAAACCTTTTTATTTGAACTAATAAATATGAAACATCACTGCATCAGGTGTTTTGTGAAGGCTGTTGTGTAAATATAATGGAGTATATGGAATAATAACAGCAGAATCTAATGATGAAACACTAACATGCGACACACTCTCGTGAATGCTGTTCAGAGACTTTCTGTCTGATGATCAAAAGAGCATCAACAAACTCTGTTGCAACTCTGTTACTGAAAAGTTCTGAATACATCTGAGGTGATGATAAATTAATGTCATTAATGACTGAAAATGCTGAAACCAGCTTAAAGATGTCTTAAACGGTCTGCAGATAATTGACTTGCAGGTTTGAATGCAGGGCAATACTCAAATGCAGTCTTAGAAGAAATGTCACTGTTGCTCTGCATGTGTTAAAATCTGTCTGATGACCAACAGTTTTGAGGATTCCATCAAAGTCTGAGCAATGAGAAAGAGATAAAGTGAGTGTTGGTCAGCTAGACACAGACAGACAGACAGACATACAGAAACCAACACACAGACAGACTTCCAGCTAACAGGGAACATTAACACAATGTTGGCTGATGTTCTGTAAAAATTATCTCAAAACTATGAACGTTGCAGCATTTTGAACGTTTTTGTTACTTAATGAAAATGTTAGGGAAACGTTCTAAAATTGTTAGCTGGGCAGACAGACAGATTCATGCTCAGATACAAATGGCTTCACTGCATATGAGGACAGAACTTGTAGTGTTTACCTGCATTAGAGCGACCTGAACTTTAGCAAAATGATGGATTGAGGTTATGCTTTGTTCCTCTGTTCATAAGAGAAAAGTTTTTTTCCATATTAAGCGGTTATATAACATTTTGCTGGTCTTTATACATTCAAAGCAAATATTTTTTCTTTGAAACTTTGCTGCAGAAAAGACATTAAATGCCAACCTACAAATGAAAAGACAAAGCAGATAAAATAAATGCCGTTCTTTCGTCTGGTCTCCCACAGACACAAATGAACCCTGGACCTTCTGTCTGCAGCTCCACCAATCAGAAACACAGGAGTAATTTCAGCAGCTCGGTCCTCACAGTAAACCAGGCCAGTGTGAGAGAGAAAGTCATGAATTATGTAGCAGAGACACCTGTGTGTGTGTGTGCTGCTGGAGAGTCCAGAACCAGAGGTCTTTTACATTAGATCTGGATCAGTCGGTCAGAACAAGACTTTATTCTGAATCCTTTTTCCACCTGAATGGCCAGTAAATCATGACAGGAGAGACATGTTAAGTTCTAACAGCTTTGCATTGTGTGTGCGTGTGTATGTTTCCGTGCTTCAGACCGAATGCAATGCTGGGACAAACGTTTTATGATCCTCAGCCTTCCACAGGAGATATTAGGACCACTTTACTTAGTGATTGCTATCAGGATGTGAAAAGACTTTCAATCAGCAAAACAAAAAAATATCTACCTTGCCTTTAATAAGCGATGCAGGTAGAAATGATTATACTGTATCTTTCAGTAAAAGATTTCCCCCTTACTCGCCACAGCATGCAGCATACAATTAAATGATTAAATAACAGAAGTTTTCATCTGTTTAATAACTATTATAATCATTTTTACTGAACTAAAGGTTTAATAAATGAATGGTTTTGTTATTTGTTACTGCTTGGACAGATTATACGAGTGACGCGTATACTGGAAGAAACGACATCATATTAATGATGCAGAGTTTGGTAACTATGAAAACTTTTTTAATGCCTTTTCTGTTTATTGTTCTTCTTTTTATTGATTACTGTGTCTTTGTTTACATACCTCTGCCACATTATTTTCATCTAGCTTGTTTTTCCTTCTATTAAAAATAATGAGGAGGGCTAAATCTTTACATCAGATTATTAAACTGGGGAGGATGTGCAGCAAAGAAACTTCCATTGACCTTCAAAGTGACTAAATGAAGGGAGAAAAATCAAAGCCATGCTAATATGGAATACAGTGAAGAAGATTAAAACAGTGTGTTTCTGCAGCGGTTTGGAAAGTACATAATGGATCGTAATTCTCCAAGCGAAGATCTGAAAAAAGGCTTAGAAGACAACAAACAACATCACATGAAACAGAGCACCAGAAACAGTTTTTATGTCTAAATTTTCCCTTGTTATTATCAGGTGCCAGGTGGGAGATCTGTGTGTGGGTTGAAAGTGACTAAAAGAATTAGTCAAAGACTTTTTAACCCACAAAAGCAGCAGACTTTAGCTGTGAAGCTAAAAAAATAATCATTTCAAACCCCTTTAGGTAACTACAGCTCTAATCTACCGGAACGTACAAGGACCAAAATCTCCAAAAGCATGTTTTTATAGCATTTCAAATAAGCCATCATACATGTTGCTTTTATAGCTCAATTGTAAACGAAATTATATTTCAAGCTGATTCAGCTAACAGGCATAATTACATTTACATGAACCCACAACGTTTGCCCTGCTAACACAATGCTCAACCAATTGAGCTACAGGAACAAACATTCTACAGCAAACAAACAAAGCTGATTGGCTGTTGTAATGAAAGGGCGGAACTTCCATCCCTATATAACACTATACTGAGCGTTTGTGGTTTCCATTCATTTTACTACAGTGTCCTGTTTTATCCTATAACGTCTCTGGTGAGATTCAAACACAGAAAAAATGTTAAAGCTCCAGGTACTAATTTAGAGGATAAAATCCACAGCGCTCATTTTCATGGCACTCCCAAGAGCAGGACCAAGCAGAAGAGCAGAAATAAAGAGTCAGGCAGGCTTTATTCCCCATACACCCTGTCATCTCTGCTAATGAAACTTCTTCCTGAATCTGTCATCGCCACATGAGCTAAGAGAGGAAACGTTAGCCAATCGGGTTTAAAGCCACTTTTATCTCCTCTGTTTTGGCAGCTTTTCCTTGTTGCCCATCAGCAGAAATGAGGCAGAAAATAACAGCTCTTCCTCTTCTGTTTTCCAGCGTGACCCTCCTAATGCAGCCGACTGTCACTGTTCACAGGTCAGTTCATCTCACTGCTTTCTTCTCTCAAAGGACATTTACTTGTCTATATGACTGTGAGGCTGCTTATATATATACATTTTATATATATATATATACACTTTTGTAATGTAATATATCATATAGCAATAGTTATTCTTAAGTTGTTAGTGGAATGTTGTATAAATGTTAGAGAATTAAGAAATGTTTGAATATTGTTCTTATAACCAAACAATAGATGTTGTATTAATAGAGGTAATACAACATCTAAAAAAACTGGACGTTTTGAATGTTCCTAAAACTATATTTAATATTATTATTATTATAATATTTTTAAAGTTTTTGTTACTTAATGGAAACGTTAAGCTAAAGCTGTTATCCGGACAGTAAGAGAATTCTCCTGAAACAGCCTTGAGTGAGTTAGTAGACGCGACACACTGTTCCCTCAGCACACCGTGGAGCTACATACAGTCATGTGAGCAGGAGAAAGACAAGAGTGAGGAAGAGTGAGGAAGAGTGTTTATCCATGCTGGTGATTAATTCATTAATTCCTGCACTTTTTTACCTGTTCTCCTTCTCAATATTTCTCTTCCAACATTCTTTGTCTTAGATTGAGGTATCTGATATGTTTTCTTTTTCACTGCCCAGATGACAACCTCATAAACCTAAAAGAAGAGCTTTTCGGGGAAAGAGAAGAGAAAATCTGTTCCACTTTGTGTTGTACATTAAAAGCCCTCATTTATTTCTGAACATCTAGAGACACAGAGCATCTTGGCTCTCAGTTTCAGTCATGTGATGAAATCAGAAGGATTAATATAAATGTCTTTTTCAGGTTTGCTTTTCCACAGGCACGTCTGTAAAAATGACCTGGCAAAATGAACCGCATCACAGGCCATCAGCACCTGATGATGATTAGGAATATTTAATGAGCTACGGCTTTGAGTGGGTTCGCTTTTTTACATAGAACCAACCCCATAACTTCAGAGTAGCCAATTTTCAATTAAAATGAAGAGTGAAATATTGAAAATTCACTCCCAAGCTGTCAGATATTAGTCCTTTGGCATCATGCACCATTATGTAGATGTCAAAGGCTTCATTTTTCATTTTTTATTAAATGAGAAACCTTTGGAACAAAAAACGTGTGAAAGGCATTTAAACTGTTTCTCACTAAAATTTGTTTCTTGCGATATTCTATTTCATGCTGTAAAATGAGTCCCCACTTCTATAAATGTGTATTGCTTTGCATTTATTTACACATCAGCTGTATGGACATCTGAAGTATAGGTGGTGGTAATTTGGGCTGTAATTTTTCATTTCAGTTTGGCAGCATTTATTGGTTTTAATGTGCTGTCTTTCAGAGACAGGTCACTTTTGTTGGTTGATTGATTAAAACAGATCCCAGTGTGGTGTTTTGAGTGTGGAGAATAAATCCTGCCAAATGTATATTTGAAGAAAGTTGATGTTGATGAGGTTTTGAGGTTTCTGTTTAAATTGGCCAATAAACCAATAAAGAAAATGAACCATTACACTTCAGCAGAAAACAACAGATTAAAACATTAACCACAGCAAACTAATAAATGTGTAAAATAAAAATGATACCCAGTACAAACAGCTGATTACAACCATACAAACTAATGCTTAATCAACAAATACATTCCTCAAAACTCTTCAGAAATAACATTACAAGCGGACACATTTTGGCCAGAAACATTCAGGTCAGAAATCGATTTCTTGGTAAAACCAATAGTGACCATATAAAGACATCAGGGTGACCTTTGTTATCTTCATATTGACCTACAGGGCTAAAGCCACAGTATTGGCACAGTATCTTGGGAGTAAAAACACTGCAAAAATGACAAAGTAGAGACAGAAAATGGAGGGAACCTCTTGTTTGCCTTTTCCCTGTGACCAACTTTTCTCCAACATTATACTCTTATAAAACTAAACTGAAGAGTGACGAGTGATGAGTCCAGATGAACTGTCATCTTCTTCTGCTTGGGTCACCCATTTGTCTTGTGTTAAAAACTAACCGTACTTTCCAATGCTGGTGTTTCACCTCACTTAAAACATCAGCTCACATCTAACTGACCTGCCTGTTAAAGGAAAAGAAAGAAATCGAGTGTTGAAAGGTGTTACTGATACATTCAGAACCGAGCTGTGTGCAAAGAAAAATAATGAGATCACCAACAGAGAATAAAGACTAAATTATACATTATTATGAAGAACTAAACGGAAGTGCAATGCAAGCGATATGGAAGAAAATATGAAATCATAAAAATATGAATGCATGAATGTAGAAATAAACTCAGTCTCACACACACAGCGATAAACCTCTCCACAGTTTAGCTGTGATTAGAGAGTGTTTTGGTCTCAGCAGCTGACTGGGTAAATGGGAGAGTGAGACCTCCTGAAGCTCCTTAGAGACATAATCACCCATCAGCAGGATTCTGAGAGAAATACAGAGAGCAGAAATCCAGGCCTGTTCTCACAAGCAGCTTCAGAGTTCATTACTGCTGGATACGCTGGCTGTCCTGAGATTTGAGCACACTGGGTAATTTGTACACAAAAGTTCTACTGGGACTTGCTTATGAAGTTTTCCTTATGAAGGGCCCTTAATCTGTTTTGATTTATTTTGAGGAGTGTATGCACTGTTAATTGCACAGCAGTGATTTTTTTAAAATGACCTTTAAAAACCTTGTCGATGGTTTTCAATGTTATAGGTATGGTTAATATTTTTCTTTAGAGAAAAATACTGACATTTTATCAGTTGTAAGACTGTCGTACATCACCACTGTCCCTTAAGATCTTGCTTGTTTCATGTTCATTTAATTCCTAGTTAACTTCCTTCAGCATCCACAGATGAGCTCTCTGCAATATTTCCTGAAGCAAAGCTGCTGATCATGGACGACAGGCGACCACAGGAGATGAATGTTATGATCGGATCTACACTACAACTCACTTCACCTCGTCTGAACACTTCAGATCACCTGGTAAACATCTAACAGCTGTGGGTTGTGGGTTATTGTGGGTTATTTGCAGTTTTGCTCTTCTAACATAGATGACAAGTTTAAATTCTGTAGGCAAGCTACAAATTGTACACCATTTACAGCACCCAGCCATGCTATATAGTAGTCAAATCATTCTTCTTTCTGTTCACACATGGGCATTTCCTGTGAAATAGAACCAGACAGCTGAAAATATAAATTATTATAATAAACTGACTCAGGGTAAATCAGGGTGAGGTAAGGAAATTGTGCTGAACACTGATATGTCACGTACTTGTTGCTCAATAACTAATTTTTGCTCATTTTTACCAAACAAGTTATGGGCTGCAGCTTTAAAACCAGGTGTAAACAAGGCCAAAGATGTTTTCCATGTAGTGTATGACAAATCAATCATTTGTAAGGTTTAATTTAAGCTGCTGCCTTCGAGAGATGCCAGCTTCCTATCTAGTGACGGCCAGGCAGTACACTAGATATTGGAACAGAGCCTGGCTTTTTCATTCGCTCTGTCCACCTGCCAGCAGCTTTGCAATAATTAATTAGAAAAAGCAAGGACACTGTTTGACCTCATTCACTGTTCCCTCCATCAGCCACGATGTGCTGCATTACTGATTCACACACAGAAGATTTATGTATGACAGAAAAACACTGTTCTGCTGTCTCCCATTATAAGTGAAGAACTCCAGTGGGAGATTTTATGACTGTTCTTCATCAGTCAGTGTCAGAGAATGGTAAGCACTTAGAACAGAGCGCATGAAGAGGGCAGAAACAGTCAGTGCAGGGAACTGACCTACTAAAATCACAGGAAGTCATTTAGTAACAGATGTCATTGGTGGTTTGTTTGCTCATTTTATGATAAAGGCACTGGAGAATCAGAGTGTAAAGGTTTAGGGTCATTGTTTGCTGTTTCTGATGTATCATTTATAAAGGCATATTTTGTTAAAATTCTCTTAGTAAACCATTTTTATTCTACTATTTCTGTCCTTTTTTAGAATTGCAATCCAGCTTTCATTATCAGTAAATGTAAAGATTACAATAAAAACTATTAATATGTGCTTGACTGAAACCTTCACTTGCAGTTTTCATGTATTATCACAGTCAATGGAGATCTCTTTAACAATGACACAAAACACTCCATAATCTCAGCACATGCGCACATGCTCTGAAAAAGGTCATTAACATTGTTATTGTACTAGGTGCATTCAGGGCTAAAACAATTATTTTGATAATATAGGATGGCACTTCTAAATGGGTACATTGAGTACAAAACACTAGATGGTTGAATACAGTAGAACTACAGTAATACAGGATACTAGATGACAACAAATAAAAAGTGTGCATGAAAGAGAGAACAAGAGAGAGACAGAGACAAATATTAAAGCTAAACATGACTAAGCAACATCCAAAATCCATTGCAAACATTATTTAAAATGTAGTGATGAGCTATAGCAGAATCAATTATGCACATCAAACATTATATAAGAGACTTTCCCTTCAGTCATAACTTATTCAGGCCTCAGCAGATGGCCCTTTAATCATTACAGACACTGTCTAATGCCAGACACAAGGGTTTCAGCACCATGGACAGCCACCAAGAAGTTCCACTCATATTATTCAGCAAATCTGCAAAGCAAACTACACTAAATCATCTGCTTTCTTTTTCTACCTCTTTTTCCTCTCTCACCCCCTTCTTACTTTCTCTCTCTTCCCACTGTTTCTTTCCAGGACTAATCCCAAACCTCAGTGTCCTGCTCTCCTCTGCAGGCTCTGAACAGCAGTGTCATGGATGAGACCTTTTCCAGGTAATTGAGTCCTCTAGCTCACACCACTAATTTGTGAAGCCCAAGTCTCCCCAGCAGTTACCCGAGAGACAAAAATGGAAGAACGAGAGAAAGTAAGGAGGAGAAAATAACTGGACTGAATACAATATGTTAATTGGTTTCCAGTAATTGACAATCTTTGGAAAGGTCATTGTGCATTTCCGAGGACCGCAAGAAGCATTTTACTCTGCAGGAACTGAGAAGAGGACTTGCTAAAACCGGCAGCGAATGTCACACATAGCAACAATGAATTACCGATGTTTCTCCACATAAGAAAGCACAGCATTGACTCACCAAGTTGATGCTCATGTTTCAGAATAAATAAGCAAGAATTCAAAGCTAGAGATATGCCGTGAGCAGTCCTCACCTTTAAATTACAACTTCAAGTCAGATCTTCTACAACAAAAAAGCACATCGATTGATCATTCTGGTGGTTCCATCTGTAGCTCTAAAACTCTGCTGTTCTGCTTCCCAAGTAAAGTCTCTATTTTTATTTGTTTGTGTTATAACATACTGTGCGTGCAGATTAAAGTCAGCGTGAACCGGAAGTTCCAACCGACTTCATTTTTCTGACATGATTCAAAGTGAAACTGAAAAATGGGAAGCATGATCTGTTTTTTTCCACAGGTCATTGATTAACTACAGAAAAGGCGTTTCAAAGCTTGCAGCAGATTACTATTGGAGGGGAGTGGTTAACAGCTCTGGCTCTGCCCAAGAGGTAAGACTTACATCATCAGAGAAGATCTGCCATTCTGAAGCGGTTGCTGATGTTGTTACTAAAAGTCTGAGTTTCAGTGTTTAATGAGCAACTATAAAGAACGAAACAAGAACCTTTTCTGTATGATAACAAAAACAGTTCCATCACTACTGTGAAGTGCATTATGGGTAAGTGTTTACAGCATCATTTCAACTCTTTATGCTGGTGACATTCCAGCCAAACACACTGGATCAGTCAGAGCTGAGATAATGAAGACTGAAGCAGGAAGAGATTCACTACTATCAGAGACTCACAGAAACATGTTTGACTCTTTCAGCTGACATTTCTGCTGCACTTCTCTGCTTTTAGTTTCTCTCAAGCTGAAGTCTGCAGTCCTTATGTTGTAATGAACAAAAACAGTCATCTCTCTCTCTCTCTCTCTTTCTCTCTCTTTCTCTATTTTCCACCATCCTCTTCTTGTCCAGTCTTCTGCAGGCAGGATTTTGTAACTGAATGTAATTAAGAATTTTCTTTTAATATAGTTTAAACTGCCTGAAATTACAAACTACAGATTGCATTACAGAAAACGTTTAATGTCACACGAGTAAAAACATAACATGTGAATTCTATTAAAAATAGAAGAGAAGATTACCGGTGTCGATGACACCAACGAAAGTCATTTTAAGGGTCAAACCAGAATTAGTTAATTGATGACTTTTGATTTTAGACTTTTTGGAAAATCTGAACACAGTCTGAGATGTTGTTAAGATCATATATGAAACTCTAGAGAAGATTCCTGGAGTCTTTTTGTCAGGTGAAACTTCTGAGAAACAGGAATCTTCAGCAAGACTTTCCATATTCTAACATTCTTGTTAACCAATTCATAAACAGTTAAGATACTGAGAAATCTCATCCTCTGAATTTTCTTTCTGTTGGACGAATAAAGGTCAACAAAAACATGAAATATGTGAATGTTACTTTCATTCACTCAGAGTTGTTTTGGACAAACATGCCAAAGGCATATAAAAGTGAATTTTAAAGAGAAGAGAGTAGGGTTTGATTAAGACTACAGACAATAAAAGAGAAAAACATCCTACAACAGTCAGCACAGGAACTGAGAACATCATCTGTGTCTAGAGTTTTGATATCAAACACTGACTCACCACACAATCATTCGTTCTGTATCATTTAATATGTCGTGATTGGATTGTTGCTGGCTAAACTACAATGCTGGTTTGGCTCAGACATGCAGCTCTATTGATTCTTCTTCAAATAGTCTGTTTTGAATGCTGAATCACACTGAACTGTATCCTGGATACATGGATAAATAATTTATTTTAAAATACAACCAACAAACAACTGTTCACAGTCGCCACCAACTCAATGCTGTCAATCAGACACAAACAAGATCTCTGGATATTCAACATGTATTTTGGATTCTGTGGGTTAGTGAAGTCATTAATTCAGTAAACATGACCCATGTCGCATGTTATGTAAGTTGTGTGTGTGTGTGTGTGCGCGCTCTGCACTGCAACTAATAAATTATTTGCTAGAGATACTTCAACACATGCATATGAGGGTATAAAAATGATCATCTCTTTAATATTTTAACATATAAGGGAGACATGGAAGCTTATAAATAAAATCAGAAGAGTTTTAGCCATATCTTTCACACGTTGATCAGGAAGTCTTACAGCTCTCATTAATAATGTATTACCATGCTCTGATCAACTGTAAGTAAATACACAGGAACCTAAAAGCAAACTTGACATATACACCAGTTAGCATCGCTTGGGTATTTCTGTCTTTTCCTGTGCTGGTGTTTAAACTATGAACTATACGCTATAACTGCGTTTGTTGTTGTGTGCTGTGTTGTTGTGCACAGTTTATTGTAAGTACACACACATGCACATGGGCAAATGATAATGAGGCCTTTGAGAAATACCTTTATTTTGTGTGTTCTTATTTACATGCATTTTTTTGAATATTAATTACAGAATGTGTGTTTCAAAAATGAATTTGTTTGACGTTGTTTTTTTCAAATCTCACAATCCGGCACAACGTGCCAGTCAAACAATGTTAGTTTAAAAACTATTTGTTTTCATTTTCATTCCATCTTTGAATTAATTCTTTTTTTATGAATGCAATGTAAGAAGCAGTTCCTGCCTGCAGTACCCAGAACCACCAGAGGGGGCACTGTTTACTTTCAAGTCAAAAGATCCTGTTCTGGGGCTGTTGAATCAGTTGTGAAATTGCTGATAGAATTATTTAAACGTCACACAAGATTGAAAATCTGTATGTCTGCCATATTGTCTTCCTTTCCACCTGTTCACCTGTCGATCTGCCAGTTATGAAAATGGAGTTCCCTTCGGGGCCCATCATGGAGTTAAACTTCTCCAGTTCTAAATAAATTCTTAAACATCTACAGAAAATACAGACATACAGCAACATCTCACAGGCAGTACTTAGAGGAGCCAGCGTTGAAGTTTAAGGTTGTTTTTAATATGAATAAATGCATTTTTTGACTTTGCAGAATACTAACTCAGCACATCATAAATCAGTTCCTGCAGTTAATGAACCTAAAATACAAACAAACAGCATTTTCAAAAGACTTTAAATTAGTAACACTGTCTCTTAATACTGTAACACACTAAATGAATGAAGTTTAAAACATGACTGTTATTCAGGACACTTAATGTTGCAGTTCTGCTCATCATTTTTCCTAAAAAGCTTGAAACATATTGTAGTACTCAGAACATGTGCTAGGGGCAAATAAATGATCAGTTTCATCCAGCACGTATCTGCGTGAACTTACAAAAGTCTCTGACATCAACACTTCATAGTGTTTAACCAGCAGATGACAAAACGTCAGTGCACAGAAAGACAGAGAAACTGAGCGAGGCAGTGAAAGAGAATACAGCTACGATGAAGGCACTCGTTGATGTTTCATGACTAAAAACCAGCATCTCTTTCCTTTCAGACTTCATTATCTCAGTTCTGACTGACAGAATGAAGCTTTAGCTGAAGTGTCACTAACACAGAAGGCTGAAATGTCTTTTTTTATCCACTTACTTGGGTTTGTGCTGTAACTGAATAGGTGCTTCACACTGGCATGGTGTGAATTGGCGAGAGGGAGCCTGCAAAGATGAAATCACTGTCATCACTGATCAGAGAAGGACATTAAAGAATTTTCATAATGCTCTGTTATTTCAGACATGTTAACTTTCCCCTTTTATAGAATAAAGAGACACCATGTCAGTTTCTCTCTTTCTCTCTGTTGCTTTCAATAAGGTTCCATTTGCTATAAACATAACAATTAGGTTTAAATTGCATTGAAATTGAAAGTGTTTTTATATGCTGGGTAGTGCAAACACAATTTGTTTATTGTTCATTCATGTAAATTCACTGTGCATTGACTAATGTTACCGGATATAACTTGGATTTTAAAAATACATGAATACATTAAAATACATTAATCCAATTCATGGAAAAGAATCGACTCAAAATGGGGTTCATTGGTCATAATATTAAACAACATTCTACTAACGTTACTGCAAGGACTTTTTGATAACTTTGAGTTAACTTTTAGGGATGGTAGCTAACATTCTGAGAACGTTCCCTGTTAGTTGGCTTCTAACTGTATAACTGATCACTGCCCCAGCTACCCGATTTTAATAAACAGGTTTGTAGGCTTGCACTGTAATGTCTTGTTATTTGGAAATTCGCAATTAATATACAATAGTAAGATATTGCCAAACTATTCCTCCCTTTTATACACTGTATGTTTGTGTTGTTTAAAGATAACTGCATTGGTGACTACAGTGATGCACTGTTTTAGTAACAACACTGTTGCTCTTCTCTGAATATTTCAAAACGAACAATGACCTTTTTCTGATCCAGTTACCTAAAGAAAACCAATTAACATATTGTATTCGGGCCAGTTATTTTCTCCTTGCTTTTCACATCTTTTCTCTCTCAGGTAACTGCTGGGAAGAGCTGAGCTTCACAAATTAGTGGTGTGAGCTAGAAGACTCAATTACCTGGAGAAGGTCTTGTGTGCTGCTTTGCCCACGACACGGCTGTTCACAACCCACAGATAACACAGCGTGGATGGAGGGGTGGCTGCGGAGGGTGGGTGGGTGTCTGGCAGTGGAATGCATTCACTGGAATATGGAGAGAAAAATGTATGTAGAGATCTGAAAACAGATGACGACATGTGGAGGTTTTAATGACTACCCCATCAAACAAGTTTTCAGTTATTACCTGAAATGCCTCACAGGGGACAGTGGCAGGTTTTCCTCATTAGGCCTAAAACTTCCAGCACACTTTTAGTCTTCACAGTTTGACATGGTACAGCCAGTCCTGCTAGAGAAGAGTCCGTAAGATCAGGGATGTTCCTCTGTCTATTTTATGTCTAACTTTAACTGTTTGAGATAGACAGGTCATCTAGATGAATGATATTATAAAAAAATAGATAGATAGATGATAGATTAACATTAGATAGATTAACAGTTACCCAACTGTTACCCAAGGTCATTTTTATTGACTGTATAAAATCAGTTCACACGTTTCCCAGCAGAGTGTAGCTTATCAAATTAACTACAGAACAAGCGTCTAACAAATACGTTTTGCACAGTTTATTCATTTAAAATCTTATCTCATGATATCTGTATTGTCATCGGCCATTAATATCTCTGCATCGGTTGGCTGCTAACATGAATCAACCTGTTTATGCACATTTTTTCATTACCTGAGTTTTCAGAGCTTGTATTTTAAGCAATGGCAGAGTTGAGTTTTATTCAGCAGAGCGGAACAGAAGCGCATTACTCCTGCATCTTGAAATGTTTGTGGATTGCCGGCTGCTGTCTATGGGGCAGAAGAGTTTGTTGTGTCTAGCAGGTGGAAGTGTCTAGAATGATTAGAAGACCATCTGTTCAGGGGTGGATAAATTATGACTGAAGAGAAACTCACGGCTACAACCCCTGAGATGCATAACTGCTTCTATAGGCATCAGTTCACTGTATGTGACTGTATGTGATGTTTCTGTGCATTTCAAATGATTTTGTTTAGTGGAAATGCTACATTAGCTCACCTAAATGTTGAATGTCATGATTATTCATGTATCTGTACCTCTAAAGTGTCCTGCACACACATACACACAGATTCCCGGGCACTGCAGTGATATCTACCCACTGCTCCAGCTGTGTGTGTGTGTTTACTACTCACTGGTATGAGTTAAATGCAGAGGTCACATTTCAAGTATGAGAGATCATGCATTGACAAATATGTCACTTTCATTTTTCACTTTCAAAGACTTAATTTTGATAATGATGGCACACACACACACAAACAAACACTTAAACAGTTCTTCACAAGTGTCATTCCATATTACCACAATCAGTTTTTCTGTGCAATAGTGTTCCAGTGAAATCATATTGATCTGTGTGTCTGTGTGTGTTTTTATCTATGCATGTTTTGTATGTTGAAATGAATGTGTCATTGTGGCTGTACAGGGTTCTTCATTTTGCTCAGTGGGAATTCACAGATTCTCTTTCCATGTCAGCAGCGTAACCTTTCCATACATGCCGACAGTGAGAGTAATAATCCAAGGCTTTAAAAAGACAAAGGAAACAATTAGGAAACAAAACACACTGCACTCAGAGTTGTGTTAAGTGCATAGCAAGTGCTGATATAACCTGCTGCCGCTTTTCCTGAAAATACAGAACCAGACATAATTAACAGATGCAAATCTAATAAGAAATTGTTATTAAAGGTGTCGTAAAGAGGAAAAACAAAAGTATTATTCGTTAATATTATAAACATTATAAGTAACGTTTTAGTTAGTTCATGGAAAATTTTCTTACAACCTAAACGTTTTAGTTGGGATTGAGATGAAAGGAAATTATTATGGTTAGTTTCATTTATTACAGACCTAAACTGAAACAAAGGCATTAATTTGCAATTAAATATATTACTGTAACCAGTGTACAGCTAAAGGCTATTTATTGCTGCATTAATATAGATGTAATGTGTGGTCACAGCTGTACGTTAATTAGCATTTACAACCGTCTCAAAAGAGGCTCATCCAATCAGAATGCAGTCGAAAGTGCCCGTTAAAATGAATTATTTCCACTGAGACTTTTAATGTGTATAATAACATCTGCTGAGAGCTTGTAGTTTTATTGTTCTGTAGAATACTGAAACCTCCTTCATAATACACTCTCATCACACAACTCCCTTTACACACATCACAAAGCCGTCAGGACTACAGGACAATATATACACAAGTCTGACATCCTGCCTCAGGGGGTCGACTGAGTTATTCTTGTGGGTCGCGTTCTGTAGATCTGTACCTGTGTACCTGTGTTCTGTACTCTCCCACTGAAGGTACATTTCACATATAATTGTGTTCTTCAGTTATTCTGTCAGACGTTTATCTGTTTGGGGTTCTATCAGAGTTTCTTCCATCACAGAAAACTCCACTGTGAGACTGTAAGAGGTGAGAGAGTGATTTAAAAGTGATTAATTATATTAAATATAGCTGCAAGCAGCAATTAAAGGGTCAAGCATGTATCAGAAGATGCATTGTAACTTAAAAATGGAACCAGTTTGGAATATTAAAAATGCAGTTGATTAGTTTTATTAGACACGGTCAGATAAACATCTGACCCAAATCTGATGATGATCGGACAAACTTTGAAGGAAGACAGAGCAGAATAATAAGACCACTAACAAACACCACAGCCTGTTCTCCAATGGTGCTGTGATGCCAGCTCAGTGTCCTCCTATTTCAGGGGCTGAAAGCAGCACTCTATAACAATGCATACAAATTCTCTCCATGACCACAACAGAAGCAACCTACTGAAATTCATGAGTCAGAGTTACTGTCTCAGATTTCATTGGTCATCTTCAAAAAACTGGAATGAAACACCAGGTTCTCATTTCCATCACAGTGTGAAAAACAGTTTGTCTTTTCTTTAAAGTCAGGTTGGGCTTCAGCTGAGGTTGCGCACGTATCTCTTTCCGAGCACAAACACAATTCAGAGGTTCTGAAAAAATAACCTTGGAGGAAGACTCGTGTGAGTCCGAGAACATTTATTGAGGCTCAGTATCCAGTGATAATGAACTCTGAAGCTGTTTGTGAGAACAGGCCTGGATTTCTGCTCTCTGTATTTCTCTCAGAATCCTGCTGATGGGTGATTATGTCTCTAAGGAGCTTCAGGAGGTCTCACTCTCCCATTTACTCAGTCAGCTGCTGAGACCAAAACACTCTCTAATCACAGCTAAACTGTGAAGTGTGTGTATATGTGTGCGTCTAAATGTCCTTTTTTAAAATCCAATGACATTTCCCTATAATTTCCAAAGATGTCATGTTTTGTTTGTGTATGTAGTGCTTGTACTCGGCTGTTTCAATTTCCTAAACAAAAAGACCATTTTAATGGATTGCCCTAATAAGCTACAGCAATTTATATCTTTTATTTCAGTTCATCCCACGCCAAGGTCTTTAAGAAACTCTGATGGGGAGGAAATCCCACTGTCAAAACCCAATCTGTCACTTCCTGGTAAGAAAACAAAACAAAAAAAAATCTAAACTGCCTCCACGCGTCACACAGAAGATCCATACACACCACGCCAACTGACTGCCAGTTCACTCCTCATAATCTTCGATGGTGAGCTTCATTTCACACACCATTCTGGAACAGAGTTGTAGATTAAATCACACCAACACCTCTATGAGAAACATGCCAGCTCAATAAAACACTGTATATGAACCACAGACAGACTGTGATGAAAAGCTTTAGAATATGAAGCCAATAAACTAAAGGCAGGGGAAAATCGTACCTGATGCACATTTTTGTAAATTAATGAAAACGGTAGGGGAATGTTTTGCAAGTTTGTAATAGTTTAAACATTCCATTGGAGAAAAATTAAATTAATTGCATTGTGTATTTTAATAATTTACTATAATATATATTGTTAAAATATATATATATATATATATATATATATATATATATATATATATATATATATATATATATATATATATATATATATATATATATATATAAATCAATTGGTTATAATGCCAATCTATAAATGTAATAGATTTACAAACATGTATATGAGGGACACCCAATAACCCAACTACACATCTGATATACATCTGATATACATCAACACATTCTTGCTTATCTACTGTTTGTTGAATATTAGAGGAAGGTTTCTAATGACATTGGTAGCAACTTACGCAATCTGTCTGCTGTCCTCTGTGTCTTGTTGGCGTGCTGAGAAATGCAGGCACACAGTCATGTGGGCAGCTAAATGTCTTTCCAGAGGAGAGGGCAGCGAGGTGAACTGACCTGTGAACAGTGGCAGTCGGCTGCGTTGAGGGGGTCACGATGGAAAACAGAAGGTGAAGAGCCATTATTTTCTGCCTCATTTCCGCTGACGGCCTGTTCAGGATGGAGGGATGAAAATAAGATGGAGGAAAACGAAAGCTCATTTCAGACTCCATTTGTAACTCGTCTCTTTACAGACTCGCTGACAACTAGAGGAGAACAGCGGTGGATTTTAATGGGACCAGTTCATCTGCTGTAAGCCTGCACGGCCTCTCACAGCTAAACCTCTGCATTACCTGTAAGATTACACATCTATATTGCTCTTCCTACACCATGAGTCTTCCCTCAGAGCTCGTGTGAGGACAGATTATGCTGTTTTGTGTTATCAGTTGGAGGTTTCCACAGCACACTTGTGATTTTGTTGATATTCTGAGTCATTTGCTGTGCTTTTAAACCATCTATTTTTACCACAGCTGATATGTCACTCTTGTTACTCGCATTACTGCAAACCTAGCTAACAGGGAACGTTGGCTAAAGTTCTCTAAAAGTTCTCTTAAAACAAAAACATTCTTGCAATGACGTTAGTAGAACATTTTTCTAACATTGTAATATTATACTATCCAATTTATATACAGATATAACCACAGAAATACCACAAAATTAACCAATAAGGTTATCATTTAAATATGTTTTAAAATTTTGTTCACAGCTAACAATTTCAGGTTGTAGGAATGTTTCCATAATGTTTCCATTAAGTAATCATTGTTTAATGTTCTAGGAATGTTCAAAGCGTCCTTCTTTAGACATTGTAATAACATTATTGCTTGGTTGAAAGAAAGTTACTCAAACTATTTTATGTTCTGTAACATTTTTAAAACATTTCACTAGCAACTTGAGAATATCGTTTTGATATATGTGACATAAAACATCAAAAAGGGTGAAAGAACGTTGTTTTGATAACTGTTTTGTAGAAATGCAGAGCTACATTTTATTTTCTCCAGGAGAGCGGCCTGTAACAGAGGCTGGCACACAGTTCATTAATTCCACACAAACAAATATTTTGTCTTGACAAAAGGAGTTTCTTTTGAAAGCTGTTTGTATGGAGGTTTGTTGAGCAGGATCTTCATTGGCTCTTTTTCATTTCTCTGACAGGCTGGAAGGATTATGAATGTGATCATCGTTCAGACTGTTTCTCTAACATTTCTCATTCACTTACCAAACTGTCAATTCTGCTCCTGTCGGGTGAGTGTGTTTGGGAGAGGAGAAATCCAGGAGGTCTGTGCTGATCCAGTTTTGGCCTAAGTTTTATTGAATAGCCTATCAAATGTGTGTGTGTGTGAGATCCTCACACTTGGATGAGGATGTTCTATGTTTTTCAGGGATGTAAATCCTTTCGTTGGCATACTGTGGTCCCAAAGCACTCATCAAACTGTCCTCTCTGTCCATTGTCCACTCATCAAACTTAGCTGCCTCTCTCTCTCACTGTGTCTCTCTCTCTCTGTATCTCTCTCTCTCTCTCTCTCTCTCTCTCTCTCTCTCACTGTGTCTCTCTCTGTCTCTCTCTCTCTCTCTCTCTCTATTTCTCTCTCTCTCTCTCTCTTTGTCTCTCTCTCTCTCTCTGTCTCTCTCTCTCTCTCTCTCTCTGCAGAAAATTTGTTTCTATTTGTCATATTAACTACAATAAAGCATTTTAGCATTGGGTTAAAAAGGTGTGATTTCTTTGTCAAACCACACGTCTTTATGTCTGCTTGTGATGTCCAGAGAAAAGTCTCATATCTATGGTAAGACCACAGAAGATAAAGGTGATTTGATTTGTTGAGCTGTCTGATGCTGATGTATGTGGCTGCAACAGAAGAAAAGATTTTCCACTTAAATTTCAGGTGGTTGCTCGTACAAAGCTGTCATAGCAGTCATACGAGCTACATACTGTATGAGGCGCTTTCTGTCTGTTTGGCAGTATAACTCAACATCCATTTCTCAACGTTAATGAACTGTCAATAACCTTTAATAAATAAATAAAATATATAAAATAAAATTGAAAATTGTTAACGTTCTGCCTAAGATTCATGTTATACAAGTTATCTGCCTAAGTCATATTATATAGTCAGGGCTCATTTTTAAAGCTCTTAGAGTTAAACTGGAGATGTACGTTGTAAACATAAAGTAATGCAACGGACATTGATTTCTATGAAGAAATAAAATATGCAAAAAATGACTTTCATACTAGCACATAGATTGTAGATCACGAGGGATGTTGCATGCTAAAGTTCATCTAACAGAATGACTAAAAACCTAACCTAACTTTATATGAATGTTAGCCTGAGACTAAAACTGCATCACTCCTGATATTGATATTCTGCAGAACAGCAGTATTAAGCTCAGCATTAAGCGTCAAACAGCACAAATCTGCTGTTGAATCCTAAACCTCTGTTGACTTCTCACAAATGTCACACTCAATGTGTAGCTGAATGAAGAGATTAGACACACTCGCCGATGATACTCGGACAAGCTTTAATCATTTTTATTATACCTTAACACAGGATCCAAATAATGTTTCATCTGCCTTTCATACAGTAAGTAAAATGGGGCATATGCTTATTCTGACAGACTGATCAAGATCTAATATAAAATATCTCTGGTTCTGGACACACAAACACAGATGTCCCTACTTAACAACTACATAATCCATGTGACTTTCTCTCTTACTCTGACCTGGAATCCTATGAAGACCGAGCCGACGGACGGCCTGCGGTTCATTTATGAAAGACCAGAGTGAGGAAACCAGTAATGTACTGTAATATAATGTATTTTAATGTGTACATTTGTTATCAGGTATTGGAGTCATAAAGATTTGATTGATTCCATTAATGGAGCCCAATGATCCCAAATCACTTTAATATCCATAATTTAATATAATCAATATTTTGAGTTTACAAATGAACATGTTCATTTGTTTTCCCAAAAAGAATTCCTGGTTCTCTGCTGTCATGAAAGTTAACTAATCAACATGTGTTAAAAGAAAGTTCAGACAAAGAAGGTGGAGTCAGTGTACGAACGACAGGTCATTTCCAACAAGCTTTGAAAAACATCTCAGCGGTGAAGCACGTCACTGCGGTTTAACATTCAGAGAGTTTCGGGCTTAATGAGATTCCAGCAGTTACTTTAAAGAAGTGCCACGAATCATCTGTGTGGGCTCTCCTCATCAAACGCGGTGATTGTTACTTTCTATTTCTCGCTACATTTACACAGTACTCCTCACCAAACACCTGATGCAGGGCTGATATTTATCTGCTCAAATTAAACGCTTTCCTAAAGGAATTAAGCTGGAATAGATGCTCCCTGCTCTCAATTCCTTAATCTGATTTAAGTGTGTTTATGAGGGAGAGTGTTTATGTTGCTTTCTGAAAAGAAATGTTGCTAGCAGACAAAAGGGTGGGAGTGGCGCACACACACACACACACACACACACACACACACACACACACACACACACACACCTGTTTTCTGCTGCCACATTGGACTGACAGCTTTGTGGTCTCAGCACAGCAGACAGAACGCTGGCTAATGCTCTCTAAAAATTCATCAAAAAATTATCAAAATACATCCTTGCAGTGACATTAGTAGAACGTTTTTATATATCTATATATAATATATTATATATCTGTATATCAAAAACACTATTCTTAAATTGTTAGTGGAACATTTCGAAAAGTTACATATTATAAAAGTTTGAATAATGTTCTTATAACCAAACAGTAACATTAATACAATGTTACTGTTTGGTTATGTGAGGGTGCCTGAACCTTTTAAAATAATATTTTCAAAATTTTTGTTACTTAATGGAAACGTAAGGGAAATGTTCTTACAACCTAAAATTGTGGCTGGGTAATTGTTACCGGATCAACACTACCTTATGGGGCGCCTGCCCTGACAGGCCAAACATTGAGAATGAAGACTCAAAGATCACAAACACAAGAAAAAAAACTATGATCATGTTGTGGAAACAATGAAAGATCTGCGAGACATCAAACTAGATTCAAGATCTGATGTTGGAAAGATTAAATACAATAATCTTATTTAAAGAAACATTGTCTACAGCTGTGTGCAGTCTTGCATCGACCATGCACAAGCACACACACACACACACACACACACACACACACACACACACTCTCTCTCTCACAAACACACACACACACACACACACACACACTCTCTCTCTCACACACACACACACACAGACACACACACACACACAGTCTTTTCTTAGTGTGACAAAAAAACCTGTCTCTCTATCTCAGGAACTGATTGGTGCAGAAATAGCACAAGTATAAAGACATGGTAAGTATAAAGACACAAAGTGATATGGCAGGTTTATTTACTGAAAACATACATGCTGGATAGGGAGAAGATACAATATCCATATTACAGAGTCGTGTTAAGACAAAACTGAAGGCACATGTGTTTGTATTTGTGTGAAAATGGACAGAAGAACAGAAATAGAGGAAAAGAGAGGGAGATTAATTCCCAGTAGAAGGTCCTGCCAAATACTCAGTGTTATGGGAAGAAAAATGGCCTCCGTGGTGAGTTCAAGTTTGGAATCAGCTGTCATCTCACTATAACTTTGGCCCCTCAGTAACCCGGCCCCAGGGGCCAGCCCATGTACTTTACATTTCAGCCTGGTAGGTGTTGTTGTGTTTTACCACATTTGTCAGCCACGGCAGGTGGTCATTTAGTCAGTCACAAAAATGACGCACTGTCAACAGTGAAATAAGACAAAGGTTTCTGTGTCTCTGGTCAAGGCCCTAGACTGACAAACTCCTTTTTATTTTCCACTCCAGGACAGAGATGTGGGTCTAAAAATACATCCCCACCACACACAGAGTACAGGCTGTTTTCAACACAATAATACTGTCAGTCAGGGCTTTGAAATTGTCACTGATGTACATCTGAACAGCCCTAAACCTAAAAAGTGACAGGGTTAAAGATCATGCAGGTGATTATGTCATAAAACAATCACCAGAGGCCCAAATGTGAGTCAATATCATATCATATGAATGACATTTATGACTTTTAGAGCTTGACGGTCACAATCTCTTGTTTTTCACACACACACAATTAAACAACTATAAAACCATTAGACAATCGGATAGACAATCTCTATAGTTATCCACTCCAGATACAGGCCTCAGAATAACCACCCAAAACCAAACCAGAAAAAAATAATATTACAAGTTGTTTATAAACTGTGAGCTGTGTAAATCTGAATATCGCTGTTTACCAAATCAAGTGAACAACTAAGGATAGGACGAGGCAGCTGTAGAATGTATGTTATGTAGTCACAGACAACTACAAGAGGTCATCACTGTCCTGGCCGAGAGAGGAAGACTGTCTAGTCTACTGTCTACATGAAAATAAACACGACTTCTGATTTGCACAAGGTCAAAGCCTGTGTACAGCAATGAACGCATGGTTTATAAGCTATGATAAAGAGGCCATGGTCCTGAGGTTTAGAGGGAAAGGTGAGCTGTTAGTCATCACAGCAGATCTGGGTTGCTGTCTTCTCTGTGTCGCAAAGAACGTGACTAGCACACTGAGAGATGAATCACACCTTCTGCTCCTCCACCATTACAGAAATGAACAAACTCCTGCCTGATCTCAGCTCCTGTTCATGTGTAATATTGTAAAACAAATCTCACAGAACAATTAAACTTTGGATTTCATTCGAATTTATAAAAACTCACTTTTTAAGATGTGTCATGTTTATTTATTTATTTAGTATATATATATATATATATATATATGTTATGTTATCTTTAGTACACATGTAATCATATGTAATCTTTATCAGCTGCTTATGTGTTATTTGTTCATAAAGAAATATATTCAATAAGATAATGAAATCCAATGTTTTCAACTGGATTGCCTAATATTTTTAGTTAGGATACAGTGGAATCTTGCATACTCAATGATTCTGCACTCTTTCCAACAATCAAAGACAAAGACAATCCAGAAATTCTCTCCCTGAAGCCGCAGAGCTGAGCAGAAAGCAGGTGTCACCTGAAACAGTTTTGCTTGCCTTCACTATCACACCGACTGAACTTCATTTCGAAAGAGAATTTTGTGCTGCTTTTCTTAAAACTAATAACATCTCATAACATTCCAGAACCAAAGCACTTGATGTGTTGATATATTCGTGACTCTGTGTTTGTGTGCTCATGTCATGGTTATTACAGCTTTATATTGAGACTTCGGGGGCTTGACGGATTCATTATGATTGTGTTTGAGTCCCTCATGACTGCAGCTATCAACAGGAGTCTGGACTCAAGGTCACACGCACAGATCACTGAGAAAAACAGGCACAGGGAAAAATATGAGACAGAAGTGAGACAGGAACTGCAGTGTGTGCGTCGATTAAAATGAGACTTTTACTGTATGTAATGCCAGTAATGCAGTGTTAAATGTAACAGATGATTATATGCTCATAGTAATTAACCAACTTCTGCTTGAAATGTTTATTGATCTACTTTAGAATATCAATATGAGGCCTCTGGACTTACATTTTCATTATTGTTTTTGCAGCAGAATTCTCTCTTCATGTTTTGGAAAGTACATCTGGGATTTGGACATTTTGGATGGGAATGAAATGCAAGAGAATTTGGATTTAGAAAGTTGTTTTGTACTGTGAAATAGATTAACTTCTGAAAACATCGACGCATCAGATCCTACGATGCATTTCCCTTTAGACAAAGTAAAATCATAAAAACCCAAACACAGATAAACAGAAAAACTCCACAAGACTGGAAACTTCACTCCAGAAACTCTATCTTCTCAGGAGAGAAAGAGGTTTAGAAAAATGTTTATTTAACAGTTTCTCCATCTCCGTTCAATTTCTTAGAGAAATGCACAAATATGCTCCCGAATTATTACAATGAATATGGTAGACAACTGCCTCTTGCCATTGAGTTAAAAAACTGCTACTGATATTACTCACCATTTATTGATGACCACAGTCTGAATAAACAACAAATCCTGACTGACAGAATACTGGAGAATTCCCAGTGAGCATGTGAGTGGTGATTCCTGCCTGTTAGAGAATTCCATCTGTGAGCTGTGATCACTGTACAATGTGCCAGGCATAACCTGAAGAGCTTTACACTGTCTTCCACATATATGAGACACAAAGAGGCAACTGAATGCTACAGTGTTTCTTTATAAGATTAAGAAAGAAAATAAAAATGTTCTGCTGGAGAAAAAAGACGTGAATCATTTTAAGGTTCTCTCGGGGCAAACCGCGAAACAGTGATGTTTACATTTGGTTTGGAGACCAGCCTTTCCATCTAATAAATGTTTATGGTTACAAATACACAAAGATCAATTACTGTCTCCTTACTTTATTTCTTTGTCTGTCTGTCCTTACATACATACAAGCTCCTGGAGGATCTATTAATCATAATGGTAGAGAAAGAGAGAGAGGCTGCTTGAAATGTCGCTCTATCATCGACTGGACAGGGCTTTGCTCAGATCAGTCACACAATAATCTCTCTCTCTCACTCTCAGAACTGCCCTTCCCCGTCTCAAATGACTGACAATTTTGTCTACCTGACAGACGCATAAAGCACAAAGGCACACAGATTACACCAATACAACAGTACAGATGCTGCTCTATTATGTTACATCGTCAGATGAGTGATTGTGATAATGCACGAGCGTGTGTGTTGCATTTTCTTAAATAGCTCGTCAAAATCAATTTTAGTCTTCGCTTTATTTGTTTTTTTGACCAATTTGAGCACCATTTTGTCTGCGACCGATACTTCATTCTGTGAAAATTTCTTTTTTTCACATATGGAAACTTCTTTTATCTTTAAAATTAATGTCTAGACTGAGAGAACTATTCTCAATTTCCAGATTTTTGATCAAAGAGCCTTTATGCACCCTCTCCTTTAAAATAAAAGATAATTAGACGCCAACCAATTACAACAACAAAAAGAAACGGTATCAGATTCATCGCCTGTGGGTTCTGATTGCCTAAATGCAAGACAGAAAGAAGCCGTCCATTTCAGCCATTTTCAAGAAACTGTTTACTGCTACTAATAAACTACAAAAGGGGAAAAAAAAAGCACCAAATTCAGTTCATTCTTGGATGGTAGTTATGGAGACTGGAACTGAACTGAATAAGAAACTTACATATTTAACTGATTTTAAAGCTATGTAATGTAATGTGAACACTGTTGACTTCAATCTGGATCAAGTGCTCATCTATTTCTGCACAAAGTCCCCAGATATCCTACAGTTCATTAACAAAAGTGGATGCAAATGTGAGAGCTGAGCATAATTTATGTTGAGACCTCAATTTATTGATCCATTTAGTTCCACTTAAAAATGTCCAGTATCAGTCGTAAGGTTGTTGAAACCTTCCATAATCCTTAACCTAGTTAACCATAACCTTAACCTTACTTTCCTCTACTCACAACTCTGAAATAACTTATCTGTGTGCCTTTATACATTGGATATAAGACAACTACCTGCTGCTTAAATATTTTCTTCTTTGCTTCAGGCCAGCTGAAGGGTAGAGGCCCACCTTTATTCTCAGAGCAGTCTGAAATCCACCTGTGGTCTGTTGTCATGGGAGAAGTGGAGGTGACCGGGTGAAGGTAACTTCTTATTGGCTCATCCATCTGGAAAGTCGGCAATTAGTGTTTCTGTTCTCGCCCGACACAAACCGGTTTTGAAAACCTTTAAACCATGAAAGGGCGACTGGACCACTGCAAAACCTAATGTGTGTGAGAGAAAAAAATGAACCGTCATTACTGCTTCTCTAGTTTCAGTAACATTTTGGTAAAACAAGTTACAAAGCGTTAAAATTCATCACCTGCTGGTTTTTGCCATGTTTTATTTATGTCTCTGTATATTTTCTTAACTGAAAAAAAAACATATATATACATACACACACACTACACGTTTGAGAACATTATTTACTATGTGTATTATAAATAAAACCATACTGTTTTTTATAACAACATCAAAAAGTCCTTCATATCCTGACCTTTCATTCGGCTACAGTCTTTTAGTAAAAACACACAAAATATTATTTAAAAATTCTGTCTTATCGATGCTCAGACCAGTCTCAGGTATGTGAAAAGAGTCCTGGTATTTATTTCATTCTTTGTGATCAATATGATCAGAGGCAGAGATACATACATTCATAAACAAACAAACATGAAATAAAAGCAAGAAAGCATGCCATCATGATGTAAGAGTTAAGCCACAGAGTGAGGTTGTGTGTGTGCTCTGTGGCGAGGGTTCACTGACTGAAATACAAGACAGATAAAACATCGTCACTGTTGGACCTAATGGAAGCACCAGCCATTTCTGTTTAAACCCTTTTAAACATGTTTATAACATCATACAGGCTAAAACATGAAACAAATCTCAAGAGAGGTAATAAAGTCATACAGGTGTGGAATGACATGAGGGTGAGTAAATGACGGCAGTTTCTTTTTGAGACACACACAGATATATCATGACATACTTTCGCTTGTACTATATAAGTTTAAAACTAAACCAGTTGTAGATTATCTTTTTGCAATTCTGTTTACACTAATGGTGCCAAAATGAGACGCTTGCCCTTTAAATATAACCTCTGTAAACTTTACAATCCTTTCCAGCAAGTCTTTAGGTAAATTGCACATTGTTGTATTCACATCCTCTCAACAGCTTAAGAAATGATCCTGCATGTTTTCTTCACTATCACTCATTTCAGAGTACAGAGGATTTACAGAGGATCAGAGTAATAGTTTGCTTTGAGTCGTCTATACTGACGCTGTGAAAATATAAATCTTCAGCATCAGGACATTTTTGATCCATTTCACAGTGGAAACAATGTGACAAGAGCAGGTCAGCAATATGAGATGTGCTAGCGCTGCATGTAAAACACAATCAGTCAGCATTTACTGCAGAATGTGGCGTGGCTGTCACGCGGCATCTGTGTTTTTCTCAAAGAATATGATGTGAATGTGTCTAAAAGATGATGTGGACATGCGTCAGGTGAACTGTGTCAGAAGGTTAAACGCTTGCGTTCTGCTCAGCAGTCAGATTTATTCGCATTTTCTGCCTTTTTGACATTTTTTCATTTGTCATCAGAATATGATAATTGGAGGATAAATCCCACCACTGCGATATCTAAAACGCTCACAGATTAAAAAAAACATTCCAGCTTCAAAAGCAGGAATGACCAGCATATATAAAAATCAAGAAAGAGAAAAGCTTGATGGGAGAGCTGGACCGACCTGGTCCTGAACGTTCTGGGACTGTTTAAAATATCCAGTTTTTAAGACATCGTATATATATAGTGTTATTACTGATTTACTCGTTTACTGTGGAAAGTGGCTTGTGAATTAAAATGTAAACTCATTACGTATTTCGGAGTTTGCATTTCTGTCAAACAGAATGTTAACCTCATTTAACTTCCCAAACTTTTCAAAAACTGTGCACAACTTTTAGAATATGAAATATATTAATGTTAGTTTTAATATTTCCTTCTGAAGATACATAAAACCAAAGAGGTCATCAGGAAATGTGAAAAATCGCACCAATTCTTAAAGAAGAAAAGGTTTAAAAAATCACAAGAAACATTTTAGTCAAGTGATTCTAAACTTTTGACTGGTATGAACTGGTATATCTATACATGTTCATAAAAATTAATTATTCTAAACACATTTTTTGAGCACAGAGAAGACAAACTGAACCAGTCTCAGAGCCTACAGATTCATCACACTTTTGTGTGACTGTTAAGTGCATGAATCAAAATTAATGAGATGATTGACTGTGGAGAAATGATTATAATGCAGAATAATAAACAGAAAGAACAAGCACTGTGCCGTCAGGGTCCTCTACAATGAAACAAAGAAGACTACAGACAGACCTCACAAGGTTCTCATTAGGTTTCAGTGTTTTCATATTGGGAGAGATTGATCGATACAGTAGCTCAAATTTCTGATTCTTATCAGCTCAAATAAGTGGAAAGATATGACACTATAACACCAGTTTATGTAGGATGTGGTCCTCTCACACCAGAGCTGATCGTGATGCAGGTAATAAAATGACATCCGCAGACAGAAGCAGAACTGAAATTGTGCTTTTGATCTGCTTCTTCATGAAACTTTAGCTTTAAAAGAAAACTTCATGAAGAAAAGGCAGGAGAGGTTCTTTCCACCCAGCGCTGAAGAATCTGTTTCGCTTCCTCAGATGGATCAGTTTATATCAGTGCCGATCATGTCAGCTCACATAAAAAACATTTATTGCCTCATTAGCGTTGAAGCATGATGTACCTTTGAAATTACAGGCTGTGCATAACAGCGGACAACAGGAATTGAACATTTAGCCTTGCTTAATGGGGGATAAGTGATTGTTTGCTAATGTAATGAACTGGATGAGGGCCAGTTGTGCACAGTGTGAGATACATGATGGCTAACAGGGAACATTCTCAGAATGTTGGCTACGGTTCTCTCAAGTTATCAAAAAACGTTCTTGCAGTAACGTTCATAGACATTTTTCTAATGTTCTATATCATAAAACCAAAATGTTACTCTTAAGTAGTTAGTAGAACATTTTAAAAACATCAGAATTAAAAAATGTTTAACCATTATCACTTTTAACCAAACGATAACGGTAATACAATGTCTAAAAACGTTTTGAACCTTCCTAAAACTTTCAAAATAATGTTTTTAAACATGAAATAACATGCACAAAATGATTGGCAGGCTGAAAGCACCTCAAAGCATTCTGATTGGCTAAAGACATTGTATTCACAACTGGCACACAACACAGTCAGCTTTTCTGTGTGTTTTTTTAAAGATACAGTCATGATCTGGTAATTAAAGGCATTTTGTGCTACTTTATCTCTGCAAGCACTTTAACTGCTTTGAACATCTCCTCCGAGTATATTAAGAACATCAACAGGAGAAAGCGACGATGATGAAGATGAAAAACTGTTTCTTCTGACGCTGAGGTTTAATGCCACAAACATCCTGTTCTGTCGCCTGAATAAAACATCTCACATCGCAGGTAACATCACAAGTTAAAAGCTTAAATGAATGATTCAAAAGAAATGGTGGGGTCAAAAACGAGAGTCTCTCGAGCAAAGCATTTACCCTCAGGGAATACAAAGTGCTCCTTTAATAAAATCCATAAAAACTGCTACATCACTGCCAGGTTTCCTGTTATTGAACCTTTAATGTTTCATACACAGGCGCAGATGGATAACCTGCTGAGTTAAAATCACAACCCAGCCAACACGCAGCATTCTCAGAACATTGGCTAATGTTCTCTAAAACTTCTCTCAAAGTTATCAAGAAACGTTCTTGCAGTAACATCAGTCGAATGAATTAGTAGAATTTTTAATGTTATATATACATATATATCAAAACATTTTATTCTTTAAGTTGTTAGTGGCTTGTTTTAAAAACATTACAGAATGCTAAAGTTTAAAAATGTAAATAAACTGGACGTTTTGATAGTCCAAATGACTAGAATCTAGAATCTTCCTCCAGTCTGTCTGTGAATCTCTGTGAGTTTCTCTTCACTTTTGGCCTTTGTGAGGCATTTCTCACCGATTCCAAAACCCTCCGTTCCATCTCACCCTCCATAGTGTTTGTTTCTTTATAAAAATTACCTGCCTGTCCTACTTGGTTTCTCACCCTTGACCATGAGGGTATTTTTTTATGGAAGCATCTTCTCCACAGCTGGACTGGTTAAGGAGGCCTAAACGATTTTCTAGGTCAGCAACAGCTATAAGTGTTTCAGAAGAGCAGAAATCATCCACACTCAGGACACCTGACACAGTCCTTCTCTTGGGATATAATGTTTCTGAAAAGAAATTGTCTCGTTTTGCTAGGAACCTCAGCTAAAGATTCAGAGAAAACTGGACCAGTTATAAAATAAATTCAACGGACCACAATAACCTGATTCTGCAGTGATTAAATGTGACTGAAATGGTGAGACATTTTGGCGTAACGTTCTGTGATGATCGGTCTCCTGAAAGCAATTCATTCAACATTAATCTCTGACAAAAAACTGTTTAAAGATTATTAATTTAAGAAAGACTTGAGTTGTAAGGGGATCATTTTAAAAAATGTAATAAAGCATCTAAAAACAGCTAAAAGCTGGAAGTTAGGATGTTCCAAGAACTTTTAAAAGAACATCTTCAATGTTTTTGGCGATGTTCTCACATTCACTTATTATTTTTATGGTGATTTTTTTGTCTGTTTTGGAGTTTGACTGCTCCCGGTCTCTACACATTCTCACTGTATGGCAAAAGCTGTAGAAGCTGTGAAGATTCTTACAAAATGCCTCAGGTGTGATCCACAGAAAAAGAAAACAGCAACAAGCAGCTTTGGAAGAACATGAGGGTGAGGTAATGATGGCAGGATTTTTGGTTTCTTGAATTGCCCCTCTGAAAATGTAACTTGCTCCCTCACTGGCCTGTCGGGGAACAGAACGCATCTCCTTTCATAAGCTTTTAACATCTTTGCAGATGCACCTTACAAAAGCGTCTCTTTGTAACACCCACCCACTGCTAGTGCTTCACAAATACTGACACAGTGTGATGCTGTCTGAGGGAGGTTTAGAAGTTTTATTTGATTTGTTTTTAAACATTGAATATCTCTGCCTTTAACACAAGATCAGTCAGGTCACAACTGTTCTGTGTGTGTGTGTCCTACACAAGATTTGTGTTCTGAGGGAATGTATTAAAAATACTGCACCCCATGCAGATGCTGTCACACTCAGATATGCTCAATTTATAAAAGCAATTTTCCCGAAAAGTTGTCTAACTGAAGTGGCATTTTTCTCGAGATGAACCACAAAAAATGTTTAATCTATACATCAAATTTCAGACTTGTAAAGCTCGCCTCCTGCAGGCAGCCCATTCAAGCTTAGAAACATCAAGCTGTCAGGATCTAATGCTGGAGATCTGAGCATGTCAGACCTCAGAATAAACAAGAATAACATCAGGTCAACACGAGATGAACTCAAGATAAAAGTAAACCGTTTGTATCATGAATCGATGATCGGTACTCTGGCCGTCTAACTTAACTTAACAAACAATGTGACAGGAGTCAGAATAAAACTGGGATCTAGAGACAGATATTGAAATGAACAGTTTAGACAGATTTAGTCTAACAAGTGTGTCAGCATCTTTATTATGCTATATCATCAAGTTTTAATCAGATTTTTATGGCCTATTTTAAAGTGTGATGGCCTTCAGGAGGCTCCGGGCATAAATCTGATAGGTCTGATTGGCACCACAGAAAATCATGTGATGCAATCTAACCTTAACAAGCAGGAAGTTACAGATGCTTTTAAAATTTGTAGTTTCCATCTCGATTCCAATAGCTACTGTATGTAAATAATAATAACAACAGTTTCACTTTCAGAATTCAGTATGTCTAACAAGGTAATCATAAACACAGCTGAACTAAACTTCCCCAGGTTTCCCCTGTATCAGGTCACTTACTCAGGAGTGAATATTTGCTTTAAAGGCGCAGAAAAGTTTGTCTTTGATCATGTAATTGTAGTTTCTCTACTGCAGTTTTCAAGATCCCAAGAGACAAATTTATCCCAGATTTCATATTTTAAAGGACAAGTAAAATACCCAAGATGGGATATAAGATTCGTGTGAAGCATTCCCCAAAGATTTGCGCTCCAAAAACATTTCAGCGTTTACAGCTGTTACATTATACAGTGACTCAAACTGCGGTAAAGCAAATGAAACAGAGAAATATCTTCCTCTCTCCTTGTTTTACCAGTGTGACTATGACCACGTGCTGCATTTGATTTTTTCAGAGCACAAAGAAAGTTTTTCATTACAGCTGGCAAAGCAATGCAGTTCTAATAAACTATAAAACTATGGCCATATAAACAGTTTTGGCTCTTACCAGACACACGCACACACACACACATTGGGATGTCCACACAAAATCAGAATTTACTGGTATAACTATACTTGTGAAGACAATTGGAGTAAAGTGTCTAATCTGCTATGGAAAAAATTCCCAAAATGTCCCCCAAAACATAAAATGTTTAGACATTGCATTAATGTTACTACTTAGTTATAAGAATAAGAATTATCCCAGGGTAAATCCTGTAACATTTTTATAAAAATGTTCTATTAACAAATTAAGAATAACGTTTTTGATGCATATGACATATGTTGTTAAAAACATTCTACTAATGTTACTGCAATAACTTTTAGATAACTGTAGCCAACATTGTGGGAACATTTCCTGTTAGCTGGGTCTGTCCCTTTGAGCATTCAAACAAAACTATATAAGTGTGTAATCTGTTTACTTGACATACACACCCTACACACTCTAGAGAGGTCACTTTAAAAAGATCCCTTTTCTTTTGCTCATGTCATACTCACCCAGTGTAAGTGGTGGTTCATGACCACATTAAACTGCAGTGTGTACCAGACCTTCTGTCATGTGCTCACAGCTCTGGCTATATGAAACTCTGAAAGCCATAATCATGTGTTTTTGTCTCATAACAGAAATCCACTGTTTTGTGCAGGTGTATTAAAAAAATACAGCTGTAGTGGGGTGCAGTATTAAAAATACAGCTACATCTAACACAGAGAACCCAGGTTTACAGTGGCAGAAAACCCATTACTGAGAAAGATCTAGACCAGCTTCAACAAATAATGCATAATTGTATTCTCAGAAGTTTAAAAAACAATTTGCAACAATCACAAATCTCTGTCTCTCTCTATCTGTGTCTGTCTCTCTCTCTCTCCTCTTTTCTTTGTGTTGTCGATTATAATGAAGCATCATGGCATCGTGTGGACCAGTATAAACATTTAAATGATTTTTGTCTTGAGTTTCTGAATTTCAGGGTAAACAACAGAACTCTGACAGAGTGATACTTTGACATCTTAATAATGAGATGTTTCTCTATGATCACTTCCTGGATTCATTTGCTAGCTGTTATTCCAGTTTTTTAAACAGCAGGGGTAAAACAGAGCTTGACTATCTTGTTTATTGACACATTATAGCTGTAGCAGAACGCGCTTTGCTTCCCTAAGTATCGGATTGGTATCAGAGGAAAATGCGCTTTGAAAGCCATAATCGTGTTTTTTGTCTCATAACAGAATTCCGCTGTTTTGTGCAGGTGCTTCCCAAAACAATTCCGAGGCTGAAGAAACATGGCAGAACAGGATGAGGCTTTGTGCTGGGATGTGTCAGCTCTGAGGGGGGATATTAAAGGAATTGAGAACTAATGGGAGGGCAGAGAAAGGGAACGTTTGTCAATCCCTCCGGATTCTGATTGATGGGGTGGGATTTGATTGATCTGCCCCAAGTATTGATTTGTTTTTGCTGTACAGTTCAACAGCTCTCATCATCTCTTTCTGTATTTCATTTTCACAGATTCCGTAAGTCATTCCGTCCAGCACAATTTCATTTCCGCCAGTTTCTGACATTTAATACTAGTTCTTCCTCTGATCAATTCAGTGGGAATAAATATCCTTCCATTCCAACCAACCAACCAACCAACCAACCCATCTAACAGTGACCATTGTCAGAATGTTGGCTAACATTCTCTAAAAGTTCTCTCAAAGTTATCATAAATGTTCAAGCAGTAACTTAGAAGAACATTATATATCATATTTTAGGTTAAGTTGTTAGTAAAACATTTTAAAAACATTAAAGAATTAAAAAACAATGTTTGAATAATGTTCTTAAAACCAAGCAATAATGTTAATGCAACATTATTTTAATGTTAATGTTATTCCATAAATGTTATGGAAACATTCTTTAAACTTAAAATTGTTAGCTAGGTTTATAGACAAAACTTTTTCTTTTTTAAAATATGATATTACTTATTTTATGAACCTTAATAAAATAAACTCATGTGATAACTTACAATAAAATATACCAATGATCATATATAAAGGATCTCTCATAAGTTTTTCTTTAGAGGGTCTGTATTTAGGCCACAAGCTGCAGTTTACTGTTATACAGAATCCACATGTATCTTCAAAATTAAAGTCATGTGTATTCTCTCTTTCTGCTTCAGATCAATAAGAAGAAGCACCAGTTTATAAATGAGGCTACAGCTGTTAGAGAGGTGTAAGAATCACAGCAGAAGAAAATCTGTGGATTCATCTCCTCAAGTTTCAGGAGCCTGGATATCAATATTTCCTCCATCTAACACAGAGAACCCGGGTTTAGAGTGGCAGAAAACCCATTACTGAGAAAGATCTAGACCAGCTTCAGTACATCGGGATGTCCTGTCCTGTGGTTAGCATACTGTCTGGTGGTGCTAGAATGTGGGAGTTAATGAACAGACAGCAACGTTAGCCGTGACAGCAGAGGAGCAGTCGAGGTATCGACAACCTCCGCTCCAGTGAGGAGCTCTTGTTAGTTTGTGTATGTTGCTGATGTTTTGCTGTAAGAGTGTTTAAAAAGTTTGGCATTTCAGCTAACAGGAAACATTCTCAGATCATCGTCTAACGTTCTCTAAAAGGTATCAATATATAATATGATATAACTTCAACAAATGTTGTACTAATGTTACTGCAAGAACTTTTTGATAACTTGGAATTTTTAGTGAACATTTGCCAACGTTCCTGCAAACATTCCCTGTTACCTGCGACTGCTTCTTCTGTCTTTTCTCCTTTTGCATTTTATTCTTTCATTTCCTATCTTCTCGCTCTCTCTCCTCTCTGAAGTCTCTTAATGAATGAGCTCGTAGAAGCTTCATCCGTTTCTCGACAGCCTCCAATCTGCAGTGTGCGTCGGAGAGAGGAAACATCGCTTCCTCCACACTGTGAGTGATTCAAGCTGCCACAACTCACAAGTGACGGAAGCTCATAAGAGTTGGCTCGCATTAAACACAGACCCGTAACATTCACTGCAGCCTTTTGGAAAGAGTAATCTCACGGGAAAGTTGCAAGGATACAGATGTGATGAAACTGGCAGGTGTGTACAGAATTTCAAAAGCAAAATAACATTAACATTTCTTATTAATCACAGTGATGTTTTTATAGAAAACAAAACAAAAGTACTGATATAATACAGGCTAATGGACGTTAGCCAATGTTCTGAGAATGTTCCCTGGGAAATTAACATGTGTGAAGAGGTGAAAATTCCTTCTGAAAGCCCGGAGTGATGGCTTTGTGTTAGCATCACGACCTTTATTCCCTCACAATGACACTTTAATTATGCTCTCTGTCAATCAAGAACCATTAAAGAGAGAGAGACAGACCACAAGGCCAGAACGTAACGCTCTTGGCAGCGGCGTGGAAACAGGAGGTGAATAATGGCTCTAACCCCCGCGATATGCAACATGTGTCGGTTTTCCCTGCTATATGCATATGCTTGTATACAGCATCATCAGTCAAACTGGCTGATATGAGAAAAGGATTAAAAAAGAATGTGACTGTAGCACTGAAAGAAACAGATAATGCTGCTGGCCACGGGTATAAATGTATGCTCTAATCTGCCTTCTCTTGTCTCTTTCAGCAGCGTTTAAGAAACCATGCATCAGTGTTGGTCACCTTACTTCATTTTGTGCAGAATAACAACTTATAACGCATCTGAGAGAGAGAGACTGATTAAAGAAGGGGCAAGATAACAAACATAAATGTCATTGCATTGCTTTAGCTACAAAATACCAAACCAAGTGGCTTCTTCAGACAAATCTCTGTAAAAGTAACTAGATTTCAAATGCATGTACTTTCAGGCTTCTACTGTACATGATTGTACCTACCCAGTTAACAGGGAACATTCTCAAAACACTGGCCAAAGTTCTCTAAAAGTTCGTTCAACATTATCAAACGTTTCTGTATGAAGTGCAGTACAAGAATGAACTAATAGTTTTTTCACTCTGATACACTGATGGCATCCAAGTTTTCTGACACTGTTAATTGCAAATGAAATTAATTTACTATTTAATGCCTTTGGAATGAATACTGTATACTGTATATGAATACTGTACTGAATAGTGCTGCTCTTTTTGTGTAAAAGTAATATATTATATGTACAAATATAATATATCAGCTACATTAATTTTGATAACAGGCATAGATTATTTGGATGTTATAATCTGAGGGAACTGGTGAAAGTGCTGCTAATTAACATACGTTTTATGTCTTCTTACTGTACTGCTCGGGCAGCATGCAGTCAAGCTGTCACAGACTCCACAAGTTTGAGCAAAGGCTGATGATCCATGTCATCCCAGCAGGATCTGAGAATCTCATGTGCTTCGATGGAAGATAGAAACCTTTAAACAGAAGAGATACCACAGTCAGTCTTACGCTGAATACTGAATCTAAAATAGTGCCGACTCTTCAACATTTATTATTCATTTCATTGCATAATATTACTTTCTCTCTAATCCTCAAGTTTTAACGTGGACTAAGATTCTTGAACAGCGCTGTATATTTTACTTCCTTTCTCAGAACGGCTGGAGTCTAGAGAAAACAGGAAGACTGAAAGTCTCACAGGATCATGCAACTCAGTAATGAGTGTGAGAAACTTCATCAGCTCTGCTGGCGTTTATAGTTTGTTCTGATGTAAAATATATCAAAGAGTTTTCGAGCACTGCAGAAGGGTTCAATGGTAATCACTGTGGACTCACCATGGAGGACAGAGAGAAAGAGAGAGAATATTATCTGCTCACAGTGTTGAAGGTCTCTCGTCCTGCACATTCAAAGAAGATTTTGAACAGCTGTGCAGTTCTTCAAGAAAGAAAGACAAAGAGAGAAAAACAGACAACAGAAAGAATGAAAAAGCAGTGACAAACAAAAAGAATGAACGATAGAATAAAGAAAGAATCAAACAAGCAAACAAAACAGAAAGGTGACTGGGGTATGTCACTTAATAGTGTATAAAATACATGGTTAATGATGCAGCCCACTGCAAGGTGACAGTAAAGGTTTAATCTCATGCTGTGGCTGAGTGAAAGTGTTACTCTGTGACTGGGCTCTGATCTTTAGACCCGACCTCCTGTGTAGATGATGGATGGGTTAGTCCTACAGTGATAGCTGCATATCCATCACCTGAAGACCCCCAGATGAATGAACATGCCCCCATCACCAGTGCATCTCCTCATGAGGGTTTGTTTATCCATGTGAACTGAAGTCTATGAAGAATATTGGAGAATAAGATGGATTCACTAGGAACCTGATTTAGTCAGCGATCACGATTTAAACCCTCATCAGTTTCTTTTAAAGGAACAGAAAAATCTAGGGCGAATAACAACTGCAGGAATGAATAAAATGAGACTAAAGATTCCTGGATACACTGCTAAAGGTTCCTAAAAGTCTTTTTGTTGGGCAATACGATTCCGTGAGGAATCTTTCTGCTGTTCAGAAGGTTTGTTGTGGTGACAAAAGGTACTACAGACTACATAAAGGTAAGAAAAAAAATGGTCCTTGGACAGATTGACAGATTCTTCTGTGGTCCTCCTATAGCATCCATCCATCCACCTGAGGTTCAACAGATTAGAAAGTCATTAAAAATGGCTGGAGCTGTAGCCTTGTGGTTACAACATGTGACAGAGAGAAATTGAGCCAGAGCGCTTAAGTGGCTGATGCGAGTTCATATCAGACGAGTGGGAGTTTCTGATCACCAGTGTCTTAGTAGTGCTCCAACTTTCTCTCTGCACAGAGACTGCAACATCACCAATAAACATCACGTGGATGCCAATTACCAGTGACAGACACTTTCAACTATGATGTTACCATGAGGAACACAAATAGCTTTTTCAAAAGAATGGTTTTGTTTTAATGGCTCCTGCTGCCACATGATTACAGCACAATTCCGGTTGGGAAAAGCCTTTAATAATAGGAGCACAATTTTATTCCGCACCTTTTTCATCTCACTCCTACTGGACACATCTATTCTCAGATTTCCTGATTGATTGCTTTCTGGAAATGACCCACACAGGTCATTGCACGAACCTCCTACACAGGAGTGACTGCCTATATGCTACATAAAAAAGAAAATCCGAACAGAATTTCGAAGGACAAACCAATAGACATTTGGCTTATGTGAGCCAACTAAGCTAATTAAATTTATCAAAGAAAAAGCAACCCGCAAAAGATATTCTGCCATTAACACCTGGCCTGGTTTTAGCTTTATAACAGAGTGTTTGGAAAGTAAAAAGAGTTTCTTTTAAGCATATGAGTTCAGCAATGTCAGTTTATTTACAGAATAATAAAGACCTTTTAGCTCTCTAATTACAGTATGTTTATGCCCCTTGACAAGTGAAAGCTTTTATTTTTAAAACCTTCGAAAGCATCTCAGGAACAAACATTTCCTCTGTTTTATTAATATTTTGCACAATTACTGTGTAAGCGTTCACACCTTACCAATGGAAAAAACTACAGTAATTTCCACCAGGAATCCGAGAGTACAGATTTGGGGTTGCTGAGAATGTTTTTGTGTCTCTTAGCTGCTTTGAAATATAATTTTCAAAAAGATGCATAAAAAATGCTTGTATTTCTGTCCCACGCTGTTGACAAAACAAATAATGCATAATTGTATTCTCAGAAGTTTAAAAAACAATTTGCAACAATCACAAATCTCTGTCTCTCTCTATCTGTGTCTGTCTCTCTCTCTCCTCTTTTCTTTGTGTTGTCGATTATAATGAAGCATCATGGCATCGTGTGGACCAGTATAAACATTTAAATGATTTTTGTCTTGAGTTTCTGAATTTCAGGGTAAACAACAGAACTCTGACAGAGTGATACTTTGACATCTTAATAATGAGATGTTTCTCTATGATCACTTCCTGGATTCATTTGCTAGCTGTTATTCCAGTTTTTTAAACAGCAGGGGTAAAACAGAGCTTGACTATCTTGTTTATTGACACATTATAGCTGTAGCAGAACGTGCTTTGCTTCCCTAAGTATCGGATTGGTATCAGAGGAAAATGCGCTTTGAAATCACAATGTAACAGCTCATTTTGATTTCGTGAGATCAACACCCAATAAAAGACATTGGGAGATGGAGATTATTCCCTGTTTACCTGTATGGTTTGATTACATTGTTTTGCATATCACAATCTGAGAGAGAAATGTACTGTAGACACTTAAGATTGTACACGTAGGTGCTTTTGTACAAAAATTACAGGGCAGTGTTTGAATTTCAAGCTTTTCTGACAGCGCTGAAAACTTTCACCTGGAAACTGAGCATCAGGACCACAGAGTTCAGCCTGCACCGGTGAGAAAATGGCAACTCTATCAAAGACAAAGATTAAAGGTTAAATAAAGGTCTCCAGAGAACAGAGTCTCACCTGAAGTATACAGACAGCCTAATCTTACAGCGGCCATTTATTGATCCGTTACTGGCTTAACCACAGTTCTGGAGGAAACAGAAAGACAGAGAGACAAAGAGGAGAAACAGTTGATACCAACAGACCTGAACAGAACAAGTGTAGAACTGCTTCTGCTGTGTTGATTGGGCATTGCTGGGCAACTGGCTTCTGAGGATCACAAAAGAAGATATTTTGAAATATGTTGTTAACCAAACAACAGTGGCACCCATTGACTTCCACTGTATGGGCACAAAACCACTGAGACATTTCCCAAAATATCTTCCTTTGTGTGACACAGAAAACTCACTACATGAAATGTTTGCTTGATAAATGCAAGGTGTTACATTTCTTTAGAATAAATACCTCTTGGTTTGACATTTTATCTCTGTTAGGTGCTTTTTGGGGCCACTAGACAATGAAAAAGGAAAACATGCAAGAGCCAAATCATTTCCAAGTTTTATTTGAGAAAGAGTCTGTTATCTGTGAAAGAACAGAGAATAAAGAAGTGATTTATTTAAAGGCATGATAATGGCTGTATTTCTCTGTCAACATGAGTTCCCTGTCTGCAGGAGATCTGTTGTTTAACCTAATATTGAGCGTATAGGTGGTATTTCTGGATCCGAGTGTCCCACCACACCTGAGAGTGAGTAATTTAAACCATTCTTCCCGTGAACAGCTATCAGAAGCGATGCATATAGGACCCTCTGTCTTAATAAACACCTGAATGACGGTAACACGTCCAATCAAACTCCTCAGCCACTACTGCTGTTAGCCACTCTGAACAACTGCTTAAAAAATGACAACGGCAAACGATACCTGTAAACAACTCAATTTTGGGCTTATCGATTACAGTGAGACATACTAATGGTGAAGAATACAGACTGATCCTGATGCTGGTGATTACAAATGTTCCTGTGGTCTCAGGTGGAGAACCAAACTTGATGTTTTTTGCTTGTCTTGCATCTCAGCTTACTTATATGGTCTGACAGAACCAGCGGGAGATTGTCTAAAATAAATGATCCGTGTTTTCCATCGGAGGTATCGTGGACAGATGGCTGGGGACGTACGTGGTTTTGGTTGTACCATCAGATTGTTTTTATTTGAAAAGGCGACGCGCAAACAGATGCACGATATCAAGATTATGTCTTATGAAAAGTGAAACGTTTCCTGAAAAATAAACGTGTTTTTGATGTGCCTTCAAATCCACTCGTATGCCTGTGACAAGGAACTACAAGTGGTTTCCAAAACAATATTTTCCCCATTGAGTGAGTGAAGGAATAAACAAATAACGTAGAAATTTCTTATTTACAATGACAGAAAAGTGGCTATTGAGGTTGTAGACAACATCTTGGTGATATCAGGGTCTTGGCAAATGAGAAGAGACCATTATGAACCCTGTCCAAATGCAAATTTATCCTTGGGAGATAATTACAAAGATTAATCTTGTGTAACCGAGCTGCTCCAAAATCAGTTTGTCATGCTTACCCAAGACTGTCTCTGTCTCCATGCCAGAGATGAACATTTCCTGTCCTTTAGGCTATGGTTAGGCATCCGTCTTCAGAAATGAACTGATTTCCCAGCTAGCAGAGAACGCTCTCAAAACGTTGGCTAACATTCTGTAAAAGCTTTCTTAAAGAAAACTGCTCTTGCAGTGACATTAGTAGATCATTTATTTAACATTATATATCATATACACTATACTTCAGTAGTTAGTGGAACGTTTTAAGAGCGTTCAAATAATATTTTTATAACCAAGCAATAACATTAATACAAAGTCTAAAAACTGGACATTTTGAACATTCCTAGGATTTCCTAGAATGTTTTTGCTAGGAGTCTCACTGCCATCAGCTCTGTGTTGTTATACCATACGATACCAGATAGCTCTTGAGGACAGAGAACAGTAGTGAACAGTTCATCAGTACATAATCGACCGGCCAAGAGTCAGTCTCCCCGTGAAAGTGAGCAATCGGAGAAGAATATATTTGTGTGGCTTCCCTGCCAAATGCTTCGTGTGAAGAGTAATTTTCCCTATTGACTTGCATTGTTATTGCGGGAACATTCGGCCTGCCGCTCAACTTCTTTGTTATCCTGTCAGGACGGAGGTGACAGTTAACGAAGAGTCCCCGCTGAGGATGTGCTATAAATTGAAATAATAATAACAATAAGTAGAACAAAACTTTTAAAACTAAGCAAAAGTTTGAGGATCTCTAGAGGGGTGTGTGTGTGGGTATCATTTTGTCCTCGGCAAACAGAAATTACAAGTCAGCAGCCAGTCGTATATCACACAAAACTGTGGAGTGGAATGACACCGAATATAATGGAAGAAATAATGTCATAAACGAAGCTCACCTGATGTGTTGCATCACAAGACAATTTCCTATAACATTATATATATGTATATATGTTATATATGCTTGTCTTTTATCAGTTAGATACATAAGACACATAAGTGCATTTATACATACAAATACATCATATATATACATGTGTCATTACTGACACATTATATATTGCATTTTATTGCTTCTGAAATTGTATTTTGAAGAATAACAATACAGTTTATGAATGTAATCTACTGGAGCTGCTTTTGACTGTGTGACAGTTTGAATAAACTTCATTCACTGAAAGGTTTCTTCTTTCCTACACAACAAAACAAGCATGTCCCTCACTTCATAAATCATAGCAGATCTGGCTGTGTTACTTCAATAATTCAGATTATCTAGAATTTTATTTCAGATGTACTTGGACTACTTTGTATTCTGAATGTGAAGTAATACAACAGGTTTGCATCTCTCCACCACAATGTTTGACTATCCATCTTCATTCTGTGAAAACCCTACTTCAACCCTACACTGGCAACTGCAGCTAACAGGAAACGTTCTCAGAACATTGGCTAATGATCTTTAAAAGTTCTTTCAAAAAACTTTAGCAAACTTGAGCACTTTGTGACCCTGTCAACAAGAGGTTAAGATAAAACACAATGTATCCTGTGTTGAGTGTAGTTTCTCACTGTGTGCTATAGTTCTCTGTGCTCTTAGACAGCACACACAGCCTCCATGTGAACTGTATTCAACACAATCATTATCTGTGTGTATACAAGATCACACATTGAGTTACAGCCTCCATTTGAACTGTTTGAATAGACAAATAAATACAAATCCTGCCTTGACCTGTGATAGATTCTGCTGTATCGAGCAAAACACACAAGACGTACAACAGACTCTTAACCACATCTTTTTTTGCGTCAGATCTGGCTAGATGCACACAAAGTTCAGATGTGCTGCAACAACACTTTTTTATTTAGTGGCGTGCTGCTTTTTAAAAACCATATTGAACGATACACACAACAGTTGAACAATTTCAGAACCTCAAGGACAAAACTGCTATCAGAGGCACATTGGTGGGGACAGTCATTTAGTTTTTTGTCATTTACGTGTCAGTTTTTGTTGAATGGAACTCACGAGGACGTGAGGTCACGGTTCCTGTCAAACAAAATTCCAGGAACAAGCCGCAGTGGTGTGACTTATTCAAGGACGTACAGCTTATAGCCGGATCTCCACATTTCTTGATGGAATCAAAACAGTAATTTGTTATTATCAGGCTTCATATTTTACTATAAGGTAAGCGTCTAGAGCACACTGCAAAAATCAGTTTTTGATCTGTACTTTTATTTTGTTTTCCAGTAAAATACCTCAGTGTAAGTTAATTCTTTTTATTATTTTAAAGAAGACCCATTAGTTTACAAAATCTTGTAACTTACAATCTTGTAACAAACACGGTGCATCTTAAGTGAATGCACCGTGTTTGTAGGATGTTAAATACACATATTTTAACTGGAAAACAAGACAAAAACTACTAAGAAATACTTTTTTTGTGCCTGAAATTAATCAGCTTAATCAACTTCCTGTAACTTCTCTGCATCGCTAACAGAAAGGTAACCTGAATGTTGTCTCGCAGTAAATGAATTAATTATTGATAATGTGGGTCTTTGTCGGTGCTCGTTCAAGGCTGTACATCTTTAAAAACAAGATAAAAGAATCCCGCGCTGTAACTTCTACATTTAAGCATGTGCTGTGTTTTAACCTTGAGGTCTTTGTCTGCCTCTGGAATACATTTCACAGCATTGTGGTTGTATTATGCTGCTCTTATTTGCAAACATTAGTATGCAAACATCAAATCTTTAACAAAACCCTCTGATCTGCCCGAGGTTCAAGCAATCTGCAAATCCCACATGCATCTTCAATTCTAACATAATTAAATATTATTCAAAAATGAACATGCACAACAAAATGCAGTTCCCTTATTAATGTACTGGAGGAATACAGTCATTTCTCCTGATTCCGGCTTATATCTCACACTGTGATTATTAGAAGGCCCGACAGCCATCCCTACACTAATGTATCTGACTCCCCAAATGCAATGTTAAATTCTTCTCTGACAAACGGCATGTGTCTCTTCGATCACACCTGCCTCAACGCTGTTTATACAGTATCTTGTTGCCATAGCTGGGCAGCGGCTAATTACTTTATTAATGGCTTTGGTATTATTGATCTCCCACTCTATCAGAATTCATTATTTCTGAGCATTACAACCTCTTGAGATACAAATACCTGCCAATGAGACACACCGAGATGTTCCCAGAGCATAAACTACAACGCGACACACGAGAGAGAATTCTGTTACAAACTCTTCAAACGAATCAAGATCGTTTCTCATTCTTCAATGATCTGCAATATCTATTATTCATATGTTATGTTGTTGGTAGGTCTAATATTAATTGCAGGGTGATTATGAAACATTGTTAACACAGTTAATGGATTTGGTTTTGTTATATAATTAACAGAGTATCTACAGCAGATTTAAACAGACTTTAAACAGATAAAGGCCAAATGCCACAAAACTCTGTTTTTGATTGATGGAGACTTTAAAACAATCCGTAACTCGCCTCTCTACCACCATCTCTGTTTGAAACATAGAATTGCAGGTTACTTTATGTACTTTTCTTTTCATATGCAGAAGTGAAGGCAGACAGACATTTCCCACATAATCACACCGAACAACTTAAACTATAAAAAAATCAATGAGGGCTGCATAAAACAACAAACGTTAAGATCAAGAAGAAGCCACAAATAAAGTGCTCACAAACTGCCTTCCAGCAACAACTATTGGGTGAGTGTTACATCACCAAATTAATATTCATGAGTCAAGATGATAAAGTTTATGTTGTCCCCTCCACACATTCTTCGCACTGTACGCTCCTGCAAGTCATTACTGTATACATTACACCTTATCTGCACTATGGGTAGACAAAATCTGACAGCTATAAACATTACCAGAAGAGGAAGTGACAAAAAAATTAAGAATAATAATAAATAATAATAATAAAGCTGTTGATGATGCAAAGACTAAAAACTTCAGAGCTGGATTAGATGTTGGCACATTGTTTGGGTCAATAGCATGTTCCCAGCTAACAGTTTTAGGTAGTAAGAGTGTTTCCATTAAGTAACAAAAATGTTAAAAACGTTATTTTGAAAGTTCATGAACGTTCACAACATCCAGTCCAGTTTAAAATAGACATAAATATGCTGATGTCTTCATACAGGTGTTTAAACAATAAGTTCTGCCAAAGATGACATTAGTTCAAGGGCAGATCAGAGTTAATCCAATAAGACTAAACTGATATAAACAGGCTCCACTGCACTGCAGACACAGAAAACATTAGAGGTCAAAACACGAAATGAGACGCAGGGCTGTAATCCGGCACCTGTCAGTTATGATGCTAAACACAGCTGCTCTCTCCACCTTCAGCTGAGACACTGAATTGAGAGCTTCTGTTCTCACCTGGTCCACAGATCCACTTATAATGTTAATATGGATTTGTTTGGTTTTTTAAATCATAATTTAGTTTCCCACCCTTTCTTACCCTCAGACAGGCTATTTTGCTGCTGCAGTGAAAGTGAGTTCTTCACATGTGGATGAGATACAGAGCTCTGTTGCACTGCAGGCTTGCTGTCCAGTCAAATATAGTTGTTAACTGTTCCATCTTCAACAGTCTCTTCAGAGTGTGAATTACAGTGTGACAGATTCAAGAAACAATCTGTTGTGAAATGTGCCTCACAAAACGTCCATATCAAACTGAAATGATCAGGGATCTTGTTAAAAAAAATCACACTTCTCACACTTCTGTTAGGTTTGGGGTCCTTCAGCAGGATAAGCAGGGCAGTACACGTGTAAAGCAATGCAGCCATTTTGCCCACCATTTCATTTTTAAAGCTGCAATCATAACTTTCTGCCTCTCTACTGCCTTCTCTGTTTAAAACATAAAATTTCAGGTTACTGTACGTACATTTCTTTGCGCTTGTTGAAAGCAAAACTGACATTTCCTGAAAAATTGGACCTGATAGCTCAAATTATAAATCATTATCATAAGTTTAACTTTGTGAATCGGGGTAAGATAAAAAGACCGTTTTGAACATTGATCTGTTGTGTACTTGCTCAGTAACTTTTCTGTTTATTTTTAACCCAAAAAGTTTCTCACTGCAGCTTTATAAGCTCATGAGTTCTTAACCTCATTGTGATTTTCTCACAACGAATAGGCATTAAAGATGTGTAAATTATAATAACTGTATGTAACATCTAATTCAGTCACATCTGTACTTAAAAACATGAGGTGCAAACACGAATTAAATGTAATGATTAATCAGCATCCAACCACTGTGACAAAACCATTCTCACCAACCCCGGAGAGAAGAGCAGAACATTAGAACATCTGAATGTCAACAATCACAGAACCAATCTGAAATGCGGCTGTTGCAATATGCTTTTCAAAAAGTTTTGGGTGGTGTGCCAAGACCAGAAAGACGTGTCTCATTGACTTTATATATACAGAAAACTGTCCACCATGAAGCCTTAGACAGACAGACAGAGAGAAAGAGAGAGAGAGAGAGAGAGAGAGAGAGAGAGATCGAGCAGAAGTAACTGCAAGCATGTGCTGCGACACTGCAGACAAACCACTGCAAGCAAGACTTGAACCAATCTGGTTCATTGTGAATATAATGGATTCTGTCAGCTGCAGGCTGGAGAGGTAAAGACAAACACAAACATTTTAAAGAAGCTTAAATGTTGAGGAAAGAAGCTGCACTGGCATGAGCAGTTATGAGAAGAGCTCAGCTGCAGGACTGCAGACAGGCAGTGACCCACCAGCTGGAGGGCATTCTGGATAAGGGTCAAAATACATGATGAAAATAAGGCTGAAAATGATGACACCTACACTCGACCAGAGGCAATACTCAGTGTAACCAACAACTAAAATAAGAAGATCCACAGATTTAAAGGAAAAATGTACCCAAAATTGAACATTCTGTTGTTATTTACACACTTTCTCCTCATTCCATATATATATATGTATGTATGTGTATATATATATATATATATATATATATATATATATATATATATATATATATATATATATATATATATATATATATATATATATGTATATATATGTATATATACTCCATCACTAAAGTATGTGACTGTAACTTAAAATGTGTTAAGTCGTTCTGTTAATCCTGTGAGAATTGTATAGGTTTTCATTTAACAAACATACTCATTTACATATTAATTAGCAATATAACAAACAGATGCTTGAACTTCATTTATGTGTACACATTGTGTACTAGACAACAAAAGAGACAACAGACTTTGTAAATCCCTCTATGGCAACAGCAAATAACTAAAGCAAGAGTGTAACTGCCATAAATGATCTCCAGCAGCAGTGAGTCCATGTACCAGAGGGATGCAGAACAACTGGTGTCCAGGTGCCATGGAAACGACTTGGAAATGAACATCCTGACTCTGTGAAGCTGGCACGAGACATCAGGAAAGATTCCCTCCACCCCCTCGCCTCAGCTGTAAACATGGACACAACACATCATGCAAATTACTGGGCACCAGTATCGCCCAAAGACCTCAGATGGGCCAAGAACATCACATCTGTTCATGCGAACGCTCACCAGCACTGACCTGCTGTTCCATTTACAGTTCTCATACAGTTTTAAACAGTTTTCACTGAACCGATTCACACATTATTCAGTGTATGATCCAGTTTTGAGCTGCATCTGTCCAATCCAAATAATGTTATGATATCAAACAATGTTGCAGAGAAACTATTTTTGGCTGTTTGGTTCCATAAAGAACCTTTAACAACCACAGAACCTTTCTGTTTCATAAGAGGTTCCTTGAAGTGGAAAAAGGTTCTTTTGACTATAAAAAGGTAAAAAATGGTTCTTTTAAGAACCTTTGATTGAATGGTTCTTTGGGGAACCAAAAACGGTTCTTCCATGGCTTCATTGCTATGAAGAACATTTTAAGAACATTTATTTGCATGAAGAATGCAGGGAGGTTATTTTAAAAGAGATATGTGTGTGTTACAAATAACATACAGGCCTATTATGTTCAAACTGCAAGAGTGATTTTTCACTGTAATTGATGTAATCTTTCTTTTTATATCACAATCACAGAGTATTTCTGCAGGATCTGCACAGCATGTGCACATATGAAATCAAATCAGTTGTCACAAAATGAAGTGTAGAAGTCTTAAACCATCTACAAAAACAATATTGTTAGCAGCAAAACAAGAAAACTTTAATTCTGAAAGACATTAGTATGTCAAGCCCACATTTGATCGAGACCTGGGGACAAAACCCCCACTGTCCTGCTGTCAAGTTTAGCTGCACAGAAAATTTACCTTGTGCATAATAAGACTGGCCTTATCGAGTCTCTTCCATTTGCTGAGGCAGTTATCAACATACAGCCACAAAGCAAAAGTGATGGAACGTGTCCAAATCTGTTTGTGACTCTTCCCAATATATAGATCAACAGCCCAGTCAAAACAGGTTCCTTCATTAAACAGGTGATGCAAAACTCCATCAACAGCTAATACTCACTGTCAGCTGGGTGAGACTGGAGTTTTACATTAGTGTCAAAACTCATTCTCAGCTCACAGTGGGAAAAGTTACATTTTAATATTGGGCCACAGAGTTTTGGAGGTCAGAAAAAATACATATTTAGATTGGTGAGATGACTTCACTGTATATTCATAGTGCTTCAGAAATGCCAGCTGACTGTAGTGTTAAATTAAAGAAACATTAAATATCCCACCAAAAAAATGGATTCTTGTTATGAGGATTCAAAACAAGAAACTAAGAACAGGTCAAAAGTCACTGATGTCAAAATGAATTCTATGCGATTCACACTTTTTTTATACTCTTAATTTACATCAGCAATCTCCTCATATGCATCTATTTTAAATTCTCCTACTGTTTAATATTTTAAGATGAAACTTTTACATTTTAAGGTTGATACTTTAAGAAAAGCAACTTCAGGGAAAACATATGAAGGGACTTTTACTTCCTGGCTTTATTTTGACCTGCTTTCGATTGATCATGCACATGTGGATGCTTCAGTGTGATCTGTTAGGCTGAAGAACAAAGCAGAACTTGCTCTTTATATCAGCATTTATTTGGCATATGATTCATGCTGCAGTCTGTGAATAATTCTGTATTGTGTTTTTTCAGTTTCTGACCCTTCATTATTATAAACTCTTCATCATGCACTGCTAAACAAACGCTCAACCAATCCGAAAATTAATGACAGCCATTTCACTTAAGTTCGTATCTCACTATTATCATATAAATTATTGTTTGAAAAGTCACCCTGCCCACGAATACCTCATGATGATTAGAAGGAAATCTAAGGCTATTCAGTTTCTTGAACCAGAAATTGACCGACGGTCTCTCACGACTATACTTACATTTTTTTCTTACAATAATCTATTACCACAGATCGAAATCATGTAACAAAACATTCACTTGTATGTAACTCATGACTGCTTAACTTCTGAACTTCTCCACCAGCACCTGATCACGACCCTCTGAGCTCTTAATAAACCCCTCCTGCACTAATTAGATCTACTCGCACTGGATCAGGGCTGAGACAAGCCTGCTGTCAGTCAGAGAGCTGAAGACCACCTGCACTGCTAGTTCTTCTGGCCACCAGTAAAAACAGCCCCAGACCAACCTGTTTCATTCGGTTTATCCATGCATGTCAACTCTGTAAACTTATCACTTGCCAGCAAACACAAGAAACAATTAAAATCATGCTCAGCTAACAGCAAAAAGTTCTTGCACTAACAGTAGTTCTTACATTTTTATAGTCTGTAGAACCTTATCCTGCCATCTGATCCTGAAATCTTCAAAAGAAACATGTCCATCATGAGATCATGAGAATTGAAGTTGTAGGTTTGTGCAGTATACTAGACTGTAGATGGAGAGTAAGAGACGTCCTGACATGATTTTTGTCAATACTTCAGCTAGGAACCTCAGTGGAAGATGACTTTCCCGCAGGACTTCAGCGAGGGTGAAAAGCTGCCTCAGGCAAGGTCTCTGTGGAAGGGTGAAAACACCTACAGGTACATGCTTTCCCTTCAAAAGACGCCTCTGTCCTGCTATCTTTCCCACAAGTGGGAAGATTAAGCTTTTTGGGTCACTTCCTGTCACTCTTCCTCAACTCTGAACAGCGAGCGGGGTCGGTTTCCTTAACCGTTTAAGTTTAACTTGATTTATTGGAAGATCATGGCATCGTCCATGATTTCTCCTCAGACTCAGTTCAGCAATTCCATCTGCGCTGGTACCGCTGGGATGGTTCCAGATAGTTTTGTTTGAACGTTTTATTCAGTGACCTCAGGTATTCAGAGAACTCCAGAAACACCTTTGAGTGTCACTGTAACTCTTGCCTTGCATTGTGAATGAGTGATAAGACTTTTTTTTTGCTATTTTTGTTCCCAAGTTAAGAACCTTTTCACACCAGTGAATCAATTGACTTAGTAAATTAAACTGCTCTTTGTGTCTGGCCAATTGAAATGATGTGAAATGATCTCACTTAAACTCTGAAGTCATCCAGTATCAATAACTGTATTAAACTGACGAGACCCTGCACTTGACCTCAATGTGACTTCTGTCAGTGGAGATTAACATACTACATTATGATCATGTAGCCCGCATACACTTGCATGAAAGACTGTTCATCATTTGTTATCCAGAACAGTCTGCAGCTAATTCAAAACAAGAAGGTCAATCTAGCCTATCAGCGTTCAGCATGCATTTAATAATGTTAACAGTTTAAGCAGATGTTAACAGTTCAAAAAATAAAAAAACAAATAGCCTTTATAACTTACTTGAATGTGATTACTGCGCATGAATTGTTTTTAACAAACGCTAGTAAAAAAAAGAGCAGTTATTGTTTTAAAATATGAATAACAATTACATGCGCTTACGGGCTACAGAGCTTATTATGTTTGGACCTGAATAATTGCTGCTTGCAGTTATATTATAAATCTACTTTTGTGGTCCTAATGTATTCTGAGTCACCCAGAGAAGATTTCTTTTATTATATCTGCCTTCACGGATCAAAGCGTGCGCGATGGTGGGCCGATAACTGTGGGATTACTGCAGTGATGTTCCTCTGACAGCGGGTTCTCTTTGCTGGATGTAATTAGCCACGATTTAAAGATGGAACCTATTATTTAATATAACTGCTCCTAATGGTGGCAAATTCTTCTAATCATTTCAGGGGGAAGGGAGATATGGAGGTCAAAGAAGTGTAGCCAAAACTGATGAACTGAGGTACTGAGAAATGTTCCTTTAAAATAACATATTACGCATAGAGCCATTACCGGAACAATCATGGAGAACAATTCTCTGAGTGTTCTGAAATGTCATTCAGGAGTCTCGATTGAGCAGCACTCTACAGACACACGTGTGATTGTTTCAATAGTCACATTACTGCTGGAGAAACTCTCAACCGCTTCACATGTTTGACAGTCCAGGATTACACCGACCTTTCATGTCACTTCCGCCTGGATTTGAAAGACAGAAACAGTCGTAGTCATACACACACACACAGTGTATGATATATAATCTATGAATGAAAACATTTGTACACAGTCCAATAAAGTCAAAATAAGCTGCATAAAAAAAACAATATCGCTGTGTTGAGGAAATCTCGTTTTCTTGCGGGCTAACATTACACATTTTCAGGTAATGGCTGTATGATTGTTAGCGACAGAAAATTAAGGGCAAACAAAAGAAAACATAACAGGCAAACTTTCATCACAATGATTACAAAGAGTAAGATAATCCTCAAGAAATCTCATAAGATAGTTCAATAACACAAAGATTCACGTTTAAACGTGATTCCCTCCTATGCCAAAATGTATGTACTGATATAAAACAGTTTATCAGCAGCCCACATTTTTACCAAAACACAGAGATTCACATGAGATTCACATTCACCATCAGTGTAACCTATTATTCTTCACAACACCATAAACTTCTTCTCCGCCTGGTTTGTGGCTCTCCAGCGGACTCTGACTTTTACAACTGGCCATAAAAGAAAGACGGCCTGCATTATAAAACACCACATTATTCTGGAAGGTAAATTATCAGTTTGTCTGTTCAGGAAATATTGCACGGTTGTGGAGTAATAATAACTGCAGCTAAATGAGCCGTTTATATTCTGCTCTCTGTATTTCACTTTCATTGTGCTTATGAAGTTATTAATGCTTCACAGAAGTTTAAATATTTGTTTAAAGTGAAGATATAGGAAACACAATTACGTATGAAACAGATTTCATGTAAACCACTTGCAGGTTCAGAGATGAAGAAACACAAATCTGCATTTAAAGTGTAAAATGAGCATTTAGTGTTTCATAACTGTGTTCACAGTTTGTTGAATACGAGCAGTTTATTTGAAACAAAACGAGTCTGTCTTCAGCGTTCCAGTTCATGCAAAATGAACGAATAAAATATCCTCTATAAAGGAAAACTTTAGCTGATGGTTCTTATTTTCTTAAGAAGCTGATTTTAAAGTTGCTGTTAGTGACTCTGTAGCCGTTTTCTAACTTCACCCAAGTTTAGCACTGGAATGTGCCACATTCTGTCAATCACACGCAAAGACCCGCCCCCAAAGACATCAACAAACTATAAAAATGTTTTTATGTATAATTATGCATAATAATATTTATGTTTTTATGAAAGTTTTTTATACATATATTTGATATATATATATATATATATATATATATATATATATGTAACATTACAGAAATTATTAAAGTTACTTTCATTATAATTTACTTTTTATTTATATTATATACTTTTTATTATTATTAAAGTAACTATTATAGTTACTGCAACAACGTCAGCCGACATTCTGAGAATGTCTTTTCTGATTGGCTAAAAGAGTTTGTGTATGGTTTGCACTGCATACTACAGAGTGACAGTAACAAAATGAAAGATGAAAGACTGCATCATATACATTTGTTTTAAACATTGACTTTGGACTAAAAAGGCCTGGTGATGGCTTTTAATAACCACTGTATGTAGTTTTAAATCATAATGTCTATTTCTTCTCTCCAACATCAGGTTAAATATTAATGAACTGAATAATTATCTTGGTTTTAAAATGAAGCAGTGTAATCCATATGGTGCAAAGCTGATTCATGCTAAGAAATAATGGAATCCATTTTTCAGTAGTCTGACAGTAGCTCAGCTGTTTCAAAACAGTGTTGCTTTCCAGTAAGTAGCTATTTTATGCAAGCAGCAGTGTAGTGAGACAAAATACTGCCACACGGTATTATGCACAATGCTTTACAGCTGTGCATATACAGAAACAGACAGATTAATGTTGAAAAAGATATTACCACCCTAAATAGCTTCAATGCAATTACAGCAGCTACTTTCCTAGTAGCTTCTAGTGTAGCTAACATCTTTTCAATAAGGTAGCTTGACTAAAATTTAACAACATTAAATGAGAAGAAAGTTGGAGTTGGGAAACACAGCAAACACTGTGTTGAGCCTCTTTCCGTAGAATCATTCAACTGATTACTTTACATTAGCGCTTCGATCGATCTCGCCCAGGAAAATGTAGTTTAAGCACCAAACTTCCTTTCGCACAACAGCAGATTGTAAACTTACACAACGTCTTTCTTTTCTTTTTTCTCTCCAAACATGCTGGTTGTAACCACGAGCATAAATCTGGCACAAAACACACATTGGGGGTGACTGAATTATATCAGTTCATTTTAAACAGAGCACGGATATCAACACGATAACTGATCTCACAACACAATGCTGCTGATTTTCAGGGCATGTGTTATTTAGGGGCTGATCCAGTGTTTCACTGTAAAAGTGAAGTTTGCGATCGACGCTGTTATCTTTCTGGATATTCGATATCGGTTCCGTCGAGGGTCAATTAGCTTCTGATTCACCTCTTATGAGTGCTGTCATGACATCCAGTAATGTTAGTAGAGTGTTTTATAATGCTATATATAATATATCAAAAACGTTATTCTTAAGTAGTTACTAGAATGCTTTAAAACACTACAGAAAAAAAAAGTTTGAATAACATTATAACCAAGCAACAACATTAATACAATGTCTAAAAAAACTGGACGTTTAAACATTCCTATAACTTTTAAACAAATTTTTTTAAGCTAATTGAATTAATTAACAACGTTAGGGAAATGTTCTTACAACCTCAAATTTTAGCTGGGATTGTGATTCATAAGATAATGAGACAATGAGAAAATGAGATAATAACCAAATCCACTTCCTTCCCATATGTACAGGAACTTTACATCCATGAATGTGGACCTGTCGATTAGATCTCAACATTCACTCACTGCCTTCCCCCAGCATTCTTTAACAGCTCTTCTTCCAGTCCTTCACAGATTGTAAGTCGTATTTTCATCATAAGCAGCAACAAGGGAAATAATCTTTCATTGTTGTCATTGGGAGTCCCAGCGTACAAACACGCAGTAATAAAGCAGGAAAAACTCACTCCGCAAATGCACAAATGAAGTTTCTAATCAAGGGCCTCACGCACCTCCCTATCATTTAACTAAGCATGTGAGTGGAGAGAGACAGAGAGAGAGAGAGAGAGAGAGAGAGAGAGAGAGAGAGAGAGAAAGAGAGAGAGAGACAGAGAGACAGAGAGACAGAGAGAAAGAGAGAGAGAGAGAGAGAGAGACAGAGAGACAGAGAGAAAGAGAGAGAGAGAGAGAGAGAGAGAAAGAGAGAGAGAGACAGAGAGAAAGAGAGAGAGAGAGAGTGTTAATCATCAGTCATGACCTTGCCATAAGTGTCAATAATATTTCAGAGCAATCCTCTGATTGCATCCATTTTACAGGACAGGGCAAGAGGGGAAGAGATGAAGAGAGAGAGACAGACGTGTGGGGAGGGATATAAAATGTAAATTTAACCTTTCTTCATTCCCCCATTCTGATCTGAGGTCAGTGGTTTATCTCTTGTAACATTTATTTGCATTCAGTAATGACCTTCCCATGATGCTCTGCTGGAATACTGATGAGTCTTAAACTTCACTGCCCGTCAGAGGTCATGAATACTCACACTTAACATGATCATGTGCCGCAGGATGTAAAGCTGTATAAAACACTGACTAGCCCTCATTTTGTCAGCTAGCATACATGGCTGCGTTAACTGATCTGCTAGCATAATCTTCTGCAAACTTTTCTGGTTCCCTTTATGAACATTAATGCTGCTGTTTCAGTTCATTGCAGGTTTTGTCTTGAGGTTTTATTCTCTTGTCATTTTCTTCCCTCCACTCAACCGTTTCTCATAATAAGAAATCTTTTTCTGAATTATGTATGATACGCAATCTAAAGTTTCAGCAATTTGCCAAATTAGGTGTGCAGGGAAGTGCTTTCATTGTACAGAGCATCTGACTGGACTAAAATCTGAGTAGTGCAAGCTACTCAGTCATCAAATGTTTCTGATCCATTTGCCCAGAATTGAGAGACTGTACAATTTAATTGCATTCTTCAAATGAAGGATTAAAAGATGACAGATGCAAACCAAAAGCCACAAAACTCTAATTTTGAAATCATGTCTTCATTCTGTACACCAAACATCAGCTGAGATACTGTAATACTGAATTTAGAGTTCATTTGGAAACACGTCAAAGTTAACATTATGCATCTAATGATGTATAATCTACACTCTGGTTAAAACTGAAGTAAACTGGTAGTTAATTGAAGCTGAGTGGATGACTGGAACCCATCCAATTAGATTTCATTACCTCGCTGTTCCCTCATTTTCTCCTTGTTAGTGTGTAAATTGGAAGATAATGATTGTATGTTTTATACAGCAGGGATGTTTTAAAAAGAAACCTAATGTTGATTATAGGACTAACCCGTGCTGTCAATCAAAAGTTGGACCTTTAAAGACCAGCCCAGCTAACAATTATAAGTTGTAAGGACGTTTCCCTAATGTTTCCATTAAGTAACAGTGTTAAAAATTAAAGTATAAGGTATAAAGTATAAAGTATAAAGTTAAAAATGTTAACTGTTATAAATGTTATTTTAAAAGTGCTAGGCACTTTTAGTTGTCTAACTTTTTAAACATTGTTTTAACATTATTGCTTGCATTATTGCTTATAGGAATGCTATTCAAACATTTTTTAATTCTGTAATGTTTTAAAATGTTCCATTTAAATATAACAATAAAAAAAGCTACTGCAAGAATATTTTCTTCGTAACTTCAAGAGAACTTTGAAATAACTTTTAGAGAATGCTAGCCAACGTTCTAAAAACATTCCCTGTTAGCTTGGACAGTTAGTTCACATCTTGGCCTTCCAAAGTAAAAGATACGGTGATACAGTAGATGCGCAGTAGCAAATGATCAATCATTTTCTTTGACTCTGAAGAGAACATTACGGACATGTTATTTCCAAAATGTGACAATTTCCACAGGAGACACTTGATCACAAAGTCATTTTCCTGAGGCTGGTTACACTGTTGCTGATCTGTTCTGTCACAGTAAACTGACGGGGGTTGACAGACTCAGTGAAAACAGATTTGTTGTTCTGGCCTTCATAACCGATGATGGATGTCTAACCTGTGACACACCTCTCTAACCGAATCATAACTGAAACTCAATGCTAATGTCATTTCCATATATTTAACATTTACATACATGTATTGACAGTCCAAAATTATTCAAAGGTTTTTGAGGCAAGAGAGTTCAGCCAGAATGTTCTCTAAAAGTTCTCTCAAAGTTACCAGAAAATTCTTGCAGTAACATTAGCAGAATGTTTCTTTAATGTTATACATGATATATATCAAAACATTATTCTTTTGTAGTTATATATAAGAATATATAGTAGTATATTTGTATATATGTAAGAAAATTGGAAGTTATCAAACAATAGAGGATACTGTCATATGTCTATAGCCATGAAGACCCATAATGCAATGCAAGTTTCAGAACAAACAGGGCAGACTCTGTGACTGTACGGTGTGTTTAAGGAGGTTCAGGTGTGGTGTGAAGAACAGCTTTAAGCTCACAGTCGCTCTAACGGTCAATCAAACCCTGTCTGTATGCGGCACAATGATGAGAAGTCTCAAACCAGGTTATATACAGGTAAATGTGGCAGTGACGTACAAGCTCCATCTCACACACTTCTATTCCACGTTATGACAGATCACATGCTCTACATTCACATTGTCCTGTCAGCTATCACAATAAAAAATGAGGCACACAAAACAAAGAAACCGCAGAAATGCACATATTCCAGACAGACATAACTGTGACAGATGTGTTGTGCAAGAAACACCGTCTTGATCCACGTTTAAAATGAAAATGTAAAAATACTGCCTGTAATATGTCCCTCTCTTTCTCCACCCCGCTTTGTCTTCTTCTCCAGACGAAAGAGATGCAGCCAAAAGGTCTTTTGTTATAATGACAGCTCTGAGACAGCCGATTTGTGGTTGTAATCATAAATGTTGCCATCCACAACCCAGTGTTTTTGCTATGAAAATGTGCATGAAGATTTATCTGGCTCACAATCACAGTTCATTACTGCACACCAGCATAAAATTATGAAATAAAAATGACCTCTGCATTACTATGCATTTTGAACATGTTTTAAAACCATGTAAAACCATGTTTTTGGACCATTATAGCAATACCATGTAAGTACCATACAGAACCACATTATAAACAGTTAGTAAAAGTTAGTACAGTAGTAAAACAGAGGTACAGGCTTTATGAAAATAAAGGTGCCAAACGATGCCATAGAAGAACATTTTGGCTGTATGGTTCCATAAAGAACCTTTAACATCTGTCTCACAAAAGGTTCTTTGTAGTGGCGAAAGTTTATTCAGATTATAAAAAAGGTGAGAAGGAAATGGTTCTTCTAAAAACCTGACTGAATAAAACCAAAACTGGTTCTTGTATGGCATTGTTTAACACCTTTATTTTTAAGAGTGTGAAGTATCAGAATACCACAGTACAACCCTATCCAGACTCATCACTGAGTCACAGTAATTCCACAGTAGCTACTTTCTAAAAGGGATATTTCAAATGGCCACTTTTCTTGTCAGGCCCTGCGGTTGCTCTCTGTCAATAAATATATAATTATGCTTGAGATCTTTTAAGTAATTGTTGGGCTTAGAAGTTTTTGAAAGACTAAAAAGCAGAACTGGATTTTTCTGAGAGCAATTGTCCAACTCTTCACTTCAAATGTGTCTAATGTCCTCGGATAAACTTATCAGCATTTTTTATATTTACTTTTTACACAAAATATTTTGTTGGATCTAAATAAAACCAGATGTTACCACAGTGACCTGACAAAAACTGTTTACAGTGCAAAGTGATGGAGGACGATTTAGGTGATTTGTATGAATGCTGCTACAGCAAGAGTTCACTGTCAGTATTTGTGAGGTAGATGAAAATGACGTGTTTTTTCTGTCTCCTGTACCTGTTGTTCTCTCTGCCCTGTGACTCACTGTTCCAAAATTAGCTTCTATTTTTTTCCTTGACAACACAGAAAATATTTATTTGTAGGCACAGGAAGTTCAGGCTGACTGTCAGATACTCTGATAAAACTGACAATCACACAGAAAATATAATATTTTTCCATTAAACATTAAGCACTTCATTCACAATGTCAAAAATCAGACAACAGAAACATAAGATTGACAGTGTTTTGTGCTTTTATGCTTCACGGCCTTGTATTAACAATTCTACTCATTTAGTATTTAAACTTTTTGTAAACCAACCTCATACTACGACAAGCAGAGAGACAGATGCATATATGTTTTAACATCTTATTTTAAGCCGAAATCATCCACAACTCATTTTCAATCCCAGAAACCCCCCTGAAGCACTCGACAGCCGCGGAAGCATCTGGAGATGATGCACCAGAAATCTCCCAGCAGCCCACAAAGATAGTGGCTTTCGGGTCTATCGCCATGTCAACCATGGCCTTCCAGGATTATCTCAGCATCTGGGTTGGTTTACTCACAAGGGGGCAATCCTCACTATTAATCCACAGAGAGTGAGCTAACAAAAGTTAAATGTGTAACCACTGGATCTCCTCACAGACCTGTGCCGATTTAAAATCCAGTATTCGAACAGATCTTTGTTCTGGGTTGTGTTATATAAACGAACTATTTTCAGCCTCTCCACAAGCTGTTTTGGTGGCATTGTTACTCACACCTACTCCAGATAAAATTTACTGCTAACTGTGAGATGGAAAATTTTAGACTGTTTCCCTAACACTAACAACTTAAGAGTGACGTTTTTGATATAATTGAATTTATAACATTAAAAACGTTCTACTAACGTACTGCAAGAACATTTTTTTAAAACTGCTGAGTGGAGATCTTTCTGAGTGGGGAACTTTTCGTCCCCTCAACCAAAAGAATGAGACACTCCCTGCTGGTGGCTTTGTCCTTTGCCACATAAATATTTTTAAAAAGGAAACACTGAACAATCTCTCTCCTGAGGTCACTGATAAAGAGTTTTGTTTGTTTACTGACAGCTTATGACATACATGAAAGTTCACGAAAACTTCATATCGACAGTCTGTATTTATTCCACAGAGGATCATGAGTATCCAGATCCAGAGTGTTTGAGGCAGAAAGCTACAGTCCTGTTGAAGCCCTTTTGCTCTTCTTTGATGTTTGCTGTGGATCACTGCTGTTCTATTGACATCACTGTGTGAGTTTCTCTCGTATCACATCACTTATGATCAATAAAACGCATCTGTGTCTGCCCACTTCAGCACATATAAATAATAAATGCATACAGAAAACAACTTGAAACAGCACAAAGCACAGCTGGGTCCGGCGTTTACCTGCCTGATGACTAAAACCTTAGCCTGACATTTCCACTCTGCCTGAGACAAGTTTTGTTTGCTTAGAACAATACGTTTGTATTTATGTAAGAAGTTAATAATAGCCAAGCTAACAGGAAACATTCTCAGAACACTGGTTAATGTTTTCTAGAAGTTCTCTCAAAGTTATCGTTATATAGTATATAACATTAGATATTATATATCAAAAACAATATTCTTGATCCAACTCCTGCGCTCTTAGTTTCTCATGAGCTGCTGGTAGATAATTGTCCATGCTATCTCTCTATTAACTAATAATATTTATTTATTTATGCTAGATGAAGCCTAATAATGGGTCATTATTTTGAGTAGGTGAACTTTAAAAACTTTGGCCCAATACTGCCCCCAACTGGAGATGTTGGACGTCATAACTTTGCTCTTCTATTGACTAAATTGTAATTGATTGGATGGAAGAGGGAAAAATATCTAGAAAAGTTCTGCGCTTCACATTCTGCTGTTTAGAAAAACCACTCTCTCTCTCTCTCGCTGTCTCTCTCTCTCTCATTAAAATACAACATTAAAATACAACAGCAGCACCATTCATATATTACTGTAGAGTTGATGATAAAGACAGTGGCAGGAACAAATAACAACAGCCTTGGTACGAACTGCAGACACAAGCCAGACTGCAAGTCAAACCACTATATTAAAAAGAACTGCGTATATGCAGAAACCAGGAGAGAATCCGGTTTTCCGCACAGATGATTTCTGGAGCTGTGTGGGTTTTCAAGCATTCCCACAGGGGGAATATAAACCGTGTGTTTACAGTATCTCTATAAAAAACATTCAGAACGGAAGTTAATCTTCCTTTTATTGGTGCGCTGTGTTTTCCCCATAAACAACAACAGCACATATAACCACATTGTTGATAACTTTGAGAGAACTTTTAGAGAACATTAGCCACAATTCTGAGAACATTCTGTGTTAGCTGGGTGGATGGTGGTCGATAGAACTCGACTATGCCAAAACGAGACAGATTTTAATCACTTAAACCAAACAAACACTTATTCACACAATATTTACTTCACCAAAATGTTTATCTGTTGACAAAGTTGTGGGTTTTGGAGCTGAAAACAAACACTTCTGTTCAACAACCAATAATCCACAGATTGAACGTTCAAACTCAATATATCAGTTTATCACTCCCTTAAACTCCCTCTAACAGTGAAACACACCGGGGGATCTCCTCCAGTTGTCTTTGCATCATTAGAAACCTCCATCACTGGTTTGGTCCGCATTCAGATGATGAACTGAGATGGAGAAAAGCTCTGGTAGTGATAGACTCCTGCAAAGTGTTTGGACATCATCCAGTCCACCTGCAACCTCTCTCTCCTGGTGTTGATTTACTTATTATGGGCTCTTTCTCCTGCATTCCACTGTCACTGAACTCTGATTAGGTCAAGCTTGGATCACTTTGGACAGTTAGCATTGATGCGACCATCTATCACCAAACGTCCATTAGCAGTGGATCACTGCTGCCATCTATTGCTTGTGGACTTATGCCGCTGGCCCTCATCTGCTTGACCTCTTCCTTTTTGCTTTCCTTTTGTTTCTCCCTCTCTTGCTCTCTCCTTGGCAGTGTTTCTTTCTGTACCCTCCCTCCCCAAAACACACACACACACACACACACACACACACACACACACACACACACACACACACACACACAAACACAAATGATCTGTGGCAAGGCAAAACTGCAGCTCCAAGGGAGTAAAGCCCCTCTCCTCTCTCTCTCTCTCTCTCTCTCTCTCTCTCTCTCTCTCGTTTTACCCTTTCTTTCACCACTGTCTTTCATCTGTGCCATCTGAGTGGCAGCCGATGGGCTCAGTCCTTCTGCCACAATCACCCTGACACTCAAAGAAAAAAGAGAAAGACACAGAGACAAAGAAAAAAGATGAAGGGAAAAATATTACACAGAGTGACATACAAATATAAGACAAGTAGCAACATACAAATAAGGTGATGCACAAGAAACTAACAGCGGTACAAATTAAAAGGGTACAAGACAGACATAATGAAAACAGATATGAAAGGCAGCGGAGAGCAGTCAGTCATCCATCAGTCAGTCATCCATCAGTCAGTCAGACAGCTGCTCTCACCCTCATACACACCCTCACTCACACACAGAAAAGCCTGAGGACAACATTCAATCTGAAACAGAAAGAAGTGTGGAGCTTATGCTGAGGTATAGAACTGTACCCCAGAACTCACAAGAAAACAACGCAATATAAGAAACAAAGGTACTCCCTCACTCTCTCTCTCTCTCTCTCTCTCTCTCTCTCTCTCTCTCTCCCTGGCTCTGTTGCTCTTGTGCTCTGTCGGTCCTCCACTCTCTCTCAGACGGATGAGTAGAGTCGGGAATGAGAGCAGTCATGTACATGATTTTCTCTCTTGCTCGCTGAATCTAAAGGTTATCATTACAACTCATGAACCTGCAGAGCGTTTGCTGTGTAGATTGTTTTACATGGGGGAAATATTTCTTTAAAGTGTGACCAAGTCGGATTTAAAACAAATGAGAAAGACGCATCAAACTGCAGAAGAGGGAGAAACGAGCGTGAGTAGATGGTTTGTTACTTTCTTTTTTCTGGTGCCTGAAAATAGAAGCTCCTAATTTGTCCAGGAACTAAAGACATTCATAAGATCGCTTAGTTTCTTTTCTCAGTGACGGCTGCTTTCAAGGCTCTTCTGAAGAGTCTGTTTTGAGGAATCAGCGTGCATTTATTTTAGAGTGAATGAGATGCACTGAGAGAGAATCATGGTTAAAGTTCTGTTTCTTGAGCGGCTGAATTCAACGGATGTGGATTAATGCAGCGAGAGGTCACGGTGATGCCTGTGAGAAGTCTCCTCTGGTCAGATTCAGACAAGTCTTTGTTTCTGCAAACAAAACATGTTTTGAATTCTTGGCCGTATGAATGGAGGTTAAGATATTTGTTGTTTCAAATAAGGTGGGAAAAAAAATCTTATTTAGGTAACTGCAACTTTATTGTTCCAGTCAGGCGAAGTGACTAATTTGTGTTAAAATTAAAGATGCGATATTTAATCATCAAAATATGTGCACTGAACTTCATGCACGCTGCCTGAATTGCTCTGCGGTGATTTTATTTGAATGTCATTCTGATATGAGCGCTCCAATTATACAAATGCTTTGCTTGATTCTGATAAACTAATAATTGCCTTGACCTGTGTGTCATTTGGCAGCTTTTGTACAGGCTTGCTCCATCCAAAGATAAGCGTGTGTGTGTGTGTGTGTGTGTGTGTGTGCAGGAGAAAGAGAGATGCTGCAATATTTCATAGATATGTACTGAATTGGACACAGTGAGATTTTACCCTGCAGATTCTGCCTAATCAGAGATGCTGCAGATCTGTACGTCTGATGAGCTGAATCTCTGTGCTGGTGGTCATTAGAGAGCAGTCATTATTGTTCGACACAAATGAACCACTCTCAAACCTTTTCCCACACAAATGACACAAAGGTTTATTCCTTAAACAACAAGAAACCAACAATGCAAAAAATTGGAAATGAACAAACTAGTCTTGTTTTAGGGATATCCAACTTTCTTTACCCGGAAAAATACAGATTATACATGAAGAAAATCATTGCTGTGCAGTACAGAACCATTAGCATATACATAATTATTTTAGATCAAAGACACATGAGAATATTCAGGCAAACAGTAAGTGAGAGAGAGAGACTTTCACCGTATTATTTGAGAGAGAGAGTTAGCTCCACCAAGTGGCACAAAATTCAATGCTAAGCAGCTACAGTATGAAGCCAAGTCTATTATGGATCTTGAACCATTTCAGACCCTGATAAATTTACTTACACACACACACGCACACACACACACACGCACACACACGCACACACACGCACACACACACGCACACACACACACACACACACGCACACACACACGCACACACACACACACACACACACACACACACACACACACACACACACACACACACACACACACACACACACACACACACACACACACACACACACACACACACACACACACACACACACACACACACGATGTGGTCCAGTCTGTGAGGTACTGCTGAATTTCTCCTGAGGTTTATAAAAGCAGTCTGGGGCAGCGTTCTCTTAGGGAATACATCTGCTGGAGTTCAGCCCGCCCTCGCTGGCTCCCTAGTTTATTCTCCCTAAGACCATATCAGTCACGGATCATTTAGGGAATCTGGGTTATTTCTGTCCACACCTGATTCTGTTCTGATGGATGTATGGAACTGTATGTGGGGTATGGAGCCTGTGTCTCTGCATCAGCTGTACTGATTATTGCTGCCTCTGTTCTATGTAACCGTGACATTTGTATCACCTCAGGCATTAACAGTTGGAAGATGTCATTTGTTCATAAGCAGGAACTTAAATGCTGAAAGGATGTGCAACAAAATGCTTCAATTCTGGTAATGCATACAGTTGATGGAAATATTGCCCCAAGACTGTGTGATATCTGACAATCAAAACCACTCGTCTGATGGATGTACAGTTTGTTTTTCAGATCTGTTATGACAGATCCCATCCATCACTAGATCATTTTAAATACACGCTTGATTGTTTTGTCCAGTAGTATTTGTGTACATATGCATTTGAATATGTGGTTTACGGGGACACAGATGTGTATAATGACATGTATAACAATGGTTTATGGGGACACTTCCTGTGTCCAATGTATAAAAACAATTACGTTTATAGAGAGTCCTCAAGTATATCAGTACTTATGAGGCAGTATATCACTGTCCATCAGGAATATCATCTTTCTTAAACATCCACATAAAAGAGCCCCAGAAATGGTTTTATGCTGTTGCACAGTTCAAGTGGTCAGCCATGCAGACTTTTTCACAAGAAAAGCCAATTAATTCATAATTACATAGCATTACCTCATTATGCCACGATTAGCTTGTCCAAATACGCCTACATTCACATATACACACTAATTAGATGCCCTTAACAGGACAAGTGTCAGGACTTCCCGGTTGCTTCCCCTTTCGTTTTGCTGCCTCGTGTTTTCTGTTCCTCCCCACACAGAATCACAGATCCTCCTCTTATGAGTCTCATAAATAGCTTCATAATGCACTTATCAAAGTGACAGAGTTAAACAACGGGCCGGATATTTGATTTCTTTACTGTTCTATAAGATACAAGAAGACATTTTTTCAGGGGTTTCTCTTCCATAGCTCGAGAGATTTGATGGAGATCTCAGCTGTGTTTCATTTAAGTATCAACTTTGTCTCAGATGTTTCTTAGGAGAAATAAAAATTTAAACAAATAAAACAATTGTTCAAATACATTAAAGAGTATGAAGCTAAAATAATCTGGATTTGGGTAAATTTGATGAGTAAAGTTTGAGTTCATATTGAAATCTTCAATAATCTTGACTTTTGATTACAAACTTGGCAAGTCTGAGCTCAGTTTAAGACATTGTTGAGATCTCTTCTGAAACTAACAGAGACATTTGTGAGATTTCTGGGCCTTTTTCTCAGGAGAAAAATCTGAGACACAGGAGACTTAAGTAAACGTTTCTGTTTAGCATTGCTGTTTAGCTGTAAATAATTGAGATATTAACAAGATCTCATCTGTGGTTGCTGTAGAACCACAAATGAACCTATGCACCTGTGTGCTGCTGTACGAAAGATTAATATCCAGAACGCTATTTAAACTCAAGGACGATCTTGAATGATAATTAAAAAATGCAATCATGAGATTTACCACCCATAAATTGCAGCGCACAATTTTGCACATTTTTTTTCCTGAATGTTCCTGACATTGCCGTGAAAGGGCTAAATGAACACGTGGGTAATAACAAACAGAAAAAAGAGAGAGAAACATACCTGGCTTACCTGTAAATCCAACATTCATCACAAAAACACGATCACTTTTCTTTGTATTTTCACAAGCTTCAGCACTGCAGAGTGAACGTCTCTCTGGCAGGCTCGGATATAAACAGCGCCTCTCACTCCATGATTATGCTGTGCAAACTTGTACAGATTTGAGAACTCAGCTCTCCCTGCCTAATGAAAACAAACGTCCGCAAGGAACGAAACGTCAGTTCTTAATCATTCATGAACAATTTGAACTGCGAATCGTTTGAGAAGAATTCAGCAAGATTTGACTGTGCAATAATCATATGCGTGAATAAAAATTCCTTCTATAGTCTCATAATTCTTCAGTGTTTCTCCTAAGAACAACAACCAATTTGAAAAACATTAAGGCAGGAAAAATATTTTATATTGTAGAAATTCTACGTGTAAATCTCTGGAGTTTCAGAAGAGATCTCAACCATGTCTTAAACTTTCCAGGTTTACAGTCTGCAATCAAAAGTTTCAGATTTTAACATGTTTCAAGATTTCCCATCGATTTATTAAATTGAAAAGCTCTATATTCTTGCTGAGCATCAACAAATGTGTGATTTGTGGCTATTGTTATTTCTGCTGAGGAGCTTTAGGAGAAACATCTCAGAACCCCTGAGCTATGAAAGAACTTCTAATGAGCGGAATCATGAACCACTGGAGCCACACCAGAGTGTCCAGAAAGTGTTTGGATTAACAAGCATGAATAAAATCTCTTTTTTTTCTGCTTTGTCCATTTTTGCCCTTGAGGTGAGACTACAGATGCAAGACATGTCATAGAAACCATTAAATCAATCAACTCGCTTATGGACCATGACACGGGCAGATGGATGTTTATCTAGATCTGTCCTTCAAGGTCACAGCAGAGACCAGAGCAGATTTTTATATGCCAGCTGGTAAATACAAGCATCTGTATGATCAGATGTTCCATATGACCTGCAATCCAAACTGAGATGTGGGCGGAGCTTTGTATACGTAGTCCAGGAAACGTAATCTAATTATGTGTCGATGACTGATTTATACCGGATACAAACGGCAGAGCCTGCTTTCGTGAAAAACTCATGTTTTATTTATGAAGACTTGTAGACCCTCTTTATGTCAAAGTTCTCTTCATTCAAACCATGAAGGAACATCTAAATGGAGCATTGAACAAAAGACCTCCTCAGCTGCAGCTGACAGAATTCATGAGTCACATTAGAAAAGGCATTGATTCCACAAATGACTGCAGTCTGCATGCTTTCAAACACTGCCCAGTGAATAATTCCTAACTCTTTCCATATCTCATTAGGAAAACTATTTGATTCGTTCACAATTCACGCACAGCTTCAGTCACATCAAACAGAAGCAGATTCTTAATTTACTCATAGACAAAGAACGAAATCGCTCTGTTCTCTCCAGTGTGTCACACGCTGTGTGTGTGCGCGGTTCCTTTTCCCTTGACACCGTCTTTTCTTTCAGATTCAGATCGTTAAACTAAAGCGCCACAACATTATGAATCTGCCGCTCGTTTGCTCGCGAGGCCGAAATATATGCCTGTCAGGGTACTTGACTCTCTGGCCTTTCCTACAGACTCCTACAGGCTCTCGTCAAATGAGGGAGGAAAGATTTATTAGGATTACCTTCCAAAAGCCAATAAATTATGCATACACCCTCCAATTACCTAGAACGAGTCCTAAAGGATGGACTGCTTCGGCGAGCAGGCGCGTTCCCTTCTTTAGCGCGGGTTTGTGCTGGAGAGGTGTTCAAAATAAGCATTTCACGGGCAAATCTAAGCAAGGAAAGCAAATGTTTAAATATGTTCAGGCTGATATAGTTCATCAATTAAGGACCACCAAACCACTGAGGACCACCAAACCACTGAGGCCTCTTCATTCTTGACTGGGGAGCTCAGCGTCTGCGCAGACTGCTAGCTACTCTAAATTTTGAATCACTTAGACTAAAGCTAATAGGCCAGCAAAAAAAGCCCAGGCTGTCCCTGTCACAGGCATTACCCTAGAAATGTTCTGCAGATAAATGGTTTGAGATCCGACTGACCGGTTGTCAGGTGTGTGTGCTGCCATGACTAGCAAGAGAGCTATAATGAGAAACAGCCAATGAAGCCAATGAAAGCTGGGACTCAGACATGTTTACATGTTGTCAAGAACAAACTGTCATGTTATTATGTGAGTTTGCAATGTTCGTAGAGCATTAGTTCATGCTGCAAAATTAGTCGAATTTTTCATTAACGTTATATCATATCAAAAACAATTTCTTGTAGATTTCAGCAAATATTGAATGTTTTCCTAATGAATGTTTCTTTGTTTCTTTCACAGGCTCTAAGAGGCAGAACTGAAGAAAATTAAGGCTAAGATGCTCCAGTTTGTCTGTTCCACAATTCAGCATTGTCTTCAACGCAGAGCTCTGTTTCTTAATTGATTCCTTATCGAGGACTCTCCAGGAGTGATCAGATACAATGAAAATCAATCAACTTACGTTCTTCCTGCTGTTCTGTTTGCTGGGCTGGAGTGGAGCTCTGATCCGACCCATGCCTGGAATTAGCACATCGGATGGGAACGGACGGACTCTACATCGCACTAAACGAGGCTGGATGTGGAATAGTTTCTTTCTCTTAGAGGAGTGGACAGGAACTGGAAAACAGTATGTCGGGAAGGTAAGACCATTTCTGTGAAAAGAACGATTGAGAGATGTTAAGAAACAAAGGCTGCAGATGAGGAGGACATCCAATCATTGCATTCGGACCGAATGCAGCTTACAGTGTTTTCGAGGTATATATTTTATCAGTATATAAAATATATACTGATGTTACAATTGATGCCAGTCTGACTTCCATTAAGGCAACACACAAACATGATGAAACAAGAGGTCGGTTTGAAGAGATCGTTATGAATGTGAATCAGAAACATCTAATGAACTCATACCTGGCTGGTGATATTTTTAGCATGACAACTCTCTTTATATTAATAACCCTGGTGGTCTAAAATTTTGGTTTAACCCAGAAGCTTGTGCAAGCTATCCGCATGTATACAACAGTCTGAACAGCACAAAACCAAACCCATATGTGAAGTATGAAATCAAATTCTAACCTGATTTTTTGGAATCGGTGTAGAGTAGGACTGCATGATATAAAGAGAGATGTGATATACAGTAACCTGCTAAATAATGTGATATGCGATACGATAATGCTTTAAATTTGTAAAATCAATTTACATTATATTAAAATTGATTTAAAAACTGAAAACTTATATAACCAACATACATGTTTCACATTCTTTTGGAAAAAGAAAGCTTCACACAACATCTGATAGTCTCTCTGTATCAACCCAAAACTAACTACACATAACTTTTCTGAAGTATTAAAATAACTGTTATTGCAAACCATTGTGATATGCACAGCTGTGATATTTCGTTAATTCCATTTTAATTTCTTATAGTTTGCTGCCCGAGATCTGAATCACACAAAGTGTGCAATATTATTTCAATTTTAATTTCTCTTATGCCGTCTTTTCTCCTATAGTTAACTTTGTGACTTCACTATGTAGTAAACAATAAGTGACTGAGTGTGTCTGCAGTTTTTGACTACAATCTATCAGAAAGCGGATGATATTTAAAATGAATTATAGCCGAGAATTATAGCCTCGTCTCTTGTGCCATAAAAGATCAACCTCTGAACACAAACTTCCTCTGGGTACAAACAGTCAGTCCCAAAAACTGAATGTGAAAAACAAAGCAGACATGTGTGGTGTGTACAACGCCAAGCGAACGCTCCTGTAGTCAAACGTCTGCATGCCAAGCACAGCTCATCTGAATGACGCACTGTTTTAAAGGTGGGCCTGTCAGCAAGACAAGATTCAGTTAAAGAAAAGTGAGCCATTCTTCACAGCTTGTGTCAGATCAGAGAACTCTTGTCTTGACAGAGACAGCAGTACTTTGGAGAGCAGCGGTTACAGCTCTGGTGGATCGCTGTTGACGGCCAATTTTATGACTTTATGAAGGACAATTTTATGATTTTATGAAGATCTCACTTTCATCACCACCTTTATCTTGTGCAAGTAAACAAATGTCATGTGATGTGTGTGGGGACGGACAGATGAGCTGTAGCACTGACAGACTGACATCTCCTCGTATGTTAAAGGGTCATTCTTGTAGATAAACATGCCTGAGAACCAGGAAACAGAGGGATGTGATTAACCGCATTTCTTATTGCATACTGTATTGTGCCCTCAGCAGCCAAATAATATAACAAATCAGAAATAAATGTAAAACAATTCCTGCAAAAGGTTTATTCACAGAAAAGCAGCAAAAATGCAGTCTAGCAACTGGTCCCAGCAGTATATATCTAATGCACGTATGTATGTAGGTATGTATGTTAGATAGATCTAGATAGAGAGAACAGTGGAACCTGCTCTAAACAAGAACAAGAAAGCAAGAGAAAACAATAAATCAATCAAAAACAATAATGTGAATTTACTGACTGCACAGAGTCTTCTGCTTGAGGAAGTGTCAGAATCAGCAGATAGCTGGAGCTCTTCCCACAGCTCTGATGCTTTCCTCCGTTCTCTGGCTCTCGGCCGCTTTCTATCTCTTCTTCTTTTTTCTGGCTGCTGTGTTTCTCTGGCATGACAGCAATCACATTTTGCCCTGTTCTCATCCACTGTCCACTCTCACTCCCAATTAATGTGCCAGAAAGACGCGGGGCCCCATAAATACTGCAGGAGAACGAGGGGGAGCAAATGGCCCCATGCTGTTTTGGGTAGACCGCTGTGGAGCGAGTTGATCATTCATTTCATTACGTTTCCTTAGTTCTTACTACTGTGTGTGTGTGGGAGAGAGTTGCATAACCCTTTGGATGGGTACTTAGAAGCCCAGTAAGAAGCCATCAAATCTATTGATGGTTCTCCTCATACAACTAATTCAGCAACCCTTACAGAGTCTTGTGGAATATTATATTTATTTCCAGCCAAGACCTCCATTGACCCCGTCAAAGACAAGCTATAAAAGAGGATTTATTTCCTGTGAGAGGCTAGAAATAATCCATAAAATGGGAAGAATATTTTCAATAAAATAACAGCCTTCCAAAACATTTACAGCATGTAGTTGCATTCATGCCCCTTACAAAACTAACCGTGGCTTTACGACAGTAAAAGTGTAGTAACCATGTTTTTATGGTGCATTGATTCTCACTTATTTAACAACAGTTTTATTACAAATACTACAGTAAAACAATGGTTGCTGTTAATTTGTGGTTACTATGGTTAAACTATAGTTAAACTATAACTTAAACTATAGTTAAACTATAACTTGTTTATAGTCTATAAAAACCATGTTTTTTTGGTGTAAACCATGATAAAACTACTGAATTTTGATCTAATGCCCTAGTTTTGTAGACAAATAAACATTTGATTGATAGTAGGTTGGATAGTAAAAAAACATTTAATAGGTGCAAAAAATACACAGACAAGACTTCCTTTAAACCGTCTCAAAACAATTTATTGAAAAACCTAAAATTTGATTTTTTTTTTAAAAAAAGGTTTGGGAAAAAAAAAAAAAAAAAAAAAAAAAAAAAAAAAAAATTTTTTTAAAAAAATTTTTTTTTTAAAAAAAAAAAATTATAATTTTTTTTTTTTTTTTTTTTTTTTTTTTTTAAAAAAAATTTTTTTTTTTTTTTTAATAAAAAAAAAAAAAAAAAAAAAAAAAAAAAAAAAGCTGGATTAAAGAAACGTATTCCTACATTTTTCTGATGATTCAAGCTTAAAGATACTCCAAAATCTTCCAGATCTAAAAACAGCAAAACATACAGCGTGATATTTATAAGAGAAAACCAACAACCTATTTCACTGCACACAGACACATAACTGGCTGTGTGTCCAGAGTTTGTGTCCAGATTTTGTGTCCAGAGTTTGATAAGTGGGCATCCAGCTAACAGGGAACGTTCTCAGAACGTTGGCTATCATTCTGTGAAAGTTCACTCAAAGTTCTGTTTTGTTCAAATCTCTTCTGGACAACCCAGAAAGTCAATATGGAATATAACTTAAGACAAACAACAACAAAACAAATAAAATTATTTAGCAATATAAATCAGCAACAGCCCTGAACACCAATCTTTCATCACGAACACTAAAAACCAGGGACGTATCACAGCATAGACGACAGAATCAAATATGGAGCTGCTTCCTGAGGCAACGTCCCCATACACAGTCACACACTTCAGTTCTCCTGCAGCAGCTTCATGGGACTGAATGATTGTCTTATGAAACACAGTGCAGAAAATCTGCTGAGGAACACACAGAACTCCTCCAAACAACCGATAGACATCTCACAAATACTTCTTTCCCTCCGTCACAGTAAAGTCAGGCCGTTGAAGCAGTTACAGCGCGTGTCCTTATCCACTGAATGAACCGAGTCCACAGCCAGCAGAGAAGATGAGAGACAGAGCTCACATTCATCCAGCTAACAATTTAGGTTGTAAGAACATTCCCAACGTAAAGTTACCAATGTTCTACCAACATTACTGCAGGAACATTTTGGTCAACATATTGGTTAACGTTCTGAGAATGTTCCCTGTTAGCTGGGCATGTTTTTAGTCTGCATGTGATGAAATCAGCTGTAAACCTCCATGTGACAGAAAACCAAGCAAACCGTGCTAGCCCTATGATTAGCACAAAACAGCGAGACCACAAAAGGGTTGAGGTGGGATTTGTGTCGAGTTAGTCAACTTGAGTGCGTCTTTTTTACACCCTGAGTGAGTGAGTTCACAAGATATACGCAAAGAAATAAAGGGAGAAAAACATAAATATTCTGTATCCATTATGGGCTGGGGCTCTCATTTCCACAATCTCCACTGCAGCACCAAGTGGAGTGTTCACTAGCAACCTGACAAGAATTGTCAATGATTTCTCTCCCACTCGGCTGACAATCCCACTGTGTGTGAGCAGATTTCATTCCTAAAGCTGCTCCAAGTCAAGGCTAATTTTGTGCTCCGTGAATTAGCACAGGCAAATGAAAGCAAGGCGCGGATAAATCCAGCCTGACTTTACATTATATTCAGCTGTTAGCTCATTATGATCAAGAACATCCTTCAAAACTAATGAAAATGAAAAGGCACACTTAGAATACTGGCACGTCTGAAAGTGTTTTCACTTTTTCAGCGTTAGTTAGTGCGCAATGCTGCGGTTTGAGCACAAAAGGGGACATTTTCTCTTTAACTGAAATCACTTTGGAAGAATCACAATAAATGGCTAAAATGAACCATAGCTCTTCCTGTGTTTGTGATGTCATGATCCCCAGAATTTAAATAAACTCCGCCCCTCTGTGTCAACTCCAAAACATTCCAGACAACGCACACTAGGTGGTTAGCCAATTAACCAGCACACTGGGCCAGCTAACCAATCTGAGCCCACTGCATCATTCTAAAGAAGAGGTTTCGTAGAACCAGGAACTCAACAGCCTATTTTTATGAGAATGAAGACAGCAGTAAAGGTAAAATATGTCATAAAAGATGTGTTTTTTGAAAAGCAAAGCAATCAAGGCTTGGAAAAAAAGGCATAATAATGTATTTCTCCATGTTTTCTCTTAGGGACCTGGTCGAATATTTGACTGGCAGAGATTATTTAGGCAGCCTCGTGCCGGAGAAACATTCCTGCCAGTAAACAAAGGGTATCTGTTCAGGACTGCTGATGCCACAGAGTGTGCAGTGTTATGCCAAAAAGCACCCCAAGAGCAAACTAGCAGGCCATCAGTATTCACTGCCACGCAGCTCCCTCCCTGTAGTGCATCTGAATTGACCGGAGGGAATGCAGTTTGGGTTAAATCACGATGTATGAGGCCGAATCAAATGACTGATATGTTTCATGAGTCACTGTAAAAGTAGGCCACACTGCCCGACAGACGTGGTGTTCTGAAATGTCTTTTAATTTGTCCCCAGAGGCCCAGAGGTGCTTTTCCTCTTTCATTTATTTAATTCTTTTTTCCTCCTTTTTCTGAGCTGGCAGTAATTAGGACACCCCGTGTCTTCCAGTGAGCAGCCAGATGGGAAGCATTGGCTACACTGTGGAAAAGACACATCTGGTGTATTGTGATACAGACCTGTTGGAAAATAAAGAAATAAATGGGGTTTATAATCAATTAGACAAGTTAGTAATGTGCCTGTAGCTATAGTAATAGTTTGTTTCGTGATATGCAATTTTTGTCCAAAAAAAGCCAAACAACCAACACAATTAAATTACGTAGTCTATACTGCCATAACCATTTTTAAAACAAATGAAATTTTGATGTGAACCCCGTGTTAATTTAACAGTAATGGACTGTTTGTTGATCTAACACCTCAGTTCTCATGGGTACAGTTTTCTTTTTACAGATCTGTTTGATTTTCTTTGCACTTCTTTGCAATAAGCAACCCAGCTAACAGGGAATGTTCTCAAAATGTTGGCTAATGTTCTCTAAAAGTGTTCTTTTTTAAAAGTCATTTTCGCAGTAACGTTAGTAGAACTAATAATGTTATATATCATACCAAAAACAATGTTAGTGGAACATTTTAAAATGTTATAGAATAAAAAATGTTGGAATAATGTTCTTACTGTATTAACATTACTGCTTGGTTGTACAACGTCTAAAAAAATAGATGTTTTGAATGATCCTAAAACATTAAAATAACACTTAACAGTTTTGTAAACTTACTAGGAATGTTAGGGAAACGTTCTTACAACCTAAAATTGTTGGTTGGGAAAGCACACAACATGCATGACAAACTTTGATTTTCTTTAAACACTTTATATTTAGCACTAAACATTGTGTTAATCATTTAAACAGCACAGCTTCTGAATATTATCAATGTTTATTCCTGCAACAAAGTTTTACGTTCTTTCAGTGTATGAGAAACAAGCAGCAGGACTTTATCTTGAACAAGACATGATGTTACCAGACACATTAGGTCAGAAAAAGCCAAAAACATCCATCATGCCTCAACTTTACTGTGGTGAAATTTCATCTCGACCACAGTCCACCTGACTGTGACCTAATGAAGACCACTGTTGTCGTTCGAGCGCATTTAGCTCAGAGATTTATGTGATGTTTTTACATGTTCACTTTAAGCGTGAGTAGTGACAAATACCAATTAACCCAGAGAAGCTGGGGTTTGTGTTGGCTTTATGTGGCCGTCTGCTTTCAATGCTGGTCTTTGCCTCAAATGTATTTTAATGGATTTTAAACTCTGATCTGTGTGGGCCACGGCAGTGCTAAAGGATTCTGTCACTGTAAAGAACACAGAGAGACTAATCATATGGCTGTCAAGGGATTTTACACAGTCGAGATGAAAATGGCATCAACATCTGTATACCGGTTTTCTCTGGTTAAAACTAACATGAAAGTACCATGTTTTATGGAAAATACTCTGTGTAGGTACAGTATACTTTGTTCTACAATGAAAGAAGATTTAAGCGCAGCTTCACTATTATAATGCACAATAACCCAGGCAACAATTTTAGGCTGTAAAATAAATTTAGGCTTTTCCATAAAGTAACAAAAAAAATTAAAAATATTGTTTGTAAAATTCTAGGAAGGTTAAAATTGTCCGTTTTTTTAGACACTGTAACGTTTATAAAACATTACACTAACATTTTTGATATATATAAATATATATAAATTCATATATATATATATATATATATATATATATATATATAGATAGATAGATAGATAGATAGATAGATAGATAGATAGATAAAGTTCTGCTAACATTACTGCAAGACCTTTTGGATATCTTTGAGACAACTTTTAGAGAACGTTCTAAGAATGTTCCCTGTTTGCTGGTATAGTAGGATTACGTTATATCAGAGTGCAAGTAGAAAACAAACAGTTCTTTACAGTGACCTAAAACCAGTTCGACATTTGCATCAGCATCAGGTTATGAAATGCAACTTGTAATGTCATTTATTTCCAAAAAATTGGTTCCCCTCACATCACAGTTGGGTCTGAAGTCCTTGCCTGTAAATATGTGAAAAGTAATTAGCTGTTATCTGGGGTTATTTATATCTGCTGTGGCTTTACTGCATGCTGTGTCCCTCACCGGCATCGTCACTCAGGAGGACGTGGACCCGTAAGAGACGGTGCACATACATTTCATTAACCACATGCTAATGTGTGCATAGATTAGTGGCTCTGAGCTGAGTGCCGACACTTTACTTTCTGCAGCTGAAAACTCGGATCTAGGAACATTCAACACATTCTGTTTTAAGACATTGTATTAATGGAAATGTTCTTAGTAAGAGTAAACAACACATGCATGGACCACTAACCACTGATCAATAAAATGCTTGAACCAGCAGTGTCTGTCAGGCAGTCAGAAATGAATGACAGAACAACTGCCCAGTGTTCAGCAGCCAGACAAATTACAAATTAAATTACATTACAGGCTACATCTTCACACGTTTACCAAAGCTTTCAATCGAGTCCACAGACCTGATTTTAAAATGAATGCATGTGATTTTAAGATGAATGCATCTGTATTGGAGGTGTGAGGATTTGTGCCTCTGTACATCTGCAAGCCGATACAAATTTTCGCTCATGAATATTAATTATTTACAGCAAGGGTCACGTGATTCGATTAATATTCATGAGACAGACCTACCAGGGGCGTGCTATGACGTCACATACATCTTTACCTTTTACCTTCCCAATTAATAATAAAATCAATTATAAATAAAATAAAAATAAAATCACCTCTTTTTTAATAATCCGCACAGCCATGGGTCTTTCAACCACAGAGAAACTGTAACTAAACTGTTATAACTAACTATAACTAACTAAACAAAACAAACTGTTTCAGCTCACTTGAACACTGTGTGTTGAATATTACACACGCCATCTGGCCCCAGAACAGTTGTTTTACAATGTAAAGCGGTTTATCCTTTTCTTTATCTGTTCAGATGATGTAACGCTTAACTTACTGTGTCATAACTGAAGACACGCCCCGTTTCCAGCAGGAAGCTCCTTCCACACATGCTGCTTAACCCCAGGTCACCCTTAACCCCGGGTCACTCTTAACCCCGGGTCACCCCGGGTCAATCTTAACCCTGGGTCACCCTTAACTCTGGGTCACCCTTAACCCCGGGTCACCCCAGGTCACTCTTAACCCCGGGTCACCCCGGGTCACTCTTACCCCCAGGTAAACTACAACTCTACAACTGGATCGGTTTCGTACTGCTAGTACTTCACAAAGGGTTACAGAGGTAACCCTGGACAATCATAATCTGGCGTTTTGCATTATAAATCACTAAACTCTAGGGTAACCTTTATATTTACGCATTTATTATTTTTGCAGTGTTTACAGTCACTATTAGACACACATCGGTGAGAGAAATGTCGCCACATAAATCCTCTTTTCTGAAACGTTTAAACGACTCAAAATGCCGAGCAACGCTGATGTTTTCCTCTTTTAATGATCAACATGGTCGAGGTGACCCCTGCGGGTGTCACCTCAGAACACTCAGAACGCTGGTCGGCCTAACCCCAACCCTAACCCTAACCCTAAAGTGCTGTTCGTTACCATGTGCTTTAACTAATTCATGCACTGATATTTTACATACTTTTATTAATCTTTTTTAATGTCAGTTAATGCAAATACAGTTGTTTATTGTGCAACTGATGTTAACAGATACAACGTTTCCATATAATAATGTATATGTGGTTGTGATTGGTAGTTCACACTAACTAAGTTATGGGACTAACTAATGGAACTTTATTTATTTGTCATTGCTTTCGCATCTTCTCAGGAGTGCAATGACTCTGAAACAAAAATGTATATTGTTTTTATATTGTTTGGCCACTTTTATTGTTTTATTCTACTGTACAGGTTTTCTGTGACGTGGGTGGGCTGGGCTGGGGTTGCAAGAATCCAGGAACGTAAAATAGGTCACTGCTTTTGATGGTGATTGAAAATGTATTCATATGAATAATGTTCATGGTTCTGAACTGATGGGATATTTTGTCCAGTGTTGTGCGAGTTGTCGCAGTTTCGGCCTCTTCAGGTAAAATCTCAATCAGTAAAAGGGAACTGCAATCAGATGAAGAGGGCTGCCAGGCCTCCTCTTGTTGCTAAGAGACAGGTGTAAAATACAAGTTCTGCTCTGTTTTGCGTAATTGTAACTGTTCTGAACAAAAACAGCTCATATCTTTCCTCCATGTCTGAAAGTACTTTCAGAATATGACATACAGGCAGCAAACACGGACCTTCCTGTGAATCTGTGCTCTGCCGATAATGATTAGATCATTATTCACTGCTGTTTGCCACTCGAAAGCAATAGTAAAATATCAAAAAGACAGCCAGAAGAATTCTGAACTTAATACAGATACTGATTTGACAGAAATACTTCTGAAGTTTTCCGCACAAAGAAAATTCAACCATGCAGGCCTTTGAGCACATTCATATTCACATATTCATAACTTTTTAAAAACACTGCTCAAGAATTCTGACTGAAGGGTTTAAACTGTTTATCGAAAGTTTAACTTCTGTTTCCATTTGCACAAGGTTTAGAGCCACTAGCTGAACGTTTTGACAGGCAATTTGCTAAGAAAACAGTAAATTCGGGAACTGTTAATTCCAGTGAAGTCATTAATTCTCTGAAATTCTCTTTGCTCTTTCAAGCTTCACTCAGACATGGATACAGAAGATGGAAGTGTCAGATATGTCCTGACCGGAGACGGAGCTGGAACTGTTTTTGAGATCGATGAGAAATCAGGGGATATCCACGCGATTAGAAGGCTTGACAGAGAAGAGAAAGCATCGTATACTCTGAGTGCCAAAGCCGTCAACAAAACCTCTGGACAGGCTCTGGAGAAGGCCTCAGAATTCATCATCAAAATCCACGACATTAATGACAATGAGCCAAAGTTTGCCAAAGACACATACGTGGCCAGTGTGTCTGAGATGTCTAATGTTGGTGAGTAGAATTTGCTCTTGGTTCAAAATGTTTCTCTCAAATTCTGTGGGTATTATTCTGCGGGCCAAAAACCAAAAGGTTTCACAGCCTTCTGATTGCATGTCAAGTAGAAAAGTTTACCCAGCCACTTCATCAATGCTGATTAAAACAATGACAAACATACAACTTCACGTCATTTCCAGGAAGGATAAAGATCTTACAATATCTCTCTAAATTTGTTTCATTTATCAGTGAATTTATACCAATTAAGAGAAGCAGAGAGAATCAGTAAACGAACAGGTTACAGCTAGTAGAAATCAATACCCTGCAGGTTTATCACAGATGAGTCAAAACTCATTTGTAGTTCAGACAAAACAAGGCAGCCAGTTTGATTAAAGATTTTGTGTGATGATAAGATAATCATTGTGGATTTTAATCACTGTGACCGGTAACAGAATCAAAGACTAATTGCAAGGAAACGAGGAAATGACACATGAAGTGGCTGTGTGTCTTGCTGTGCATATTTGTGTTTGTGGGATCATGAAGCATTGTTTGAGACAGCGTGACACCATGTCTGTTTGAAAGGTTACCAAACATGAAATTAATCATTTTCCGTAACTTTCAATTATTACAATTTTTGGCTAAATATTAATTTGTGAATACAAAAAAGGGCATTTTTTTTTCACAGATCCGAAATGTTTTCACTTTTCAGGGAGATCAATCTATCAAGCAGAGTTTTGATAGTTGTCTATACACATATCTGCTGATAAAAGTGTTTCAATCTTTAACCCTAAGAGGTATTTATAATTCAGTGAAATGACAAATATCTCACTGGAGCCTAGAGATTACTGCTGCAGTATTTGTTAAAAGATAGATCCCTCAGGCTTGAAACACTAGCAGTCATATTTTAGACACATGCAAGACCACTGAAGCTTCAGGGACTCTCGTTCTGGTTCTTTCATTACATTTCCTGAGTCTCTCTGTTGAGAGATTTCAAATACCTGTTTTACAAGCACATGCAGTGTTGTTTCTTCAGAATCTTAACATTCAGATTCTTCTCTGCACTGTCACTACTGATTCATTCTGCTGATTCAGAGGGTAAAAGTGTGTGATGTTACAGCAGCTCTTGCCTTGACTCTGGGTAGGGCAGTTATTCATTTTGCACAATCTGGTAAAAGCAGGCTTGTAGATGGACTACACTCCTTTTTCATCCCGAAGGCTTTTGCGTCTGAAACTGTGTCGTTCTCTTCCCTTCCTTTTTCTGGCAGGCTTGCTCCTCCTTTCATTTCTTTATTGCTCCATTGGGTTCAAAGTTACATCATCCACGGCCCTCAAACCTAAATGGTATGCTGTGTGCATTTGACACTTCTCCTCTTACTTTTCTTCCAGCTGAGTATGAAAATGCTCGCCAAACCGAGGGGTTGCGGCGGCACTCGTGTTTAAGTCGAACAAACTGGCCATGTGTTGCAAGCGCGCCTGCCGTTAATTAGATGTGGCCATCCATGAAGACAGAGACTCTGTTTTTCTGTGTTACTGGATCAGAATCGGAGGGCAACAGATGTTTCCACATTCATTAGTATTCTCAGAGTTGCTCGGAGAGCGCGTGCTGCTCGTCGGAGGTCTTGTTGATGCCAAGGACAGTGGTGATCCATGGCAGAAACAACATGTGCGCTCGGTCCACCTTCGAGAGGTGAGGCAGAGGAAGTGCGAAGTCACCTACAAAGTATTTCAGAAGTCAGAACTCTAGCACAAAATTGAGAGATTGTAACTGAAAGCATGACTGATGGCATAAAACCATTTACCTCAAATCATGTCAAAGAACATTTCTCACTCGTGATAAACACTGTGTAACGCAGGACCTCTCGTGGTGTCTTGCTTTATTTAAAGCTGCAATGTATAACTTTTTCGGTTAAAAAAATAAAAATCAGTTATTGAGCATGTACATAACAGGCCAATCTTCAAAATGATCTCCTTACCTTCTCCTTACCCTGATTTGCAATGGCAAATTTATAAGAATGATTTAGATTTTTAGCTGTCTGGTCCAGTTTCTGCCAATTTTGCTTCATTACACTTACGTAATGAAACAACATACGTAAGTAACAACATACGTAATGAAAAGTATGTAAAGTAATCTGCAGTTTTATATTTCAAACAGAGATGGCAATAGAAAGGCAGAAGTTAAGGATTGCAACTTTAATTATTACATTTAGACTGCAGTAAAATTCTGTAGTGCTTTTTATATCAGCCACATTTTTACTTTTTCCTCCCACAGCTGTTAGTTTCATGTTCAAATTCATGTGAGTTTCGGATTAATTGGTCTAATTATAATGTTTTTGGAGCAGATTATTAGCCTGTCGTTTTCCTAAACAACATACGGCAGATTCCATCAGAGCATAAAATGAACGGGGGTGACCCAACAAGAGCGCCGGTGGCAGAACAGCTACAATTAAAGATATGGCCATGGCACCGTGCTGCTGGAGTAATTATGACCAGGATTGAGATAAGAAATACTCTGAGATAAGAGAGATGAAAGAGCAGGGAGTGATCATGCATTTGCCTTCAACACTGCACAGCGCGGGTTGGGGGACTGTGGCGACGTGTCTATACATAGTAACATGCTTTATAACCCATATTTTAGATACATGTGGTGTGCATTGTCCCAGCTAACAGGAAATGTTCTCAGAACTTTGGCTAACATTCTCTAAAAGTTCTCAACAAAACGTTCTTGCAGTTAGGTATAAAATCATATATCATATATCAAAATGTTATTTTTAAGTTGTTAGTGGAATGTTTTATAAACATTACAGAATTTTAAAATGTTTAAATGACATTCTTAAAACCAAGCAATAACGTTCCTAGAACTTTCAAAACAACATTTTTATTGTTTCTGTTACTTAATGGAAATGATGGGCAAACGTTTCTACAACCTAAAATCGTTAGCTGGGGTTCATCTTTAGGCTTCAGGTTTGTAATACTGTAAGGGTGCGTCCAGTTTTACAGATTTTTGGAGCTCGTTGGTGCTGAAAATCCTGGAAATGTTTTGTGCATAAATCTACCCCAATAACTCTCTCTCTCTCGTTTTATCAAGGTGCATTTGTAATGAGAGTAACCGCCACTGATGCAGATGATGAAGCGTATGGAAACAGCGCCAAGCTGGTTTATAGCATACTGCAGGGCCAGCCTTACTTCTCAGTTGAACCTGAAACTGGTAAGCAGATATTAGAGAGCAAGCATCATTTAAAATGATTTTAAAAACATCAGAGACCAATATCACAGATATTGGGGTTGGCTCTTTTGACTGTAGACATTATGCAACACCCTAACAATCATTCAAAACCACACAGTTGTGTGCTAAACAGCATTGGCAACACCCTAGCAACCACATAGCAGCACACTGGAACCACTTAGATTCTTAGGTGAGGTATTGGATTATTTTTTGGTGTATTTTACAATTTCAGTTACTACAGTGAAAAATCATCTCTCATATAACCTATATAATCTAATAATCTTACCACAGCATCACTGTAATGACTGACATCCTGCTCAGTTAAGACTCACTCTGTGAAATACTCCAGGGCATGAAATTCATTTCCTTGGTTGTGTTTTTTTGTCCTCATCCAACCGTCTTTTCAGCATGACATTCACATGTAAATAATAACACAATCTATATCCATCTGTTTATCAGGTGTCATAAGGACGGCTCTCCCGAACATGATACGAGAGAACCGTGAACACTATCAGGTGGTGATTCAGGCTAAAGACATGGCAGGACAGATGGGGGGTCTCTCTGGGACCACCACAGTCAACATCACCCTTCTGGATGTGAACAACAGCCCTCCCCGATTTCCCCACAGTAAGGAAGAGTTTGTAACATTTACATGATTTACAGTGAATTATACAGTTTATGTGTTCCCAGGGATTCAAACCCACAACCTTTGCACTGCTAATGCAATGCTCCACCAGCTGAGCTACAGGAACAGTTTCAGTTTATGTGCATTTTGTGACATATTCATATTAAATTTCCATTTTTTTCGGCACACCCATTTATCACAAGCAACCCCATAACCTATTTTTGAACCCATTTTGGAATAAAGACGTATTATCTAATTCATTACGTAGACATCTTATAATGTTCATGATACTGACATATGTGCTTCATATTACTTACTTTTTTGGGGGGAGGAAATAGGACAGAATTGTAGAATATGGCTGCTTTAAGATTAGCTATGTGCAGACTATGAAGGTGTTTGATTGGCAGCCAGCCTTTGATCATTTATGCAGATTATCAGGGTGTTTATGAGCTGAATTCCACAGTGCTTAGACTTGCAAATGGACATCAACATAATTAGCATATGCAAATAGATTCTTGAATAAAATTGTTTGGTTGTTTTGCACTAAAGTATCAAGTGATATTTCATAGGCCACAGAACAGTGCAAACTCATCTGATGCTGTAATTTCCACATGAGAATGAAATTTCCACAGAAAGAGGCTTTTAGAAAGAGAAGGGTGGAAACTGGAGAGAGAGAGAGAAAGAGCACAACAAGAGCTTCATTTGGGGTGATAATCCCTCTTTTTTGTCACAGTCTCAAAAGAACCTTCTCCAATGGCTCGTCGGAGCAGAAATTCTATTACAGAATAACCGCTGAGAGACAACTTCGTTTCTCCCCTGAGAAGAGGATAAATAAATAGACAAATATACACGAAGTGCCTCAGTTGAGAACAAAGACTTCGTACAAACACCTGACTGTTTACTCAACTGATTTATTTTTTCCCTCCTCTCTCTCTATCTCTAGGTACTTATCATCTCTCCACTCCGGAATCGGCTGGAATCGGCTCACCTGTGGGCCGGATCAAAGCGTATGATGCGGATGTCGGAGAGAATGCGGAGCTGTGGTACTCCATCCTGGATGGAGATGGCCAAGATGCCTTTAATATAATCACAGATAGAACCACCCAAGAAGGAGTTATAACTGTAAAACGGGTAAACAGACCTTATATCTCATGTTTTAAACATAATGTAAAGTCATAAGCGTGAAATAAAATCCATACAAAGATTCCCTCCATCCAACCGTCTTCCCGTGTTATCTTGTTTCTCATTCTTCCCACACGCACGCAACCATACGAAGCAAAGTGCTTAGAAAGTAATCCCCTAAATCGAAACCTTCAAGTCCTATCAGCTTTACAAAGGTGTTTAATTCTATTTACAGCCCAAAAAAGTTCCTTTATCCTTTTGTAAAGTGTTAGGATCTATTTGCCTGCTGATATGTGCCTATAGCTTCATATCCACTCTCTCTTGGGTCAGGCTTTGACGAGTCTTGGGCAATTATGCAGATCTTGTTGCTTAAATTGAAATCATAGATAACTGCAGAAGACGGCCTGAATGGACGTGCGGGAAAAGATACATCTTATCTGTCCTCTCGTAACCTTCTCTCCTTCAGTCACTGGATTATGAGAGTAAGAGGTTATACTCGCTGCGGGTGCAGGTGACAAACACACATACAGATCAACGCTTTGAGCATCTGGGGCCGTTCAGTGACACAGCAGTGCTCAGAATCACAGTCACAAATGTGGACGAACCTCCGGTGTTCAGTAGGGCTGTGTACATCTTCGAGGTGGATGAGGACACCCCTGCCGGCAGCTCAGTTGGTACGGTAACAGCCCGAGACCCTGATACAGTCAATCACCTGGTCAAGTGAGTGAAACTTTTCAAGTTTTCTTGAAAAAAAAAATTAAAACGTTTGAATAATGTTCAAATGACCAAGCAAAAACATTAAAAAAACATTTGGAACATTCCTAGAACATTTAAAATAACATTTTTAACATTTTGTTGTTATGTTCATACAACCTAAATGTGTTTTCTGGGTAGATGCTTTACTCATTTTTATGGGGCTCTTAAAAGCATAAATGGATGTTGCAGCTTGGCTTAAAAAAATCTTTTATTTCACTGGAGATGAAGTTTTGAGTTAAAAAAGCTACAGTGTTTTTATAGATCAATGGACTGTTCTGTCTGAAAAGATATGAGACCTTTTTTTGTGTTGAAACCCGTGTTTGTGAAAATGATAAGTTTAGTCTGTCTTTATATTGCACTTCCTTTTAATCTCATTTCACTCATTATATTAGTTTCATTACCAACTAAAGGCTGATTTAGCTAATAAGGAAATTTGTGTCAACTGATAACCGTGTCTATTGTAAGAGGCAATTTAATGGTCCAGCAGAGATTCAAACAGAGGGATGCCATAATTAAATGCTTTTAAATATCAAGCAAACAAAACAAGTGATTGTGTTTACCGCAAGAACAAATAAAAAACCTGCAACAGTCAGGAAAATAATTTAGTTTTCAAAACTGTAACTTTTTGGGGAAAAAATGAACAAAAGTGAATTACTGAGCAAGTACATGACAGATCGGTGTTTAATAAGGTCTCCTTCTCCCAATTCACAACGGTAAGTTTATAATAATGATATATAATCTGAGCTGTCGGGTCTGACCTCCCAGGCAATGGGTTCATTTTACTTTTTTCAACTGTTAGTAGTACATTAGCATGTACACACATAGATGGCCTCATAGCTAATATAGATGCACTAAAACTTAAAATCAATTCTCTGATTTTCATCTCTGCTCATCCTGAGGTATGAAGCAGAACACATCTTCTCTTTTCACATGTTGGAGGCTGATCAGATGTTTTGTGCCGGTTTCAAATCCATCAACAGCCTGCAAGAGAGTGTGTGTGTGTATATGTGTAAAAACAGAGAGAAGCAGATTATTCACGGGGCCTCGGCTGGTGATTTCCCTGTGGAAGTTTGTTGAGATGGATACAGCCCCCCCATCCTTAATTCTGACTTCTGTATGTCAAAAACTTGAAAAAGCTTTCGTCTCCTGTCTGCACACACACTACAGAAATCACATCTAAAAAACACGTCCGTCTGGCTCCCTAAAGCGCATCACACTCAGTTGCATGTTTAAATGTCAGCAGAATATATAAGTTGAAAGTGATAAATGGCTTTAATAGGAAAGATTTCCTTAGTTTATGAAACAAAAGGCAGGGGATCAGAGTGATTAGCATTCAGCCTCATTCAAACCGACCACTTCAACATTCACAACACGCAGTATGCGGTTATAGATAATTGATAGTTGGGCTTAAGAAGGAGGGCGTCACAGCTGGCTATTCAGTGCATAACGCATAATTGATTACTTAAAAACTGGCACTTATTGGCATTGAGGTACCCTGCTGTATAGTGTGTATATAGCGTGGGATACTGGTGTGCAGGTGTCCAACAGCACTAGCTTAAAGCTGCAATCTGTGACTTTTGACTCTCTATTGCCATCTTTTGTTCGAAACATAATAGCAAGATACACCAAAAAATGAAAATTAGCCCATAAATTGCTCACCCTCAAAGCATCTGAAGTGTGTAATTGACTTATTTTAGCCAAACAGAATAATATAATGAGTTATATTAGGATCCTATTGCTTTCCAAACTTAAAATGGCAGTGAATAGTGTCCAAAATTTTGAAACTCCAGAAAGCGCATCCATCATAAAAGTAATCCATTTGACTCCAGGGGGTTAATAAATGTAGGACAAGTTTAAATTCTAAACAACTGTTGTAAGAATAAGCTGTAAATGTTCACAATTTCAGCACCCACAAACACAATATAGAAGCAGAATCTTCTTTCTGTTTACAGAAGTAACCACAAGCCAAACTGGCATTTCCTGGGAAATCGGACACAAAAGCTCAAATTATAAATCATTATTATAAGCTTACTGATGTGAATCAGGGTACAGTAAAGAATTTTGATCTGTTATGTATTTTAATCTGTTATGTACTTAACAGTGTACTTGGTTGTACTTGGTTAGTTGTGCTTGCTGTATAAGGCATGGTTACATTTGACGAACACACATTTGTTTTCTATTAGTGATATGGAGTCAAATACGTCCCATTGTCCCAATGTTCTGATTGAACATTAAACCAGTCTAGACTAATTTCTAAGGCTATCTGGTCAGGCTCTGCACTGGGTCCTTTATTATCTGATTTTTCACTTCTTGGGGACATTTACAACATCTTAAAACGTGGAACGTTCTGTCCCTGTTTCTGAGTATAATCAGCTCCCTATTGTCCTACATTCATTACAGTCATTCTCATTTCAGATACACCATTGATCGGCACACAGACCTGGAAAGGCTGTTTAACATCGATTCCAACAATGGGACTATCAGCACACTGCAATCTCTGGACAGAGAAACATCCAAATGGCACAATATCTCTGTTCTGGCAACAGAGTTTAGTAAGTTTGTATCGTGATATGAAAAGAGACAGCATTCACTCTTGATTGGGGCGTAATCTGAGCGTCAGTGCAGCCAGATTGTTGTCTTTGTTCCCTTTGTAGCAAAGCATAGCTTTAGCAATGCCAGCAACTGAAAATCATCAACACCTTTTCTTTACTCAGACCTTAAATCTTTTTCTTGTCAGATTTTAATGTTTGGAGTCTCAGAGATTTACTTACAAAAATAATCCAGATAATAATAAAACATTAACCTCTTATTTCTTTTAAGTCTTTAATATGTTCCTCTGACCGCATTTTAGAAAAATGCAGAGTATAAAAATGCAAAATAAACTGTCAGGAAATATCTCTACAATACACCAGTGTGAGAATTTTAGCATGTAATGCATTTATTCATCTTTTCTTTGTAAACCCTGCGTCTCTGAATCCCCACACAGAAATAATGTTTCTCAGAAAGAGGACTCAGAAAGCATGTTATCAAGTTGGCGGTGTTGCTTATAATAAGTTTCTAATAAGATTACGAAAAGTCACGAAGTATCGATCTGATGCATAAATGTTTTCTAGCTTTGAAAATGGCCTCAGGGCCTCAGACCCCAAACACAGCATGAGGGTTATAACAACACATTAACGCTCTCTTAGATGGACTCAGACTTGTAGCACCTCCAGGCTTTCTCAGAAGTGTCTTGAACCACAGCACTACAGTAAGTGACTGATGACAAACATCAAACTGTCATCCATAGTTGTGGTTTAATTCATGTTTTCTGCATTCTCTGCAGAAGGATACAGGCCAGAGTAAAGAGCTGACAGACAAATTTAGAGACGTGACATTAGATGCTGAATGCAAACTGAATATCTGCAGAACTACTAAAACACATTCATCACTGTTGTCTAGGTACTGCCCTGCAAGCCAGAGTGCCGGTGTTTATCAAAGTACGAGATGTGAATGACAACGCGCCTGAGTTTGCCATGTACTATGAGACGTTCGTGTGCGAAAACGTCAAAGCTGGCCAGGTACGCCATTGTTTTTATTCGCAAACATAAAACTTCTGCTTGTGGTTGAGCCGGTTATTCTACAGATTTGTTTGAAATAGAATGAAATTGTAAATAATCTCAGTTTGTGTTTTGTTTCCAGCTCATCCAGACCATAAGTGCTGTGGACACGGATGAACCTCTCGTCGGTCACAAGTTTGTCTTCAGTCTCAGCACCATCAATCCAAACTTCACCATCTTCGACAACGAAGGTACTTCAGCTAAACTGTTAGATTACTTACTCCTGATTTTTCATTGTTAAATTGCTTGGTCATTTGTTTTCCAAGCTACATTTTCAGAACATCTTTAAAAGTTCTCTCAGTTTCAGCAACTGTCTCATGATCTGTCTAGATAACACGGCGAGGATCCTTACACGCAGGGGCAGCTTCAACAGAAGAGAGACAAGCTCGTACCTGCTGCCCGTCATCATCTCGGACAACGATTACCCCATCCAGAGCAGCACCAGCACGCTGACAGTCAGGGTCTGTGCCTGCGACAGCCGAGGGAATGTGCAGACGTGCAGTACTGAAGCCCTGCTGCTCTCAGCCGGTCTGAGCACAGGAGCCCTGGTCGCAATATTACTCTGCATCCTTATACTTCTCAGTAAGTATTTGGACCAAATGCATTGATTGGATGTACATTTTATGGTCCTGCACCTTCCAGAAAAAATATTTTTATATATAAATATATTTAGAGCACTTTACTTATTGCTATGAGGATGTGAAAAGACTTTCAACCAGCATAAAATGTGTGTACTGTTCCTTTAAATCAGCATACTTGGATGGTTTTAATGATGACACATTATAAATACTGTGCATTATCTCTACTCTAAAAGCTCTATGCATATTAATGTATAAACATACATGGGTCCCATAATGAATTCATAAGCATTTATAGCAGCAGTCTTCAGGTAACGTCTTGCAGCTCTGTTTACAGACATTAGCTTTTGTTTACTGTAATGTGTATTTCGCAGCCCCTAACCGCACACAGCGTGCTTTCATCACTAAGTGATGCATGCACTGGTGCACTCTGGGGGGATTCTGGTTTCACATCACTTGAAAAACTTAGTGAAACATTTTAACAATGTTCAGAATTTAAAAAAGTTTGAAACTTTTTTAACTCCCACCACATCATCTGCCTTTCAGCTGTTGAAGACAAACAGAGTAGCAGAGTGACGTTTCATAACAATGATTTATTAGGCTGACATGGGCTGTTTGCACTCAGAGTTCTTATATTCGGTCACGATAGGATCTCGACCCCGCGCACAAAGATACTGTGCTGTACTTCTCTCTGTCTTGTTTTCTGTGCTCAGAAATTGCAGTGGTATGCAGTTGACAGAAGTGCTTTTTCGTGTTTGTCTGAGGTTTAAGTAGGCCGCTTGCTTCTTCCTGACGCTGTAAAAACCACTTGTGCGTCTTTGTAAAGTCTGCGTCGCTTCTGAGGATAAAAGGCAAAATATGTTGTGCTTAAGTTAAAACATGCATCAATAAGTCATTGTTAAAACTGCTGTGAAGTGCATCTCTCGTGTCCCCAAACTAACCCGAGGTGATCTGTCAACATCAGCTACCTCTGTACAAACCACTTAAACCTCATATTTCTCAGCAACTTCTGGTACATTTTGCTGTTCATTATTCATGCTGGCCGAATTCATTCTGTTTGTTTGTTTGTTTGGTGGTCTTCATCATATTAAGGCTTTAAATGTTTAAATTTCTTACTCTTCTGAAATAAAGGTGCTTTGATTTGTAATCTTGATTTTACTCATCATTGATTTAAAGGGGCAGCAGCCAAAACTTTCTTTTAACTTCTAATAAGGTTAAAAACAGTCATTTGAAACTAAACCGTGACTGTTTAGCAAACTTTAGGGTATAAAGCAGAATTCTGTGGAACAGATCTGCTTTAAGATATAATTTCTGCTGATGTCTACAAAAATGTGTTTGTGCCTGTTAGACAGTGTGGACGACTGTGTGCCGTGTGTCAGACCACTACTGTATCTCATATTCTGTTGTTCTCTCCTCAGGCATCATCCAGTCCATCACTGATCTTCTCTTTTGCAAACTGAGCTACTCAAACCCACTCTTATCCCCACTTTCAGATTCCTTCCCTGAACCCGTCTGCGGCTCTGAGGTGACAGGTTATAATGCAGAGGCCGCTCCAGCTACGCCTGCTGAACCACATATCACAACATCTTCCCTCCCTTGTCTTCTTTTGCTCCTCTCTCTTTCTCTATCTCATACGTCATTTCTATTGCATCATTTCCTGTAGATTTGGCTACTGGTCCCTGCCAACCACAGTTGCACACTGCAACAGGAAGTCGCTGGTTTTCAGGGCCAGATCGAGAGGGTTTCACACCCAGTCTCGACTCTTCCATCACCATTTTCCTTCCAGATCACAGAATAAGCCTGGCACACACCACAGGCCCCGGGCTGGGCAGAACACAATGTGTTGCCCCCCGCTGTGCCATCTTCATAATTAACACCTGAATTGTAGGCTGGGGCGAGTTCTCTGGTTACCTGCTGAGAAGAGACAGCAGCCACTGAACAGGAAAACAAGCTGCGAACTCGTTTTTTATGAACATCATTCTGTCTTTTCTCTTCTTGTCCCTTTGAGCTCCATTAAAAAAAAACTCTTCAAAAATTGACTTTAGGCAAAGTGGAGGAAAATGTTAACTTTTTCAAGTTAATTTGGTTGCACAAGTCATTTCAACTCTTTGTAATCTTGACTGGTGTGGAGCCGAGGTAACTTTTTGAGGTTTATTTAAGTTATACCAGTCAGGATTTAAAATATTAAGTTGAAATGACTTGTATAGCCAAGTTGATTAAACTTAAAAAATTAAGGCAGCAAAGTTCTTTTTACAGTGTATAAATCTACATGCAATTGTTTGGTGAAAGAATATCACTATTAAAATATTTAGAGAAAGATTGTGTCATTTTGAATGCACTGCAGGGGATTGTACTGTATTGTAACTTTGGGGAAATGATTTATTTACTTGCTGCATCTCAGAAGAAAGGTCATAACACAAATCAGTATTATCAGTTATTTAACCTGTTAGTGGAAACTTCATTTTTAAAGAAAAACATGTTTGCGAAGCTGCAATCTGTAACGTTTTTGGTTAAAAAGCAACAAACATCAGCTATTGATCAAGTACAAAACGGATCAGTGTTAGGCTTCCATTCGGTATGGTAAGATTTATAATTTAGGCTGTCAGGTCTGATTTCCTGGAAAACGTCAGTTTGGTGTACTTTGACTTCAAGTTGTGCAAAGAAGCTTACGTAAAATAACCTGCAATTTTATCTTTCAAACAGAGATGGTGGTAGAGTCACAAGTTAAAGATAGCAGCTTAAAAGTCTCAGTTGAAAGCAGACACTTAACATGTTAATTAACGTGTTAATGACGTTAAATCTTTTTTGACTTTATATGCTACTGTACTGCTATTATTTCTGACAGCTAAAAGAATTAAATGAAAAATGTCTTAGTGGAAGCTACATTATAATTATTTGACATGTTGAAACTGTTGATTTTTACTAAAATATCAGCTAGCTATCAAGAACAGTTTTCAACAAAATAATGTTTTTGACATATTTGAGTGATTCAATGTATAAAACATACGGTACAGTCACTACAGCAATAAAATATTGATTTCAACAAGTGTGATGATTGCTCTGTCATCATGATCAAACCTCTATGGTAGCTACCAATAAAAATGTGATCAGGTATATTGAAACTTGAAGTCTTACAGCGGGGCTTTAGATATATATGTAATACATTCAACAAAGAGGAACCTTTTTCATACTTTTAATACTGCAAGGTGATCACTTCAGGCACCATGAAGTCTTTATCTACATTACAGCGTCTTCTCTGTATTCATGACAATCTTAAGCGCGTGACACCCTTTGAAACATTCCTCAGTATCTTCAGCTAAGCTCTCTGCAGTGCTGTGCAGTTTCAGCGGGCCGTCTTATCTCTGCTGCTTTAGCCATCCAAGAACAGCCTGTGATTCCACTGCTGTTCTTTCTTCTCTCTGTCGTGACTGAGATTATCCACGCTCTCTCTCTTTCTCTCTTTCTTCTATCTGCTTCTATGAGCTCCATGAAAACTAGCACATACAAAGCGCTTGCCCAGCCGCCTTTTTCAGCAGACTCAGTGGTTCTGTTTTTGGTGATGCTGACGGCTTTATTGTCACTGAGCGTATATTGCCTGATAAAATCATTAACTATTCTACAATCGCCCTGCTAACTACACTGAAGACTAAATTAAAACAGCTAACTACATTATAGCTAGTGCAGGAAGCACTAACCACAACATAGGGTAGCTTAAAATTTAGTTAGCCATTTTTTATAGTATTTGAGCACTAGCTACAATAAAGCTAGATTTTGTAAAGTATGAGGAGATTTCCACACTGCAGACTCAGTATTCTGTAGAAATGTCTCACTGGCCTTCGAGATACATGACTATGACTATGAGTTTTGCTCGATTTATTTACACCACCCTGATGATGTCATTGTGTTTTCCATCTCGGCAGTGATCGTGGTGTTGTTTGCGGCCCTCCGGCGACAAAAGAAGAAGGAGCCTTTGATCATCTCCAAAGAGGACGTGAGGGACAACGTGGTGAGCTACAACGACGAGGGTGGCGGAGAGGAAGACACACAGGCCTTTGACATCGGAACCCTCCGGAACCCTGAGGTCATTGATACCAACAAACTCCGTCGAGACATAATGCCGGAAATGCTGTTTCCGTTCCGCCGCACCTCTGCCTTAAAAGACAACACGGATGTTAGAGACTTTATCAATGGACGTCTGCAGGAAAACGACTCGGACCCCACGGCGCCCCCTTATGACTCTTTGGCTACGTACGCCTATGAAGGCAGCGGATCTTTGGCTGAGTCTCTCAGCTCTCTGGAATCGGCAGCCACAGAAGGGGACCAAGACTTCGATTATTTGAGTCACTGGGGCCCTCAATTCAAAAAACTGGCGGATATGTATATAGGGCAAGATTCCCAGAGAGAGATAATACTGGATATGCAACACAGCACACAAATCTCAGAGCGCTGAATTAACATACTGAAATCTCCACCCCTCCTTCTCTGCTGTGTAATGTGTACGAATCAACAAAACTTGAACATCATGCTAAAGTACTGGAACTTTTCACAGACACCTCCTGTCGTCTTCTGGTCTCTCTCCCTTCCCCCCTCAGTAAAGAATCAGTAAAGATGCCTTTTAAGAGTAGAGGTTTGTTGTAATTAATGTGGATTGTGTGTTTTATAACTAAGGTGACTGATAGTAGCTTTATACACTATTGATGTTTATGGCTAAAAAAAACATAAAAATGGACTAAAAATACTCAGCTTTTACTGCAGACCAAGGCTAAAATAATGCAGTATGTGTATAATATGTTTTACAGGTATGATCATAATGTGAAGTACTTGATTTTTCTTGTTTAACAGGCAGTTTTGCAGTGGAAGGTTTATGGGTTTTGTCAAGCTGTGGATTTATTTCAGCTCATAGAGTTAGAACTGTACGATGGACTGTGTATTTGTAGAGTGTCGCTCTTTATGTTCATATTGTGTGAATGCTGTTACATTGTTTTATAAAGTATTTATATTTTTATACTTATTTTGATAATAAAGTTTGTAAAATCTTTTCCCTGTATGGCATGCTTTTAATTTAAAACCCACTGGGTTTGATTTATGTATCATGTATATAGGAAATATAGAATTTATATAGATGTACATATACAATTAAAAATGTTTAATCTGTTACATAACTGTAAAGTGGCTACTAATTTTAAAGAAATGAATTTCATACAATTCAAATGATCTAGGGTTTATCTTTTCTGTCTTATGGTTAAAACTCAGTTTGTCTCTTTTCCACCTACTATAACCCCAGCTAACAGAGAACATTCTCAAAATTTTCACGAAGTTTAAAAAGTTTTTGCAGTAACATTAGTAAAATTTTCTTTAAAGTTGTATATCATACATTTAAAATGTTATTGTTAAGTAAATAGTGGAACGTTTTAAAAACATTACTTAATTAAATTAAATTTTTTTTGAATGATTTCTAATAAAATCAAGCAATAATGTTAATACAATGTCTAAAAACTTTGGATGTTTTAAACATTCCTAGAACTCTCAAAATAATTTATTCAATGTTTTTGTTACTGGAAATGTTACAGAAACGTTCTTACAACCTAAAATTGAAAGCTGGGACCCCAGTCATAGAAACAGTACCCACCTAAAAGCGGTTTTAAGTTACAGAGTTAAAAGTTAACACAGACTATTGTGTTTAATTAAGCGCTTGACAGATTAAAACTAATTATTGAAAATGTAGCTAAAGTCTGTGACTTTATTGTCTAGATGTAGCAGAAAATGCAGAAAATGGACCAATTATGTCATTTCAGAGATGTAATAAAAGGTCATGATATTGGGTTTGTGATATTAGTTTGTCCACAGGCAGATCTCCAGCCTGTTCTTTCTCATCGGTGTGTAAAAGCCTTTTTTGCAGGTCCTGGCCAAGCTGAGGTACAGAATAACTGCTATTTTATTTCATTAACTCCAAACCGCTGTTACACGGGTGAGGTTAACAGAGAAATAAGCATCTGTTAGGACCAGCACTGCCCTCTTTTCCAACCTGACCCTGAATGACTGGATAATAAAAATCTGTCTTTTGACATCATAACTTCATAACATCATAACTTTTTGTAATGTCAAAGTGTTTTCTTACTTTCTGCTCTACCTTAGAGGAACGGTAAAATCTGTGACCTTTACTTTCATTGGATGGCAGCAGCTCCCAGTGTACTTACTGAAGAAATCTCTGCTGAAAAGTGAGAATAAAAAAGTGAGAACGAAAATGTTCTATTTGTGTGCTGTCAGGAAATTATTTCTGTTCTGCTAAAAAACTACAAACTTTTCCTGACTTAGTTCCAGGTTTATAGCACAAAATCAAAATGGAAAACAAACAAACCAATAGAAAACAAAAACAAACTAAATAAAATGAATTAAAAGACAGAACAATATTTACACCACAGTTGCTAAACTAATTGTGGAGACAAGAAGAACTCAAAACTGCTGAGAGAAGCAGAAGAGAGATAAAAACATTTTGCTTGTGCCTGCACATAACAGTCACACGTTTGTGAAACCTTTTATCTTTTCTTGCTAAATCATTGTTCAGAGTTCATGTCCGACTGGTGAACTCACTGTACCCTCGCTTCAAATACAAAGGGAACTGCTTAAATGGCAGCAAGCTTGTTAGGACATTCATTATTTTAAGTCAGAGCTTTTGTGGATACAAAGAATGTTCTATAAAGGTTCAAAAATACGTTACATACGTAAGTTTACAAGAACATACAGAGACCAGCCTGAATTTCAAACACTGCAGTGTATGAAAGCTGATCCTGGATCAGCTCCTAATAATCATATTTATGAAGGTATTAAAATCAAAGGGTTAATCTAGAATACTACCTCGGTCACGTCACCAGTAACATCAGCAGAACGCTTTTTAAACATATTTGGTCTCCTGCTGGTCACATGACATGAGGTCACATGAGGTGCAGGCACACTGAGGTTTCCTGCAGCTGTGTGAAACCTTCTCACATGCTGCATCTCAGAAGAACAATAATGATTCACCTCACAACCCGAGCAGACGATCCACCTCACCTCACGTACAGTCATGCATCAAAAGGGTGCGTATCATTACACGAGATCCACTTCTCATTTCATCAATAACTCCTGACCAGCCATTTGTAAAGATATTTTCTCTGCAGGGCGGCTGTACCCTTTTAGTTCTGGTGTTCTTGTGTTTCTGAAGTCCTTTTAAAAAACATTATACCCCTGCAGTCATAACAGAACACTGAGGAAACATTACACAGAACAACAGGAAAATATATCCACTCCACAGAGTCACTTATCCATTGTACAAAATAACGTCTCTCTCTCTCTCTCTCTGTCTGTCTAAATCGTGCATGACTAATATACAGCAGTCTCCCACTCATGTACATAAATCAGAAAACTGACATAATGAACACAGAGAATACATAAGACTACTTAGTGTCAAGACTATTTAGTGCCAGTCCGGTGCCAGAAATTTGTCATTAAAATCTGGAATGACCTCCTTCTCGTGCCCTTCCAGAGCTCCAAGGTAACGTGCTTGTAATGTATGTTGGAATGTGACTCTCGGCTCACGCAGACTGTGTCTGTTTCTCATGAAGCTCTAATCATCACGCAGTCTACTGCCCAAATAAGACTCGAGACCAATTGAACACAATGACAACAGGGAAGGTTCTGCCGTCGTAAATTTTCTATCTAATTGAGATAGTTTGTCTTCTCTAACATTTTCAAATGAGCCTTAATGATACTGAGCAGAAGACAGATTCACGTTAAAAGCTCTTAAAACACGTAGAGGAATCATTAATTCTTCAGTCAGAGAGAAAAACATTGCCATTAGGTAGCGAGGACATGCAAATGTCTGTCAGTCACGACTTTCTGATTTCTCCGCATATTCGCCACCAGCGGGGTAACTCTTGATGCGAGGCTTGACTTCTTGTTTTCAAAACAGTTTAATCACAGTGTTTATTGTCAGCGGGGAAACAGATCTCATGCAGGGAGCTATTTGGAGGGGCCCAATGACCCATGGACTGTAATGAACTGTGGGAAATCGCCTCTGGTCCAAAGCTACCCGCTGTAGTCGCTGTGGCAACATAGCCTGAAAGATCCTAAAGAGCTAAAAAGATCCTAAACATCGAGAGCATAGACATAGAGAGCGCTCAGTAAGGTCACGCTAGCACAAACCCACCTAACAGGGAACATTCTCAGAATGTTCTTTCAGAGTTATCAAAGCACTCTTGCAGTAACGTTAGTAGAATTTTTTAATGTTATATATAATCAAAACCGTCATTTTTCTGAATCTCACTATTTTACTGAAGCAAGAGAAATCCAGTTTCCCCAAACTTTGTCTGACATTATGAAAGCAAGTTTTAAAAGAAAATAAACAGTTTTGGCATAACAGAGTTCATCGTTTAGTCTGAGACAACACTGCGTGACAACAGAAAGAAATCCCTCAAAAACAGGGTTTTATTTTTTATTGATTTAAAAACAATTATCACGTTTGCTTGTCAACATTAAAAATGTTAGATAAAAAACAATGTAGTGTTACAAACTTTACACTAGCTAACTAGATCATAACTAGAGTTTTTAATAAATTTGACTTGTATGTCAGACAATGAGCTACAAAAAATAGAGCAACATCTGCGCAAAAAAATTTTCCTTTAGGATATTTCTTGATTCTTGAGAAATCAATAAAACGCTTTTCTGAGGCCAGTTCTCAAGAGCAAAAACACAGCCTCCACACGGTGCGCCATGCCAGAACATGATTCTGATATTTGTACAGAGTCATGGCATTTTACTGGTTTATCTAGTAATTAGTTTAATAATAGTTGTTTTATTGCAATCTGATGTGTGAGTAAAGAAAATGCCTCAGTATTGTACAGTGAAGGGCTAACTAAAGAGTAATGCGTTTGATACACATGGTGTACAACATTACGTTTTTGATAACTTTGAGAGAATTTTTAGACAATGTTAGCCAATGTTCTGAGAATGTTAGCTGGGAGGTTAGTCACCTGAAACAAAAGGGTTTTTTATTAAATGACAGACAGTAAGGGAGAGGTTTAATGGATTGTGAGGAGCCATGATATGACAACATCCAGATGTACGATTAATCATTTGACTCATGAGGCCCTTATGTCCCACAGGAAGTACTCATCGTTTTGAAAATCTCTCTTCAGAAGCAGTCCAGCTCTCCAGAGACTGAGAGAGGGGCAATGGTCAGGTAGAGGCTCTGGAGGTGTCACAATCTTACAAAAGCAGCCTAACAAGCAACGCAGGGCACTGCAGGTCGTGTCATGGTGTTCTGAACCAATTTGGGAAAACAGCTTGATGGATTTTCAGGCTCTCAAAAAGGTACAACTGTTAAATCTGATATTTCGTTCTTTTATCTTGGCACTAAGCAGTGGTTTTGTTGCTGCCACCACTATAATTTGTCGACATATAAGTGATATGTTTAAAACCTTGTAAAATAAAACTAAATGCAATAGAACTTTTTAAAACACCACGTTGTGAGAGAGAAACAATATATTATCTCATCTTAGTCATTATTGAATGCCACTTTTAAATGTAATTTACTCTGTTAAAGTCCATAAATCTAATTTACAGAGAATTTGGCAGTGAAAGCAGCACTTTACAGAGTCCTGGAGACAATGTTCTGATAAAGCACTCTGCGTCTCCATAAAACACGAGGTTGAACCGCTTGCCAAGGCCAAAAAGCTGTGTAACATTATCTGGCTTAGCTCATAAAAGATTTTAATTTTGGCACTTCGGTAGATTTGTGAGGTCTCACAGACCTTGACTTAGCTATACTAGAAAGTACATTCTGACCTACTCTGTGAAAGAAAACTACGCACATCTAAAAATACAAACTGGATGAGCAAACCTTTCTTCCAGTCCTTGAACAGAGAGCATCACACATCCCCCAGCATTCACATTGTGAGTCTTATTCACAACACTCATGTCTCTGGGAGCTTCATCACACAAACATCTGTGAAAAAAAAAGAGCAACAGCATTTTAAACGACAGCTACTGTAAGAACTTGTATAGTGTTCCCCCACACCACAAAACGTCTTAAAATATTTAATATGGAGGCGGTTGTAAGAATGTTTCCATTAAGTAACAAAATATAATTTTTTTGTTGTTGTATTAATGTTACTGCTTGGTAACATTTACTACTTTCAAAATTCTGTCATGTTTCTAAAACATTCCACTAACAACTTAAGAATAGCATTTTTGTTATATAATATATATAACGTTTAACATTCAAAACATTTAAGAACGTTTTTTGATAACGTTGAGGGAACTTTTAGAGAATGTTAGCCAACGTTCTGTGAACGTTCCCTGTATGTTCCCAGATTCAGTGGAGAAGTCTTAACACTCACACAAATTGTTGTATGTTTTGGCTCCATATGGTTACATTTCTGGAGGGAAAACTGTAATTGCTCTTTATCTCATACGAGTTTGCTGCCTCTTCTGAGCCGCAGTATTTCACATCCATCATATCTGTGCTGTGATTGAGACCTGCAGATGCCAGTCCTGTCGTCTGGAGATTACTGCTGGTGGCACGCGCTTCTCCTGCTGTGGATGTGTAATTTGGGAGGTTTAGGAAGAAGACAACGGTGGTACGAGCTGATTTGCATAATTGCAGATTCAGTTGGCAAACCGAAGCCCTGTGTTAGCATCTTGCGCACACGCGGAGGCTTCACGAACAGCAGAAGGTAAATAGCTTTGAGACGACAAAGCTTGTTTTGATTTGGACGCACATCTGACTGAATGAAGGAACGTTCTCCAAGCCGAGCACTCTAAAAAATAAAACAACACGGTTTCAAGTTAAACTGCTTACATAAAGCTTCAGCAAGTGTATTTGTAAAAACCAACAACTCTTAAGCATTTTAAACAACAGATTAGATGTTATGAAAGCCTTTATTGTTGATTCGTGACTTATGAACACAGGAATAGTTCTCTCTGATGAAAGTAATTACATTTCAATTACTCTCATTGAGAGTGTGCTGACCAGCTGCATCACTGTCTGGTATGGGAACTGCAGCGCCGCAGACCGCAAGACCCTCCAGCGGACAGTGAACACAGCTGCAAAGATCATCGGTGCCCCTCTCCCTTCCATCCTGGACATTTTCCTTTCACGATGCTCCAACAAAGCCACCAGCATCGTAAAGGACCCCACCATCCCTCACACAGTCTCTTCCAGCTCCTGCCGTCAGGAAAACGGTACCAGAGCATCAGAGCCCGCACTGCCAGACTGCTCAACAGCTTTTTCCCCCAGGCTGTGAGAGCCCTGAACTCAAGCACGGCTCCCCTCTGAAAAACCTCATACCTCTTAAATGTATATATATATCTATTTTTTATTTCTCCCTTGTGCAATTCTGAGTGTGCTACACACAGGTGAGTAGGCCGCACAGACCACCTGTAGAAACACACTCTCCTCTATGTGCACTAGACACTTTTTACAACTGAGGGTACATAATCCCACAAAAAAGACTCATGTATGTTTACAAGCCCATGCACTACAGATCATCTTGTACTGTTCTCCAGCCAGGAACAGTGCTTGACTTATATTTATGTGGAACATTTGTATAGTTTGTATTTAAATAGTTTATGTATAGGCAACTTTATATATATTTATATATAGTATATTTATAATCCAATTCTGTTAGCATTTGTGTTTAGATTTATACTGTTTCACGTCATTGTTGTATGTCTGTATTTATGTAGCACCGTGGTCCTGTGAGGCACGACATTTCGTTCCACTGTATGTCCCCACATATAGCGGAATGACAATAAAGCTCAACTTGACTTGACTTGACATTTACAGCCATTCTTCTAACTGCTCATGTGTCAGCAGTGAATCTTCAGCTGTTCATTATATAGACTGCATGTCTGATTGTGTAGCACCATCTAGTGCTGAGGTTCTTCGTTCATCACTGGTAGCTTCAGAACTTGAGGCAGCTGGAAACTTCAGGCAGTCAGAAACCTGTGAGTGAAAAAGAACTTACTGAAAATGAAGTGTAAGATCAGGTATAAAAATTACCTATTCAAGTCAGCAATAACATTAATACAACGTCCAAAAAGTTTGTGCACATCCCTTAAACTTTCAGATTATTGTTTTTAATGTTTTTATTACTTAATGGAAACATTACGGAAACATTCTTAGAGCCTAACATTGTTAACTGGGTTGTGATTGGATTTATGGTTATTTAGTGAGAACAAATATTGCATTAGAATACTAGAGGAGCATTTGAACTCCCAACAGCTTTTGTCTGTCCTTGAATTGTTGTGCTGAGTTCAGCATGAGCTGCTGGATCCAATCTTGAGGGGAACCATTCGAAAACACACTTGACCAAGATCACTGAAACATCTGCACCACACACATGATAAAATATCTCTGAAACATGGCTACAGTGTCCTGCTCAGTATACAGACTCGTCGATCATTGAGGAACTTGGTTATTTGAGAAGTAGAATGACTAAAAATCAATTATTTAGCTTCAATCCGAAGAATGCAGCATTCTGGAATTGATCACCGTCTGGTGATCTCATCACAGAACGTTAATGAAAACTGCTGCTGTGTGGAGATGATCTAAAACTTTACTGATATGTGACTAAACGTTCAGATGTTCTCTGATGGGCCTCCACACTTTGTTGGCCTCAAGCTAAGCTGCCGCAGGAGAAAATTCTCATGTGGCTGTTTAGCATTTTAACTCTTTTTCTACATTTGACAGATGTTTATTAAAACTTATAAAAGCACAAAATCAAAAGTAATTTCTGAATTTACCATTTAAACATAAAAAGCCTGAATATGTCAAATAAGGTTTTGGTACATTTTGTTGCGGTATTATACATTCAACACTTTCATGTATTATAAAAGACATGTAAAATACACATGCAAGTGTTAAATGAATGTGTTTAAAGAAATCATAAACACAAAAACATTCTTACCACTTTCTTACCTTACAAAAACCATTAACTCAGGGGAGATAAATTCATGCTCTTAAATCATTTCGATCAGTTTATTGGCTTTAATAATTTAGTTTAAATTACCAAAGTCACCCGTTACCTTCAAGCTGTCCTAATGTCCTACAGAGGTGAACTTCAGCAGCCCAGACAGCTTCTTGTGTTTAAAGACGTCCAACATTACGGACTTCATTACAGTTTACACACAATATAACCAGCTGTTTTGGTAATTCTGCTATAGGATCCTCGCTAACTATTTTAGGTTGTAAGAACGTTTCCCTAATGTTTCCATTTAGTAACAAAATGTTCAAAACATTTTGAAAGTTCTAGGAACATTCAGACAAGCGGAGCGATACTGAAAAATGCTCGGTTATCTCAAGAGTAATGTAATTTGTGATTTTTTTTTCTGTAGTTTTCCATATTTTGACAGAAGATAGTTTTGGCAAAATACATAAATAGTCACAATGAAAGTCACACAGATCCAGTCAGGAAAATGATCAAAAAATAGATGAATTAAATCTTAAAGCAGCCGTTTAGGAGCCCTTCTGATGGCTTTCTGATATCACAGCCTTGATGGGAATAAATCCAGGTTTCTCCTTGACCTAGAAAGCAGGTCTCTCGTTTCATGAAGTGCCTCAATAGATTTCTGCCCAACCATTCATGAATATTGCGCTGCAATATTTCAACTTGAAGGTTTCTGTGGGTCATGGCCACGGGTTATGACAGTCTTTTATCCTGACGGATCGAGGCTGAGTAGAAATGATGGCTTCTGTAAGATGCCAACAGCTGGTTCTTCTGCAGTCTGCTGCTAGCCAGGCACCCCGTTTTGTTTTCTCAGTAGATTTTTCATAATTTAAGTGAATACAGTTTGTAAGTGAAATGCTTAATTCCTCTCACAGCTGTTGGAGAGATTAACTGACACATTTAAAGCGACTCTTAACAGTGACAGTCAGGCTGGGATTTGCTCAAGGACATAATAGTGAGAGTTTGTGATTTGCCCCTTCTGAGGTTTGAACCTACAGCTATTTGGTTATCAGCCCAGACGTGTGACCTTCAGTGTTCTCCACCCCTTGACATGACCGTTAATCTACTCTGAATCGCCTCTGAGTGCTCTGAATGGGGCTGGGGGATCTTATGCTTTCAAAGCTAGGTTACTATTCCTAGCCTCTCTGTAACTGCCTATCCTACCTTTAATAAACTCCTGGTAAACTGTTGATGCGTGTTTAATAACTGAGCCCATTTTGAAACGTCATACATTTATAGTTGGATTCATAATGAGATCGGAGAATCTTTGCATTGTAATCATATGTCAGTAAAGACCTTCAGGATCAGACAGGAAACAGTTCTGTAAGTACAGGACAATGACTGCCACAGAGCGCTCATCATAAAATAAAAAGAAAATAAAAGCCATCACTGAATTCCCCGCAAAGCTGCAGAAATACAGGATGTGTTTCTGCTGAGACATCACCCCCATCATTCACAGGAAATAGATGAGCACCTTCTCACAGGAGCTTCAAAAGCTTCCCTGCTGGAAATAAATCTCAAGAGGGGCAGCAGGGTCACAACAGTACAGACTGATCTGTATTCCATGTATGTGCCTTCATACTTCATACACACACACACACTGTAGACAGAAGTGCCTTAAAAGTGACCTGAGAAAACGCAGCACCCAAACACCCAAAATATGAGATTTTTGTAATGCAGGTGGCGAGTTTTAGACAGGAAGTTCCAGAGCCAGCAGCCACTTCACTCAAGATCCCCTCCGTGCATCTAAACGGGTCTGTTCTGTGTTCAGTAAGCCAGCGCGGACACAGCAGGAAACACAGTGCAACATGGCCTTTTAGGACCCCCGGTGGGTATCCATTTAAGAGACTGCATAGGGGAATGTCTGATAAACAGTTGTGTGTACCTTATCTCTCCCAACCACAACCACAGAGCGGACAACCACACACACATATCCACAGACATCACAGTGAAGGTGTTACCGTCCCTCCGGAGTCCCTCGTTTACACACAAACACTCAGTTCAGCATTGTTTTTCTCCACACCAATTTCACACACTAAATTTCAGGGACCGGCTGTGAGAGTGCAGGTAGGAAAACAGGACGATTGTTTGTGTTTTCTCTCAGGGTGGGATTCTGGACTGAGGCTGTGGGCTCTGGTCTCTGTGCTTATACAATATGCCAAACAATTGGGTCCATGGTAGGTTTCAGTGCAGCGTAAGGAGCTGAAAAACCAGCTAACAACTTTAGGTTGTAAGAACATTTCCGCAATGTTTCCATTAAATTCTAGAAACATTCTAAACGTAGTTTTTTAGATGTTGTATTAACGTTATTTGGTTATAGAACATTATTCAGACATTTAATTCTGAAACGTTTATAAAACACTTCACTAACAACATAAGAATAACGTTACTGATATATGTAATGTAAAAGTTCTGCTAATGTTACTGCAAGATTGTCTCAAATCTAATAGATACTAAAATGTCCCCACAACGATAGTAAAATTAGCTACACTGTGGGGACTGTGGAAAGTCCTAAATAAGACACAAACCATATGTGTGTGTCCAGATACTGTAGTTGTTTACTGTATTATATACAGTTGTTACACAGCTAAATGTTCTCTAGATCTGTTGTCACAAATAATTCTTATAAAAATACACTTGCTTGTTTCCACTGTTCATCTTTATCAACAGCAGAGGGCAGTACATGACAGTTTATAACTTCCTTCTTACACAAACTATTTGCATTTAAGAATTACTGCAGGATGTCTAGAAAACTGTATGTCAGAGGCACAAATGCTGTAATGCTTTTATTCATGAAATACTGTAAATGTCAGAAAAAGGCCTTTTATTCAGTTCAAAGTCACATTTTGAAGTGACTTCATGTTTTGTGTACATAACCTTTCTGCCTTTGTGAGCATGTTTTAGTTTAACCTTGTTCAAAGACTCCTGTGTCCTGTCAAACGTGTATAGCCCCATATGTTTAGTAGTCAGTCTCCTAAGCTGTGCATTAACATGTACATTTTCTTGAGCTAAAAATTGTGTCTGTTGAAATGAACATGAAAGGCTTGATTACAAGGGAACTGCACTGTTTTCTGAGGTTTGAAGCTAATAGAAATGAATTTAGACTCTTTTAAAAGAGTTATTCTGGGAGCCACATATCACATAGAATCAGTCTGAGTGAGTAATGCAACCCTGTAGATGAGACATGAGATATGACAATAATGATTCTGTTTAGAGAACTGAAGAACTGCTTAAGAAGTGACGTATAACGTATTTTCAACGCTCTCACCTTTGAACTTTTGACAGTCTGTTCTATATCCAGCTCACTGTGAAAAACAGCTCACTGTCTTTACGTTCTTCCTGTGCAATTCTTATTTTTGCATACTCCCAGCTAACAGAGAACATCCTCAGAACATTGGCTAATATTCCCTACAAGTTAATGTAGTAAGTTCTTGAAGTAACGTTAGCAGAACTTTGGTTGAAACTGTTGTTTTTCCTCACGTGGGAACAAGCAAATTCTAGTAAAATGAGAGCGTTCAGGATCAAGCTGTACGGACGGCCTGAGGTTCCTCAAGTTCCTCACTGCTCAGTGTTATGTTCTACATTTAAGAATCATGAATACTTAATGATGAACTTTACACAGCAGTCAGGCCTTAATATTGACTCCAAGCTATTTTTAGCAGCTCTCTCAGACAGCAGAATCATTTGGAGGAAAGCTATATCACCGTAAAATCAGCAAAAACGTGACCGTCTGCCAGTAGTGTTACTTTCTACTGTTCCTGTAGCTCGGCTGATAAAGCATATCGCTTGCAACGCCTCAGTCATGGGTTCAATTCCCAAGATACACAAACTGATACAATGCATCTCTTGAATGCAATAGAATTTACTTTGGATTAAATGCAAATACAGACCAATATTCTGCATCACACAAGATGTTATGTAACATCTTTCAGAGTTGCTTTATCTAGTCAAATTAAAGTTAATCAGTTCCTTAACTAGTTAAAAACTTGAGAGTTTGTAAAAAATAAAATCTATCTACAGACGGAAACACAGGCTTTCTATTTTGCTGTTTTTAATCAAATGTAAGATTTCTGCTGGCTTGTATAGAAAAATGCATAATTACATTTCATTTGTAGTTTACTGGCAAATATCTGCATAAATTTGTTAACTAAATGTTGAACTCTATTATACAAGAGTCCAGTATAATTGGTCGCATTTATTGCCTTCTTTGGAATTAATGTCTCGTCCTTAACACAGAAGAGATGCAAATTGTTATGAAAACAGCACTGGAGACATGCACGCTGTGCTAAATTCAACACGCTGATCAGGAAAATGCGTGCTTTAAAAAGTGCAATTAAATGCTTGTTTTGTTGTTTGTTGCATAAACAATGCTATCAGCAAAACTAAACTACCAAACCTTATTCACAATACATTCACCAGTTTTGCTTGATGTCTGCCAATTTGATTCCACATAAACCAAATAAATACAACTCATTTCAATACTCATGCTCAGACACGACTCATTCCTAACTAGTAAATCTTGCAACCCACCAAAAAAACGATTTCTTGAACAAGGATCCAAAGTAATTTTCTAACTGTTCTGCTGTCTTGAGACAGGAAGTTCCTGTTAGCTGCTTTGTACAGTTTTGCCAACAGGTTTGCTTGGAAAAAGACGGGTAGAAAGCCCAATGGATGAAGACAAACAAATCTTTGTGTGTGAGCATGCATGCTTGTTTGAAATGAGCATTTTTACGGTCATCCATAAATCGATGCATGCTGGTCAATCTGTGCAGAATAATGATTTTCCTCCAGATCTGAAGCTTCTGAAATACGTGTGAAATAGAGAAAAGGTTGATCAGTTGTCTGAAAATGAGAGCCGTGGATGGATTAGTCACAGCATTTAAAAATAAAAATCATTTCAGCACAGCTAAAGCTGATGACCTGCGTAGTGAGAAGAGAATGTACAGGTCCACAGATTACCTGCTATACATGACAACCAAGAATGTGTGCTGTAATTCTGTCTATTTGTGCAAACAGATGGAGTTTTGTGTGTATTTTGTGTATACAATTTTGCACATGTGCATGTATAACAACAAAACTCCATCTCACAAAAAGACAGACAGTCTTTCAAATTATAGTTTTCAAAAGTAATTAAACATTTTAATAGATTACATCAATAAACATCTAGTCAGCCACATTTCAGACTCAAACACACAAACAGAGATGCGTCCTGAATCCCCAGCATTGTTATCTACATTTAAACAGGCCACGGCTGATGGGAAACAAGTTTGTCCTTCAAAGCAACACTAATAACACCACATAATAAATTCACAACACAATCCCCACATCAAGACTGAAGTCACTCAGAGTTTCGATGTTTTAACAGAAGCAGTGATGGAGTGATGGACAGAGATGGCCGTTACAATAAAAACAATGTCTGAAGAAACCAGCAACAGAATTAAAGTGGATCTGATGTGTCCTGTCTTACTGCAGATATCTGTCTTATTTCTCTGACTGAAAGCAGCCACACTGAAGAGGCTCGATTAAACATAACTGTTCATGTATTTGAGAGTTTTACTGATGTTTCATATTGAATCTCCAATACTGTATTCTGGAGAAAATACTGATTGGATGTTGATTGGATAAATGTTGTTAACAATTAACCTAGTTAATTTTATTTAAAGTTTAAAGCTTATTTAGCAGATGCTCTTACCCAAAGCGAAGTTTTCAAATTCAACATAACACCGGAAATGAGAACGTTATCAGCTTATATTAGCCACATTTAATTTCAATTATCACCCATAATTAAAGAGACTTACATTTTAATTGTTTGCATACAATAATAAGTGATATATTAAGTGCTGTACATCTTTTTGTTATTTATTGCTGTATTTAATATAAGCGTGATCGTTTCCTGACATAAATAACTCAAACTAAGCTGTATTTGTAAAAAGATTTGTAGAATATACAGAGATGACACCTTTTCTGCATGCATTACATAAGCATTACGTAAGTCAATTATACTCTAGTTCTCCCGGTTACAAAATAAAGGAAAATTAAAACAACAGAATTAAGGTGGGCACATTTTTTTTTGCTGTATCTTGCTGGGTTTACCGTCCCTGCTGTCCGCCCAGACCCCAACACAGTCTCTCCCACCTCTACTGCAGGTTTCCATGGCAACTGTCACCACATTCCACACCTTTAAAAGCAAATGACATATCAGCCACGCCAAATGGTCTGGACTGCTGGTATGGGACATTCAATTTTCCTTATCAACTGTGTGTGTGCTTCTGTGGGTGAGAGACACTGACAGCCAGTGAATAGAATGAAAGAGAAAGTGAGAGAGAGAGAGAGAGAGAGAGAGAGAGAGAGAGAGAGAGAGATGATGATGATGCACAATCGTGACACCTTGCAGTAGCTATAATCAATACAGGCTCATTCTCTAGTAACACAGATCAGTTGGAAACTTCTCACAAAACACACAGATCTAAACGACCTGTTCTCAGACTACATGGGTGTACAAATATAACCATTTCTCTTTAAATAGAGAAACATGGACCAGACCGATCACCACAACACTATAACAATCTCTTAGCCAATCAGCAACAGGAGGCGTGTGCGCCAGCTGTAAGTCGCTGCCTATGTGTCGCATAGTGTGCATTATTTTGAGGGTGGAGCTATGAAGGGATGGATGTGTTTGTTTTGGCGTTGATTTTAAATATCAGCAGCGAAAATCGCTGACTGCATGTTATTAATAATATGATTGCTTATATGTGATTTTTTTCTATACATTTTAATCATTATTGTATAGCCATAAAATCTAATACAAACATCACAAAAAGCACTTTTTTATTACTTGCTCAATATAGTTTATTATTACAACAAGACAGTCCAGACAATGTACACGTTCACTCCGGTCAGTACCGACAGATTAACACCTTTCTATTGAACAGCAGAATCTATGAGTCCAGTGTGAATCTTCCCTGTGGCTGCAGCTGTCTACAGCTCCTGCAGCACATCAATACAATTATCAGATAACAGTTACTCCAGCGAATCTGAGGGCCCTAAATGTTCTTGAGACCAGTTCTCCTGGCAGAACATCAATATGGGTCAGTCATCTGTCACTTGATTAAGGTAAGACAAACTCTGTGCTCTCGTCATTTTATTTTCACCAGCCTGTGAACTTTAAAAAAGCTGAAGTTGGCTCTTTACTTCACGGTGGACCCATTTATCACAACCTAAAGTTCTGATTGACCTGTGATCAGTTAAACGACACCAGCGAGAGACATTTAGAGCTAACGGACTAATGTTGCTAATGGGTTTCCTGATTAAAACCCTTTTTACCTTGTGACCGCAAACAAGCTAATCACATGAAGAAACACATCGGCCGACACTATTCAATATATAACATACAAAACTTGTATTGGTCATTATTGGTGCATGTAGGTTATTTATTTATCTAAGTATTTATTACAAACAATATGCTTGTAGATCAATCCTGGCAAAATGACCTGCCTGGAGAGAGATAAATGCATAATATAAATGCAAAACACTTGAAGACCAGAATATCCAACATTCTGAATAATTCAAAGTTTGTCTTCTTAACTTGGAATATGAATGAGTTATAAGCATAAAAATCACCCTAAATTTTGAGCCCACAGGGAACGCTGTTCTTGAAGAGGGATCTAACCTACTTTTCAACAGTTGCATATTCATCTCTCCTTTAAAAGGGGATGAAGGTCTGCTTTCTCTCTTTCAGGGTCTATGGTTTGATCCTCCCAGGTTGTCTCAGCAGAAGTCACACAGGGAGAGTGCACGCCGTAGCTCTCCATCTCATCTTCCTCTGAAGCGGGCAACAAATCACTCGCTTCTTCAGCAAGCTTTCGTCTCGGGGACAGCACGTCCATCTGCACATCTTTATCTTACTCTCCAGCAGGCAGCGTTACTGCCTTTCCTTAAATATGTTCAAACAGCAAACAGCAGATCCCTATGTATGAACACACATTTCATACATGTACTGTTAAACGTCTTTACACATAATTTCATAAGATGTTTTGGCAACTCTGATGAATAAAATCACATCTTTTATTACACCAGGTTAATGTGTTTGCACTGATAGTTTTAATGTTTGTGTCATATGCTCTTAAATGAACCTTTTATAACCTCATAAAAAAACTTTTGAACTGAATTTACGAGCACAGCACGCAAGAGTTATGAATTTTGACATTTAAGAGTATTTTACATACATCTCATGTCATCTTCACATTCATTTACATTCCATCACCTTTACAGAAATCACTGATATTGTCTCCACAGTCACACACCGAGACGCATAAAGGAATGACCACGACTGCCCTGTCTGCTTCAGATGATGCATGATGACTGAGCAAAATATAGACAACCTGTCTGATGGAATGATGTGTGAGTAAACAGCCTCACTGTGGGTTATCGTCATGCTTCAGTTGAAGCTGTGTACAGTCAGACGAGACTGTGCTCCATCACTCAATGTACCATGTTCCCTGTTTTAATAATTCATGAAAAACTGCAGTTTTTCCTGCTTTACGACTTGTTCTCCAGACAGGTGCAGCCCATTCATATTTTGTCCGATTCCAACACATCATACATAATTTTTTATGCTTTTTAATGGACAATGTGAAAATAACTTATTTTTAAAAAATTGCTCATTGTGACTCACTTTGCCAAAAGGGTCACATATATACAAACTATACAGGGGGACAGAATCTATAGTTTGTACTGTATAATAATTGAAACCTAACGTGTGTGTGTGAGATGTAATTAGGAAACAGGGTTTCACCATCAGCGCTGTGTGTGATGGTGTGTGTGACTGACCCGTTCTGATGAATGGTTTAAATCTGAAACATGACACATGAGCTGAGGATCATCAGTGTTAGTTAAATTACATTCACTGACGTAATTAATCACATTAACACATGCTTTCATTTACACTTCACATCACTGTCCATATACAGAGAAGAACCTGCAATGAAGTTCTGCCATTTTCTTTGTTGATTTAGAAACAAAACGTTGCATAGAAATGTTCTATTGTCTATATGGACTAAATACATTGTGCTATTATATGTCCTTCATCTAATTACAACAGTCCACGTCTACAGGAGAGTCTAAGAGATCTTAATTACCCAGAATGCCATTCTAAGTCTGTGGGGCGCTGGGAGAAGACAGAGCATCTATCACTGATTAAGCCCTAACACTTATCTCCTTATTTAAGTCACCGTCAGCTGATCCGTCCAAGCATGAAGAAATATGCTGCCTTTTAAACGCATTGATTTGTGGGTATTGCGCTTCAGCTACGAGGGTGTCATCTATCTTTCAAGGTCAGTTCTTCACATCTACATTATCACTCGTGTTTGTTCTCTTCCTGTCCTGAGCTGCAGATTCACGAGACAGACGGAGCAAGTTAGAAAAGTTTGGGTTGTGTTACAACACTTGAGAGCGGCGAGCAATTTGTAAAATGTGGAACCGGAACAACGTCTGGTTTGTGAAGGGGGGGGGCAATGGATCTCATTCAACATTAACAAAAAAAGATCGCTCCCACCATCAGAGCTTATGTAAGGTAACAATCCAGTTTAATTCACTGCAAAATAAATACATAAATAAGTAAACAATAATAAAATAAAAATGTGTTCCTGTAAACATATCTAAGTAACCTTTAAACAAGTTTAGTTCAGGAAAGGTAGATATGTTTAAAATAAAATGTATTTGTTTGTTTTAAGCATATATTACACAAAATATAGTGAGGTTACTGCTTCAACCTCAAGAAAAAGGTGTTTATGGGTAATAAAAACAACCTAATTAAAGACATTCGCTAAAAACAACAGCATCTTACACAGTTTTGTTCTCAAATACATTTATCAAGACAATACTGGCACAGAGAATGAGTTTTGATTTGTTTGTTGGTACAGCCGTGTTGACAGAGTTGCTGCAGTGGTGGAGAGTTTTCTAATAACTTACATTAGAGTAAATCAATATGTAAATGAGATTTTCTTCTCAACAGTTTTAAAGAAGCACCAGTGAGCCAAACGTGCTGTATGAACACAGATGCAACATTTTTGTTTTTATGTAAAAAAACCTCTCCTATACTTGATTGTTCATGAGAAACATGCAGGTCACAGGCTAAAGTTTGAGAAGGTCTGAGGTGTGCGGTCACACCTGTTCTTCTCTCTTTCTTGTTGTTTTTCTCTGTCTTGACATCTGGAAGAACAGAAGGTCTCGATATAAAGAGGGAATGTGTTGAGTTTACACAAATGACCCTGAAACTGCTGCCAAATGATTTACAATCAAAGTCTGCTTAACATTCAGGGAGTTTGAGGTATGGATCGGTGTAGAGCTGAATGCCAATGTGTGAGGAAAGAAAATATGGTGGTATAATGTTTCAGTTTCTGCATTTGTCTCAGCAGAATGAAATGACCATTCATCTTGACATAAAACAAGTCATTGTTTGTGACTGAGAGCCTGTATAATTTCAAATATCTACAAATCTAACAGAACATGACCATAAGAGCATCATCATCAACTAGAGCAAGTGGCAGCCTCAGTGCAATGCATGCTGGGAAAGCATGAACCATACTGTACATAATTCATCTTTTAACAAGAAGAGCGTCTCACATTTCTCTTCTGCTTGGCTGACAGTGCGGACAGTGACAGACAGCAGTTTAGTAAATGACATCAGTAAATGACCATATGATGAAGAGGAACAACACACTCAACATGACCCTGATGGCTGAAGATGATGCAAACACACTGTAACTTATAGATGTGATAAATATAAACTGACATGCATGGCAAAACTGCACACATGCTCCTCTGGGATGCACTGGCAACGTATTAATTACAAACACACACAACCAGGTTTACTTATCTATCTAAATGGGGACACTCAATAGACATCTGTTGTGTTTATACACAGCTAGTTATAAACACTATAACCTAACCCAACCCTCACTCTAACCCTAACACAAAACTTTCTGCATTTTTACAAGTAAAAAAATGATAGCGTTTTTACAAACAGGGACATCCCGAAAGGAGGTTTTGCTCAGATTTGTCTGATTGTTTCCACAAACCAGCCCAGCCTGCCAGCCCTGCGTAAACACCTGCAATTCTGTATAAACTTACAGTGACACCCAAAGCCCCAAAGAGAAAGAAAAGAGAAAATCTGAAGTCCTTGTTTGTGCACATGTACAACAGAGACTCAAAGAATCAAGTTTTGAAGGAGTTTTACCTCTGAAGTCTTTCTTGATATAGTCGTCTCATTCTAAGGTTCAGAGCAGGGACCTGTGTGTTTCAACAGACAGCTTCACACTCATCACAGGAACATTAAACTCGGCTCACCTCAAAATCTCTTTACCGGCTCTCAGAGAATTTTAGCATTGTCAGAAGTTTCTTCTCATCAGCTTCTGCTTGATCCTCCTGAAGAAACTTATTTGATGTTTATCTTTGAGCTTCAGTTTATTTCTCCAGCCTGGATGCACAGAACATTCTCCTTTTTTCCTCTTTCTGCTTCTCTCCGAGCCATCCAGTGATTCTCCAGTGGAGAAATGATGGGCGCAGGTTTGTTCTTATGTTCTAAAATGGAAGGACAGGTCACAGATGAATGCCTCCTGCACTCATTTCTGGGGCAAATAACAGCATCTCTGGGAAAAACGTAACCCTGTCATTTTAGTACACTGCACCATTGGAAGGAGATGTGTTAGTCATTACATAAGACTGTCACATTTTCTAACCCCACTTGCTTGATAACATGCTATTCTGAGATATGACATAAATAAACAGCAGTGTGTATTATAGGCTAGACACATAAAATTATTTTAAAGCTGCAATCCGTAACGTTTGCCCCTCTACCGCTGTCTCTGTTTGAAACATAAAATTGCAGGTCACTTTCAGAGTTATTTTCTTAACACGGATGACAAGTTTAAATAGTAAACAGATTCTGTAAGAACAAGATACAAACGCTGCAGCATCTACACACCTGCACGTGTAATATAGTAGCCGGATCTTCTTCTGTTTACAAACGGACATGTCCTGCAGAATCAGACTCCACAGCTCACCATTCAGGGTAAGGTAAGGGGATTGTGTTGTACACGGATCTGTAATGTACTTGCTCATTAACTAATTTTGTTCGGATTAGTTATGGATTGCAGCTTTAATTTGATGTAGGCAGATTAAATTACTCAAGAGGAATGCTTGCCATCTTTTTTAAAGTGAACTTCAAAGCTTTGAGCGTGGCCTCATACAAGATGAAGTGAGTTCAGTCGATTAGTACATGGCAAATGTCTTGCATCGGATCTCAGGGAATTTCGGCTGTTTAATCTTTTACACAGAATTTAGGGTTTCTCTTTACATTCCTCATTTTCTTCTGCAAAAATATAGTTCACCCACAACTGAACATGTTATTTTTTTTGTGTTCACATCCTGTGGAACAAAGCGCAAGTCTCATTTGTGAACCAAATGAACTGGTTCATTGAACAGAACTGTCTCACAATCACAAACTCACTGACATTGTAAACAGCTGCATTTAAGAATGTGACTAAATTTAAACTGAATTTCTTTTGTGTTTTAGATAAAGTGTTTTAGATAAACAACACAGAGGATGAATGTAGATGCTTTGACTCCAGCAGCTATAAACTCTATATTGTGCATTATTTAACCTTCATTAACTGATATGGAAGAGAAATCGAAAAGTCGAAATCGAAAATTCCTCATTTCCACTAAAATTACAATAATGTATGAAATAACATTGGCCTTTGTATTGTAGAGAGAACCTAATAACTCTAATAAAAACCCAAGACAAGTCGGAAACTGTTGTTCCAAGTATTTCCAGTGTCATGAATTTGTCATTTAAAGAGACAGAATTATGGAATATTGATAAAATTTGTGAAATATTTTGTCCGCTCACAGCAGAAAAGCACATCAGAAGAAAAGAGTTGCAATTCTTCTGCCTGGTGTTAATAAATGGAGATATTGTTAATGATTTACTGCCAGTGTCCGCTCAGGTCTGACAGCTTTGGATTCTTCAGGATTTCTTCAGGAGTCGTGTCAGGGATGTCAACAGACCCAACAGTCAGTAATAACAGCGGTCAATGTCAACCAATGTCAAAAAGTGAAAACAAATCTACATAGTATGTAGTGCACTGCCTCCACAACAGTTTTTTGACAATTTCTAATGGTTCACCTCTGTTATGAGGCCTACACTTGTGGAGTTATGTTACCATTATGAAATGGAGTAAGCTGTAAGTTTTTTGCCACAAACTGTGAAACACAAAGAAGCTTATCACAAATTTGCCAAATTATTTCCAAATTTACTGTGTACTTGCAATGCTAAGAAAACCTTTTACATAAATATTATGTACATCTAATTTCAGACCAGATACTCATTAGATGATGCAGGCATGCAAAGTGAAAAAACATCAACCAAAAACATGTCAAGTAAATATCTAAAAATGTCTTAGATATTTGTTGAAATGCAGAGCGGGAAATCTCGAGGGAAACGACAGCAGTTGGTGGAGATGTGCAGGTTTATATCAGCAGCTGTGTGCAGCTGGTGTAGTCGGATTTAACAAGACGGGTGCCAAAAGTAATTAAACTTCAGCAGAGATAACATGGCCGTCTTCAACATATGTCCAGTGTCCAGTAAACAGTGCAATCGACACAGTGTAAACTGATTTTATATTTGTCAGCAAATAATCCACTATTGTCATAATGCTGTGGTTTTATTTGCATGTGTCTTCATGTGCACTAAAAATACTGTGAAATACAAAGGTGAACGCTATGTAACAAGCCAACTGCTGCAAAGAAAGGCACAAGAATTTTACAACCTCAGTTTTTCAAACCTTTCATTGCAAGTACATATCAGATTACAACAAAATGCTGTAGGAAGCACAATTATTTGTTTTCTATTGTGCATATAATGAACCTCAAAAGTACAATGTGACTCAGCATTTTTTATGTTTAAATATATATTTTGCGTACCAAACATTATTAAATATGACAACATTTCCTCCACGATTCGTCAAAGGAAGTATGCATTTATTTTTATGTACTCAGGTACTTCAGCGGGAGCTGAAACTCAAGCGGTTTAAGTGAAGTTAAAATGTTTAAATCTAGACCCTCACAGATTTAATCACATTTTTATTTTGCCTCAGATTTTTAAGACAGTGATACTTGCTGAGTTTTAATCTTTTGTGTTAAGCTTTAAAGAGAATTCCTGAAGCACAATTACACAATTTGGTTCTTTATTGTCAGTATATGTAAGTCCCATTAACAACTTCAAAGTATACACACACACACACAACTCAAACTCTGTGTGCCTTTAGCTCAGAACAAATGATGTCAAAGTGTGCTAAAAGAGACCAGTGTGCTATTCTGCGGTAACCACCAAGCTTATAAAACAGCCAGACTTCCTTGTTCAGCCACGTACACAACACAGTGACAAAGCTAACAGAGTGTGTGGTCTCCACAGCGCCACCTGTTGTTTGGAAAAACATTGCAACAGTGAACACAGCATATACAGGCCTGCCAGAGGATGCCAAGCAAATGAATAACATTTAAAAACTCAAAGATATTGTAGTAAATGCTAATTCTATTTTATTTTAAAATTACTGACAGAGATTATTTTATAGTTTCATGTCTCTAGCATCATAGCAAAATCTTTGCACAGTACATATATTATAGTATATCTATATACACTTTATCCATCTATATATTTCTGGGGGAAAAAATTAGAAGCCTTCTGTCAATGTCATTATTAATGGCTCGATTTCATATCACATCAATAAACTGTGCCCTGTGATGGCCTTTTAAATTGAAATGACATCTGAGATACACGACCTTGAAGCATAAGAGATCAAGTGAAAATCAATATAAGTGTGTACTTCAGAGAGATCTAATTTCACGCTGAGATGCCTGTGAAATAAAGGTTAGCCTAAATCTATTGAAATCTAGTACATATATTGTATTCACATTGCCAAAGTGGAATGCCTTCTGAAACAAAGAAACTATATAGTAAATATAACTAATGTAACACCATTACTATCTGTTCTGTGGATATGAAGAATACATAATGATGTCATTTCCTTCAGGTCTTTAATGAAGTATCACTTTGCTGGGAATGGAACCCACAACCTTTTGTGCTACTAACACAATACTCTACCAGCTGAGCTACAGGACCACCATACAGCAATATATATGTTGATATGTGAGTGCAAAGTATATAAGGAACCGTATGGAAATTCCCATACATCCCTAAAGATCAGAAGAATTCCAAAAGTCCTAAAACTACATTTGGAGATTTCAGTGCTATTTTCTGCCAGATTGTGGATAAACAGACTCATGCTGCTCATTCAGCCCTGCTATTCACAACACTGGCTAATTAACCAGATTGTTATTGCCCAAACTGGAGACGGTGGAGACGCCCAGCTATGAAGTTTGCTCGCCAGCGTATCTTTCATGGCAGAGGAACACTGTTCATTATTATTTATCCGACATCTTTCACACCATCTCTGCTTGCACCCTTCCCCACTCACACTGCTTCAGAGGGACTGTTTTGCATTTCTGTTAACTATATTTGCCCGAGAAAAATGAGAAGCAGCATCTTGGGAGCAAAAACACAAACTCAGATTGAAAAGAGTTTGTGTATAATGAGGCTCTGAATGAGGGCATGGTAATACACCCAAACACACTATGCTTGACAGAATATGAAAACTGTAACATTTGGGGCAGAGAGAGCTTCAGATGGACTTAAGTAAAGCGTACGGCCAAACTGCTGATCACATTGCTGTTAAAACCTTCTGAGAGATCAAAAGCAATGTGTTCATCATTATTCCTGTAACTGAGGGTAAGAGGGGTAAACTCATGCAGACGAAGCTACAGAAACGAAGCCCTCGCTATGAAGAGAATCGAGATGAAAACAAACACTTTAATAAGATCACGGAGGAGAGATGGATGTGTTTATACTGAAGTTGTCTTCGGCTGTTTAGCAGCTTTTGTCACCCCAGACTGCCTCTGGCACAAAGTGTCCTTTTGCCATCACTGGGAGGCGGCCCGGAGAGTTAACAGAGTCTTCTGTGATCAGTCAGAAGTGAGAAAGCCAGTGCTGGCTGCTGCTTCTTATGCCCAAAGACCCCATGTCATTTATTCAAGAGACAGACGGCTGGCCAATCCGGACCGGTTCACCTTATCCAGAGGCCTGGACCAGTCATCCCCTAGTAAAAATCAACATCAACATAGTGGAACTGAACTTAACCTGTGCTTGAGGCCCTATTAGAAAGATCTGGAGTAGCTAATCAGGACAGATCATCTCATCAGACTCCTCACATTCAGCTGTCATCAGACTGAGTGATAGAAAAGAGAGAAAATGAAAACCCACAGAAGCTGTCAGATTGTCATGTCTTTTCAGTTAGATTCATTTCTGAACCTCGTGTAAACTCGTGACAGCTCTGTCTGTACAGAGTCTGAAACAAGAGCAGAGACATGTTCAATCTTCATCCTGCTTCTTGTAACATTTTATTCCTCTTTTTGTTTGGACAACCAAACAAAAACTTTCTCTATAGATTGTCACTGATGTACAGATAATCTGTTTACATCATTCCTGTGATTCTTATTCTGTACATCTTCATATTTCTTTACCCCCTGTCATTTCTGTAACAGCATTTTGTTCCTTCAGATGGCAAGAACGTGCTCCTCAACTTCTTTATTTCTGTCACGGCCGTCCTATCCTGACTGACTGAACTGAGACCTGCCGTGGAGAGGCCTGTCTGAAGCCGATTGCCTTAAAGCTGAAATGGTGTGTTGAAAGCTTCTCTTCTCATGTCTCTTTTGGTTAATAGGATGGTGGTACGTTCCTCCCTCCATTCGCAGTAATTACCTGTGATTCCTCACTCTGATTAACAGCGATCAGAGGTATATATCAGAGGAACCATGTATAAATAACTTAAAAGAACATGGAAAGTTAAACTTGTGACAACGTTTACTTATCCTCATGTCATTCCCACATGACTTTCTTACACAGAACAGAAAATGTTCATCTTTACAGATATTGTAGTCATCATTTCTCATGTAATGTAAAAAAGACATATGCATGACTCTTATTAACTTGGTTATACTGTACTTTTATACTGTTGTTATGGAGCTTAACAGCCCCTGGACTTATTCACTTTATAAAGAAAACACGGGCCCAGAAAATGCTTTTAAAAAAGTACCTTTTGTGTTACATGGAAGAAATCAAGCCGGAACGTGAAAGTAAATAAATGTTTGTTTTCTGGGTGAACTTTTTTACCCACAGCATGTATAAACATAGCTATGTACTGAAAGAAAAATATGTACAGTATATATAGAAATAAAAGCAGAGACCAAACATTTTACTAATGAAGAAACTTTGCAGCTTGTCTTTTGGGAGTGCTAACGAGTCAGAGCTGAGCATGAGGGACTGAAGTGTGTTTGAAATGTTAATTCACAGCACACATGAAAACTACCATCAGGTCACATGATATTTGTCATAGCATTTTGCCTCTGTGAGGTAAATACAGGTAACATTTGTTTTTGAAGCCACAACTGAAGGTGAAACTAAAAAAATACCTGAGCAATTTAATTACCAACAAACAAACCCCCGTTTCTTTATATGAATGTGAGCTTCCAGCAACATCAGCACTTACAGAATTACTTTTAGACTTTTGGAATATGGCCGTCTCAAGGACAGAGACGCAGGGAGGACATACTGTGCATTTGACATCTGAGCTCCACTGAGAGACGCGTCTAATGCTGAGTGTGGCTGACGGCTCGACATTAACTACAGAGAAGACGACACAGCACAGCAGCGACAAGACAAGACGGAGCGTATACAAACATATGCACACGAGAACAAAAGCATCCCGCCACTGAATAAACAAACAGAACTGTTTGAGTTCATTTCAGCAGGGTCAAACTTAAAACTATTTCCTTTGCTTTCAAAGCGCTCTGGGAGTAAAAGCATGCTTGTTTTGCTTATTTATTCATATTATTATTATTAAATTTATTCATTTAGCAGATGCATTTATCCAAGTGAGAATTAATGCCAAACTCTCGGTGATTGTAAGGTTGTCAGTGTGTTAAGTCTGTGACAAACACTCATTTCTGATAGATTTTAGCAGAGCCCGGGGGCACCAGAGGGCTGGTAATTGAAACAGCACTGCTGTGTATTATCAATCAGAACCCAGTGGGACAAACCCGCTAAAATCACTCACTGATTAAATCTTCACTCATCTCAACTATGTGTCCTTAATACCAGAAACAGCACACAGTGCATCTGCTATGCACACTGACCCTCCTTTATAAAGACAGCTGTCAGAGAGAGAGATCTCAACTCTATTAGTTATACACAAGCGGATTTTTGTCTTGATTTTTTATTTGAAAGAAATATTTCAAGATGTAGAGTTGTTTTTTTATACGTTAAAATACCTTCTCTTTCTTCAGCTGTCTGTGTTACAGTTTCAATAAAACCATTGGTAGGCTGATATTCCATGGAAACTTTGCTCAACCAATAAACAATATAGTTGTTTTGAGGCAGGAATTTGCTGTTTGTCCAACCATTGGTGACAAATAATGCAGACTACAAGAAGACTTTAAAACGCCAGCTGTTTTTGGCGTGTTCTTCTGACATATTTAGTTGACATATTTTCTCATCTGTGACATCTGTGAGACTACACACCGGTCCACTGAAGCACCACCGAAATTACATTTCAAACCTTCTCAGTACCACTGTCAACCATAATAAACACGCAAAACAAATGTCAAATGTTAGTAGACTGATGACACACACTTGATACCAAACAAAATGGACCGCACTGTAGTAAACCACACGTTTAGACAGCAGAGCCTGTGTTTCAGGAATCTGATAATTCTCTTTACTTTCTCTCTGTGCATGTGATGTAATTTCCCAGCCTGTAACACATTCATAAAGCACAGTAGTGGATTACATTCCAAGGGTTCCCTCCAGCACACTGACTGCAAAAATATCCACATACTACTTATTATTATTATAATGACCAGAAGTGAGTCAAGAATTAATATTTTGCACGTTAGCTTAGAGCTACGTATTCATTAGCTAAACCTCTGAACTGTTGTGAGGGATTTATAAAGGAAAAAACCCACACTTTGCCTCATTACTTCCAAATTAAATTCAAATGCGGCCCATTAATTGTTTTCTCTTTAGAGCTGAGCCTCTGCTAAAGTCAGGACACTGTTCTCAGATCAGATGTGAGTAATAACAAAAATACCAATCTGAATCCCTCGCAGCATTTAGGTTTTCAGTTTTATTGTGGAATATTATGTTAAATTATGCTGTTTATTACTGTTTATTACTGCTGTTTCCAACTAAGTTATATAGTTTAGGGTATCTCAGGAACTCAAGTGTTTTTGTGTCAAATTCAACTAAATGATCATTTATATTGTTACATATTTAAATACAAATACACCAAATTCCTTTAAGAATTTTATTGTTGGATTTAATATTTGCTGGATTTATGCATTTAGCAATGTTGTTTTATGTTTATTAGCTAGCAGAAGGATGACATCTGCTAAAATAGGAAATATTGATCATTCCTTCTGTCTTGTATGATTAATCAGTAGAACCGTAAATGCCGAATAAAAAAATGTATGTTTTATTCTGCCGGAGGAACTGTGTTGCTTGTTTTGACTCTTATTTTTTATGTACGTGCACATGATTTGTGTTGCTTACACTCTTATTCCCTGTTTGTCTGTCTTCAGCACTGGACTGCCTTCACAAAGAACGGAGGAAGAATCTAATTAGACGCACAGAGATGTATAAATGCTCTCGGTGTGTTGCCAGCGTCATGCTGATGGATTCGGGTCTCATGCAAGCCTTCATTAAAAATCAGCTGCACTCTAAGAGCCTGGCATTCAATTTTCAGTCTCTTTTCCCATAATGACACAAGGTTACTATGGAGATGATGAGAGTTTGTGGCCAAACTAAGTGTATTGCATCACTCTCTACAACAGTGATTTCCAAACTTTTGCAAACTTTACATCCAGTTCTGCTTACATTCCTTGTACTCACAGGTGACAGCCATTTGATCACACCCACTCTCCAAAACCATGCCCACCAAAGTCCACAAAAATCCACAAACATCCACAAAAATCATGGGCAATATTTACATCTGTCTTTGACTATCCAATAAGAGACGCTCTTATAAGGGTTCAGTCTTGGACATGCTGAAGCAGACGTAGACAGTATACATGAGTGTCAGTTAACAGCTCAGTAATTCACACATTCACAAAAATGTCTGCCTGAAGAGCACATCTATTCATGCTAACGGAATAGCCAATGGTTTTAGAGAACCATCGCACCCACTCGGATAATTGAACATTTAAAGCTAACGTTTTATTGCGCTTGTATTAAGTCATGATTTATATTCCCTCATTAGCTAAGAAATAAAAACTCTCACTCTCTTAAATGCAGCCATGTATGGAGTGATTGCTTTGACACTATTGGAGCATAAAAAAATAAATTACTTTATGGTTATGAATTAGGACGAGTCTTTTATAGCTACGTTTGATTAAATGAGTAGTTCTTAAAGCAATATTACTGCTAAAACCTTGTAATATTCATATGCTTTTAGTTTAATTGGCAATAAAAGCAAGATACATCATTCAAGACACGCAATAAAGTCAAACTTACTTGCATTGTGGCCCCAAATAAGTACAGCATGTGAAGAAAACAATTTCTCCCTTTGTGTTCCATGGAAGTAGTACCGTAAAACAAGGTTCATTGCTGGTCCTGTAGCTCATCTTGTAGAGCATTGTTAGCAACACACAGATTGTGGGTTTGATTCCCAGAGAACACACACACTGATAAAAAAATGTATCTTGAATGCACTGTAAGTCGCTTTGGATGAAAGCATCATAAATGCAAAGCAACCATGAGTTTGGAATGACATGAATATGAATGAATAATAACAGCATTTTAGTTTTGGTATTTTCTAATCAATCCTCTGAACCCTTTAGACTGAGATGTAACGCTACTGAATAGTTTTGAACTTCTATGGAAACGTTGATAAATGCCTGGAGCTGAAGGGGGTGAAACACCACAACCTTGATCCGGTTTAACTCCCACCCCAATCTGTTCATTCACATTGCTGTGGACATGCAGATAAAGCAGTTTGACAAGGTCTTATATACAGTCTCCTCCATTTACCATCAGAAAATCTAAACCAATATAAATAATTCATGATTTTTCTCCTAAAGGAAATCTGTTCTTCCACAAGGCGCAATTAAAACCATAATCCTACAGTTCCTCTGGGGCATATCAAGACGATGGTGTATCTTGGAGCAGCTGCTGGAAAATGTTCATATTTTAAACAGATGTCATTAAATAACCTTGCCGCTATCTTTGAGACGCTGGCCTTGAAATCAGGCTGATGCCAAAGCATTCAATGCAAATATCAGCCCTTCTGTCAAAACAAGAAAGAGTCATATTAGCGTTTGGGTTCTTCTGCTCATGTTTTGACGCTTGACAGACGCAGTTCTCTACGAACCGTCACAAAATTTAAAAACAGCTCAATGAAGTTTCTTCAAAAACGTACAGGTTTGAGATGACATGAGGGTGAGTAAATGACATTTTTGGGTGAACTACATCGCTTAATATATCTGGGAAGAACACACACTCATGACATCAAGACCAAAAACAGTCTAAATTCTATCATAAAGTCCATGACAATTTGACGCACGCAATGCATCTTCTGACAGCTGGCCTCACAAATGTTTCCATAAGCCCTGATAATGTAATGCCAGCATACTCAAAGATGAGATAAGCCTAAGCACACAATTTGAGATTCACCAAAAACATTCGTAACACGCCACAAAAAAAGAAACTCAACTCCGACTGTCCAGGATTTCAACACATTCTTGATTCCTAAAAAAGAAAAATTCAATTCAAGCGCTAGCACGATTGTACTCGCAGGTATCATTTTGTCCTAGCAGAAGTGGAAAATAATAGCATTTTGACGGCCACCTCTCCACTTGACAGGAGTTATGGAGTCGCCCTCCCTTTCAGATACAGCAGGGCAAGTGACTCCTTTTAAGTCCTCAATCAAGACAGCTGGAGCTGTTTTAACAACCCAGCAGGTGTTGTCTTCTACACTTGTCTTTCTCTCTCTCTCTCTCTCCCTTTGCCTTCTCTGTCTCTCGTCCTGTGTTTACGTAGAACAGAAAGAATGGCTTTAGGGCCGCAGAGTATGAGAATGTTTCTTTGTAATGTTTCTCCCCCACTGTTCTGTCTGCAAGCCATTGTGTTGTAATTATACAGCTGCAGCCGATGTTTTCTTGATAAACACACACAAATGCTTCTGTTGCGTCCCATAAACATTAAACCGACGCATCCATTAGAGAAAGTGCAGCTGCTGTGAAAAGTGAAAAATGCTATGGCAGAATTGTTTTAACATTTTCTCACTAGGAAAAATATGATCTGAATTGTAAGAGATGGAATAACAGCCAGACACAGCTGCCTCTCCAAAATGAAATTATATGCCGGGTGATACTAAACTTTCTGGCAATCGCTCTTGCCTTCATACTACAGGGAAACATTTATAATATGATAAATTTGTATTCATTAACATTTATAAAACAGATGCTGGTTGGTCAATATAGAATTTCAGCCGTGCTAAAATACACAATATAGTAACAGCTGTGAGACTCACCCGATCAACACGTAACAAACATGGGAATAATCATATCCAAGTGTAAAATGCACAAAAAAAACGAACAGAGATTTGTTACAACCAAGTCACCTATTACAATCAGAAACAATATTTTCACTCGTCTGATTGACATCTGCAGACGTGTTTGATATCAGTAGCTGTTATAACTTTAGAAAGACACATATGGAGGTAGTTTTTAATATTTGCTTTCTTGTCATTCTCAGACCACATGCGAACACATTTAAAACACATTATAAAACACATTTGTTGACAGCAGTTACACTGTACACTGTTCCCTTCACATTAACCCTATTAAATCCAAGCTGCACACCTGCGTTCACAGAGCCACTTCAACAATGCAAGCTGTCACTTTTAATAGTACGGAACGGTGTGCCCAAAACATTCTGTAATCATTTATTTCCCCGTGCCGCTCCAACACCATGTCATTTTCTTTTATTCCTGAAAAACTTGTGGTGTTTTAGCCAGAACTTCAGGGCTTCAATAAAAAACAGATTTTTCCCGCCAAGCACAATAAAGGACAAAAAAGTCAAAGATAATCAGTGAATCATGATTTTAATTTCAGTCTCATGTCACGTGGTTTTAGAATAAAATGAACATTTATATGAACATTTGTTTTACATGGAGGACAGAAGTTTGGGTGGTTTAATAATTTTTAAAAGAATCAGTCATTCAAAATGCACTACAACAACAGAAAGTGTTGGTGCATTTTGGTTTAGCCAACAGGCATTAGTAACCAAATATCTGATCAGAAGTCCATTGTACAGAAAGCCAGCTTTGTCCTTCACTGAGTTTGACTGTCTTTCAGATATCTGTAACTTCCAGATGGGGACTGTTTGCAGACAGCATTTGACTGCTTATAATCTCTACATCCTAATATCCCCCACAGCTGCCTGACATTACCTCCTCGTGTTGTTTTAAACTATTAAACGATGTGGGTGTGTATGGATTAAGAGAAACACCTGAAGTTAACTACATAACACCTCCACTGAAAGATTACAGCACCATCTGTGCTGAGTGTGGAAGCATGCAAAACCAAGCAAGCCCTGACTGCCTGCAATGTACAGTGTCTAGACTGAGCAAAACATGAACTGGATTTGTGGTTTAGGGGTATTAACAGCAGTAACATGCATGCCATTGTGTCACAATATTTGTTACTCACTGAAGCCACTGAACATCTCAATCCTTTAATTTACAATGATGGACAGCTAATTTGTCACTTCATTGAATTCACATAACATTGTGTCTTTGTATTAAACATTTTAATTAAATTTCCCTTGACAAACTTTATTTACAACCAATTTTACCTCAATAACATGACTTAAATCTGAATAAAATAGGTTATTTAAAGAGAAAAAGAAATTTTAAAAGTGGGCGTTTACAAACCCAAAACCTCCCTCTCCAGCAACCAGCTATGTAGCCTATGTGTAACGTATTGTCGCTGAAATGTAGCTAAAAAGAAAATTTGCAGATTTTGTACTTTTTTCAGTACAAAAATAAAGATTTGCACAATATGACCAAAAACATGGAAGTAATTAGGGTCAGTTTTGGGTTTTTATGTAGACAGGAAACACATTTTTTCCTAACTGAACTGCTGTGAGTAAATCCATGCTGTCAAATTTGTCCTACTTTATTTCTTTATCTCAGCAGTTTCTCAAAATATGAGTGCATTAAGATCTGTCACAGTCAGCAAGAAGCACTCACATGTCTGGCTGAGGTAGAATGAGGTAGAATGAGGTAGAATGAGGCGCTGCCGGGACCTGGAGGATGTCATGAGAGGCTGAGGTCATTTATCTGGTCACTCTGACTCAGGCAGATTGTTGACCCCAGAGAAACACTTCAGTTATGTTGCAGTGATGTCAGCAGCTTCTTACCCTTGTGTGGCCTGCCATTCATGCTGTGTATGTGATGATGTGTGGCAACCATTCCTGCAGAAACAGCAGAAACTGTCTGTTAATATAAAGGAAAAATAAAGGAAGAAAGAGAGAGAGAAAGAGAGATGCGTAAACAATATACAGTGTGCAGAATGCTGAAAGCCAGCCTGTCATCTCTGCTGATGTCCACTGTGAGTCACAGACGTTGTCATTGAATCCCATATGATGAGCAGACCTGGCAAGCGCTTTAAAGCACTGCATGTTCAGAAGACCCTTCCTTTAGCCCTACCATTCATATTAGAAATCACAGAGCAGGCCAAACCAGGCTCAATGAGCGTTAAGAATGAAACTCTGGCTTTCTCCCAAAACGGTAAGTTGCCTGCAGCCTACTGCCTACAAATCCAGCTTGGATTTTTTCACTGATCTTGAATACATTTTGTAATTCCCTTCTCTTTAAAAGTCACATATGACGCACACTTTGAAATTGAACCAAAACAAGCTATTTTTTGTAACATTTGAAATACGACATTCAGATTGGGGGCATAGCTATGATGCCTTGGAATGCTGCCTATGTAAGCAGCTCACTGAGGTTTTGGAACAGAGCCCAGAGTTACAGGTAGCACCACACGTCGGGTCTGCCACAGATGTTTTGAGCTCACAAAAATGACACAGGGGTTCGAGTCCTGCCTGTGACGTGCCCTGATACCAACCAGCACCAACCTCAGTGACAAAAACGCAGTGTTACATAAAGCAGGCCAAAACAGAAAAAGCATTTGTGCTTTTTAACGACACACAAGAAACAACCAAACAGGCTGACGCTTTCAAGACAGCCTACCAGTGATGACGAAGTAACAATTAGCCCTGACAGTAGCCACCAGCTCAGTCTGAACCTTTGGGTGAAGATAAAACAGGACAGAAAGAACTGCAGCAAAGGTAAACAAAGGAAAAATGACACGGGAGCAGAGCTTCCTTTAATTGAGAGAGACTTCCTTTTGATGCAACTCCAGAGACGAGACACTGGCTTGTGTATTAATTACACAACCACGGCAGTAAGCTCATTAGCACGATGCTAATGATCCTTGTTTACTACTATCTGATGTCAAAATGCCATGCATGAGACTCCAAAAGAAAAGCGTGAGTGCAAAGACCTGCCAAATGTGATAAAGACCAGCGAGACTCTGGTCATGAAGCGCTAATCTACACTGTCAGAGGCATAAATAATACATATTCACTCATGTATTCCCAGAACAGATTTTTTTCTGATGGAAGCCTTTACAGTAATGAGTGATAATTAGGCATGTTTATATTAATAAAACACACGGAGACATATGGGCAAACAAATACGTATATACACATTTTCAAGCCCTGTAGAAGCGTAAATATTCCAGCTATTAAAGTAAGTTAGCATTTCGACATAAACCTTGTTCAAGCAACAGATATTTTAAGTTTCAACTTGCATACTGTATGACAAAAAAATACAGATTGAATCACTTCAAATGAAAACTTAAAAATCCCTTATTGTCTTCTTATTCAATGTTATGCTTAATACCATAAAACAGACCAATTAAAGAAATTTTACAGTTGCAGGGACATTAGCTCAATCAGTGGCAGGAGTTTGGGGCGGGGCTATCTGTTTGCTCGACCAATGGCAGACAGGGGGTCATGTTCTGGAAACAGCAATTATTTTAACAGTTTCGTTTGCCTTCAGTGCCACACAAATATCATTATAAAAATGACTGGCAGAGCTATAAAAATATTTAGGATAGGATGTGCTTTGCTCCTGTCAATGCGATACTGAGAGAGCACAGCTTCCTCAGTGTTTTTAACACTCAAGTCGACTTGGCTACAACACAATAGAGATGCCCTACGGAGATCCACGGAGCCAAATTGCATTTCTGACAGTTCCTTTTATATTTGATTATCAACCATTTAAACACAATGTCTAAGGTCTCAAAAGAGGTCAGTCTCTCCAGGGTACGAGTCTTCATTCAAAGCCCATTAGCATGTGGAGCAAGGCCTCCCTTAAGAGAGATTGTTTTTCTCCTCTAAAAATAGATTGTGTTTTTGAGAATTTTTCAGGTAAACGAAACTGAAATTGTTGCTCTGAAAGCACACTTCAATACACTTCATTTCATCTATTGTTTCTTCCCTGTCACTCATTTTAAGCTACCGGCGGTGTACCCACATGGTGTACCACACTAAAGCACCTTGTAATGCCAGAGTAATCCTTCCTTTTACCACAACAATGAACAATGGGATGAATTAAGGTCTAGAGAGTGAAAAACGAGCAATGAGTTCAGAAATAAGAAACATTGAGAGAACGTATGCTAGGTGTCTTTTCCCGTGACGCCTGAATGGAGCTGGACATCAATAACAATTGCAAAAACAATCCCACGATTCTCTGCATGATGTTTATTGGGTTTCCGCATCCTCCTCCTACAAGGGGATACAAAGTAAGACAGTGAGTGAGTGTAGTGCCCCTGTGGATTTAACAGAAGGTGAGTGAACTGGGCTGGAAGTCAAAGGTTCAAAACACAGAGTAAGACATTTGTATAGAACAATATAAGAACGTTTCTCATGGTTTCCATCTATCATGAAAATGAAACTGAGGGTGTGATACCCTCAGAAGTTATAGATCACATTCTGAGGAAAAACAGCTAATAAGGCTCAGATATGTTTAAAAAACTGCATTGTTGGAGCTAAAAATATATCTTTTGAAATATTTTATTGTCTATATTTGGACAGGAAAATCTCAGAAATATCACAGAGACATTAGAGCAATGTAACCAGATATTTTTTGAATCTGCAAAACAAACCTTTCTGTTCAACTTTTGATTGTTACAATGACCCCATATTAGTGGCGTGTTACCTGCACAACTGAGAAATCAAGACTCGTTTCAGAAATCGTGTTTTAAGCGCTATCTCCTCATTTTTCCGACTGCCACACCATTAGTTGTACTCAGCTAAGCAACTAGTAATTAACATGTTTTAAAAATGAAAACGATCTGCTATCACCATGGTAACTAAGGGACATTTTAAGCACTTACAGTATTTACTTACAAAGGAATGTTTATGTTGCTGCATGTCACGTGTAACAGCAATTATCTTTCACCTGTTGCCCCTCATTTTCACAAGACATGATACTACACCAGAAATAATATACAGTCAGTGTATTACTGGAAATAAACCCTGACAGGTGATCTCACACGCTCTTGTGTCAGCCGGAAGAGGTTGTATATTATCATGCCTTTCATAAGGCTATTCAAATAAACACATAAACGTGTGGACTTGAACTATTAGTTTGGGTCAAAAATATTGTAGAATCGTGCTTGTGAATTATAGTAAAACAAACCTGCACTAAAAATAAGGTCTACTGTTGAGTAGAAAACAATTGACCCAGCAACAAGACAAACGCTCCAGTATTACATTACACATTAAAGTTCTTAGTTTTCTGTGATCTCTGACCTGTTCCTCGTGATGTTTATGATGTTTTCAAGCTGTTGTTCGTAATAAAGTTGATACTGAAGTCTACATGCATTTTACTTCAATGGCAAATCTTATGACGTGTGAGGTGTAGCTGATCATCACACTTGATGATGCGACTTTATTACATTCCCTTCAACGACTTATTTTTTATTTTAAAGAACCAACTATAGTTATACGTATGCAGCCTATATATAAGTTTAGCAACTTTTTGGACACACCTTTGTTTCCTTCAGACGGAGGTGCGTCTAGCTAGTTCATCAGATGGAGCGCACTGTGACGTCACATCATTTCATACTTCTGTTTGACAACAGAAACAAAAAAAAAAAAGAGAGCTTTTTTCAGTACTATTGAGTGTCTAATACAGTATGTGAGCTCACATATTAGGAAAGAAGTAAAACAGATGTGAAATACCTGGACAGAATAGAAGCAGGGATGTGATGTATATTCATGTGATGGATGTGATGGCGTCATGAATATGCTAATAAACGAGTGATGTCATCCAGGCATGTTTAAGGACTTTCTGAGAAGGCTTGACTTTGCATTAAAAAGTTTGCAACAACAGGTACCAGCGATGTTGCATTTTGTCTGCTATGAAGGAATATAAAGATATACAGATAAATGTAAAGTGCTTTTTTGCAGTAAATATTGACTGATTAAATACATTAGTGTTGGTAACCATATGAACTACAAGTGGGCGTGTTGTGCAAAATCTGACATATCTGAACGCTGTTGTAGTCTATCCTCAGGATGTTATTCAGTATCTAAAAATAGACTGCAGCCAGAATGATGCAGATTCACATCATGTCTTGTTAGTACAGCAGGCGTCCACTTCTACATATTCATATTCTGGTAGGCCTGTTTGTCATGCAAAACAAAAGATTGTGCATTCAGCTGTAATTCATTCCACATTAATACAATAACCAATATAAATCCATACCAATAAAATATTTACTTTTAACATTATTATTCATGTCATTCTACTCGTGTGAAATATTTGTTTACAGTTTAAGTCTTGAGAACACACAATCTTGTTTTAAACACAAAATTAAATCATGCACGTATATCAGTTTATACTGATATCAAAATCTGGATCTTGAAAGCCCTAGAATGGGGTTGTAAGAACATTTCCACAACATTACCATTCAGTAACAGAAACGTTTAAAATGTTCCGTAAAAAACATCCAGTTTTTTAGATGTTGTATTAACGTTATTGCTCGTTTTTTTAGAATGCTTCATTAAGAATTTAAGAATAAAGTTTTTAATATAAATACATACAAATATATGTTTAAAAAGTTAGTAACTGCTAACGCTACTGCAAGAACGTTTTTGATAACTTGGAGAGAACTTTTAGAGACTGTTAAAAGCCAATACTGAAAATGTTTCGTTAGCTGGGATGTCATCAACAAATGAACAGTCACTTGTGAATTATGTTTGTCAGACTCGGGTGCCGATTACAAACTGGCATGAAATTGTATCCCTCTCCACGGTTTGCAAAACAGCCATACTCAGTAGAGAGATACTCAATAAGAGAACCTGGAATGAGAGATAAGGACACCTGACAGATCTCCTACAGTCTGTATTTATTGATGTGAAGCTGGACTCTTGTGCCCCTCCTTCTGATTTTGCCCTTGAAAGTTTTCTGGCACCTAAAACCAAACGTCAGGAGAAAAAAAATGCCTGCCAAGATCTGAATGAATATATCTTGAACAACAAATCCACCCTTTAGAGAGAAGACACTCCCCTGATACATGCAATTCAATTACCAGAGAACAGAAGACATTAAGAAGATTCAAGGATCGTTGAGGAAGAAGCTGAAAAATGTGGAAGCAAATCATGTCATCACATCTGCCCATTTGAATCTTTCTCTGTGGCCTTCCCACACAGCCTGTTAAATTTTATGGGCATTGTTTCATGGTCGTTGGCCACCCACCATGACTATATACTATAACAATGCCAAACAGGGGCTAGGCCACATAATTCATTCAAAGTTTAATACAGCAACCCACATCAAGACCCAAGACACTTACCCGGGCAAAATGTCAACACGATAATTGCCACGAAAACTGACGTTGTCTAAATTAAAGGCTTTATAAGTCCTCTCAGGATGTCTCGCAGCACACCTCACTCAGGTATGATAAAAGCTTTGAGGATTAAGCAGTTTAATTTGCCATTGTCCCTGTAGTTAGTCCAAAAGCCAATAATATGTCATCACCATTATGTGAGCTGGAATTCTAATGGGAAGCAGGATGGAGTAATTTTGAGTTTCCCTGCATAAAGACATCCCCGCTAACAAAGAACGTTCCCAGAATGGTGGCTAACGTTCTTCTAAAGCTGTTTCTCTTAGAACATTCTTAATACAACGTTTAAAAAATTAAATTTAAAACAATGCTAAAACTTTTAAAATACAGTTTTTAATGTTTGTTACTTAGTAGAAATGTTAGGGAAATGTTCTTACAACCTAAAATCATTAGCTGGCATATGTGGGACATCACAGGGACAAACAGGGACAAACATAGCTTCATTTATCATCCGCACACAGGGCTGCGTCAGACGGCACTTGGTGAAAAAGCAATGAAATACTGGCGATCTCTGCCTCATGTGGCATGTACATGTGCTTCTGTGTGCGGTTCCGTTTGCATGCCTGTGTCAGGAGCAGAAAGACGAGGGACCGAGAGATTTTCAACAACCTTGACATCCTGAAGACCTGATTTTAAAGTGAAAAAGATATACTAGCATGCAAGACTGATGTAAGCACAGCTACACACAGTATTCACTGTGCGTGTGTGTGTGGGTTTAACTAACCATATACTGGTCTAAGGAATGTCCCCACTTAGATAAGTAAACGTGTGTGTGTATGCGTTTTAAAATACCAAGCTGGAATGCAATTTATTTTTAAAATTATGAAAAAGACAGTCAGACAGATTACAAACCCATTTACAGCAGAAGTGTTGCTTATGATCTGGGACATTTTCATGTAAACTTAAACAGTAAAGGATGCACTTGGCTTCACCTGACTTTGACTGAGCACAGAGACAAAGCTATCAAGGCGTAAGACATGTAATGACATTGTGGCGGCATCTATCACAGGTTTATGCCAACTCAGCCTCTGCAGCAGTATTTCCCAATTACTGACTGTCACGCCATAAGTCACATATGATGCAGTAAATCATTGACCAGATACAGATGACATGAACCGTTTCCAATCAGATCCAATAGCTGCCAATTCCGTAACACAATCAGAACTGTTCATCCAGCCTCCATTACACTTTTGCCTGGACATATCCTTGGAATCTTCTCACAGAGAGCCCATGAAAATAACCATCAACTGACCGTCCCTATAGATCAACAGCAATAATCATTCATCTTCATATACTCTTAAAGCAATTCTGCCGAAGGCCCAGGATTACAAACCCACACATGTAATCATTGTTCACAGATTAACAGCACTGTGTTTACAAAAGCCTCCCAATTACAGCAGATCTACTGCCTGTCAACCGCACGTTTATGTTTATCATACTCATTATGTGAGGTGGAAGAAATCCAGGAGGAAAAGTGAGGATCATTTTAATGAATTAGGCTGTAAATTAATGACGCTTTAAAACATTTATTCAAGCTAATCAAAATCAAGGTCTTTGATGTGTTTCCATTAATTGCAGACCTCGATTAAACCCCATATCCAGTTTATAAATGTTTTCCAGTGTGTATCTGTGCTAAGAAACAGAGAGAGAGAGAGCTGCTCATTTCTGGTTTATATTTGGCATATTACTTATTTGAAAAATTCAGTAAGGTCACTCAAATGTAGAAATAGTTTAGATGAAATCTAACCATGAAAACCATGCAGTGTAAAGATGTGTGTTTCTGTAGATTCTGTATGCCAACATCGTGTTTGAACCCCAGGTAACAACCTGATAACATGTAGAATTTGAAAAGATCAAGTCACTTTGGATAAATGTGTCTGCAGGATATTATATTTTTAATTTGTTGTTACAATAAATCCTAGTGTGACCAAATTTAGTGTCCCCTATTTGCTGTAATTTAAAATATTTTTTTCAAAATGTGGTATTTACAGTTCTTTTGCCCATCATTTGGATCATGATTTTGTTTTCAGAAATGCATTCCTCTCATTACTTGCAAGAGCTTTGAAAACTCACATGGCTTTTCAACAGTCAAATTACACTCTGTAAAATTAAATATTTGCAGTGAGATTACAATGAAAGGAAGTATGAAATGTAATTCTTTCACGAGCCCTTACGAGTGTTATGAGAGCACACGTGGCATTTTCTTCTGCATATTTGATCCATTTTCATGGTTGAGCAGGAGACAGCTTATCTTGGTGGGGGACAGGCTAAGAAAAAAGGAAGAAATAACAAAACACAATGGATTTAAACAGACTCAAACCCATAACTCAGATTTAAACCTACACACTGTGCCAGCCTTTACTAGCATGACTAGTCTCCCGCAGATCTCCTGTCATCAGTCATTCGCCCACAGAGCAGAAATAGACAATAAATGCTCTTCTTTATCTGCTGTACACAAACCATCTTTAAATCAGAGTTTAATCTAGACTAACTTAGACTAAGATATGGGAGGATAGGTTTAAAGATAGTAAAGGTTAGATAGGAGAACAATTGATGTCATTCTAACCAGAGTGAACTAGCTTCCTAGCTAATGATTTTAGGTTGTAAGAATGTTTCTGTAACATTTCCATCAAGTAATAAAATGTTTTAAAGTTATTTTGTTTTAGGAACATTCATTTTTTTAAACGTTCTATTAACATTATTACTTGGTTATATGAAAATAATTCAAACATTTTTTTAATTCTGTAACATTTTTAAAACATTCCACTAACTACTTAAGAATAACGTTTTTGATATATGATACATAAGGTTGGAAAAACATTCTACTAATGTTACTGCAAGATCATCAGGTTCTCTTAAAGGGTTGCTCCTTGATACGTTTCAGATCATCCAGAAGACATTTTCTTTTAGCATGCGCTTCAGCTGTAAACTAGCATTTTACAACTATTATGACAACTATTACACAGTTGTTTATGCTTCCCTTACTTCTCTTCTCCTTCATTCAAAAGACATCTAAGGTTAGAAAAGTTGTAACACCCAAAAATGTACTTGTTTTGCAGAGTCTTGCCTGTAAGCACATACATCCCATTACCCTCATTACCCAATAATCCCTCAGCGTCTGACATTTCATTTCACACGACTGAAATTGTGTTCTACATTAATCCTGGCACGCAAGTTTTTGCTGGTTTCTTTTTGACAGATTTCCAGGTTGTTCTCCAACCCTGACATGTGTTTTTGTCTCTCCGCATTTGCTCTTGACAGATATATTTCTTAAAAGCTATTAACTGTGCGTGTTTAGTTGCTGGTTGTGCAGGAAGATAATATGTTCCTTGTCTTGAACACAATTAAATGCCGCAACTGATTCAACAAAAGAAAACGCACTGAGCGGCACAAGATGTTAATAGAAAGTGGCTCTTTGTAAATTGCCATTTGTTTTCTACATCAATAGAATGCTTATTATTACACGGCCACATAAAGAGGGCAATAATGGTTTACTGTAAAGATTTCCTACTAACTGTAATAAAGAGGTGAACAGACAATTGGATGAGAACGTTATTATCTCTAAACTTAGTGAATACTATTTGCTCTTACACTAAAACAATTTGAGGACAAATGGGAAATTATTCAGATATGTTAACTTACAATTTATGACCACAGTCCATAATGGCTGTAACTAGGTAACTAGGATAAATGAGGCTTGTACTTATGTTTACACAGTTTAAGTGTAGACCACATGGAATACTGAAAGAAATAAACATTTGCCCCGGGCTGGGGGTCTTTTACCCTCTAGTGTGGTGTAAAAAGCCCCTCTAGCTGCTTGTATATTTAAATGGTTTTTAAAACAAATTGTCTTGCATTAAAACTCAAAAGTTATATTACACATCTATGTTGAAGCATCTAATGTGCCTAAATATAAATATTCTATGTTTCCCCTTTTTTAATTTTTTGCTGCTGCTTCTGTTTTTAACAGAATCCTTCCAACATCAGAAAATGAATCATCGAGCACAAAAACAGACAGAAATGAAAAGCGAAACACTATTCACCTTACAGAAGAGTCACGGAGAGCGTGTGGGGAGCGTGTGAGTCAGCTGGGCTCGATGGATTGCTGCTCTCTCTGTTGACATCGTGTTAAAGAGACATCAGCCACAGAGTTTATGGATGTAATAGTATTTCTTAGCCTTCGCCCTCCGGCCACCGAAAAACTTTTCATCCGCAACCTCCATTTTCTCAGCTGAGCTCCACACAGTCATGATGTAGGCTCATATCTTCTCCTCAGATCTGCTTCCAGACTAGCACACTGTATCATAGCTGATCTGGTTTCTTCCTGATAGAACGATTTGCCGCAGGTGTGAAAATACAAGAATAACTTAAACTATGTTTTGTAACTAAAAACTAAAGTTGTACGAAAAATATTCAAAATGTTATTAGAAATAAATGCTAACAATGCTAAAAATAAATGTTAAAGAAACGTTCTTTCAGCCTTACTTTTTTAGCTATGGAGACATATAATTTAAAGAAACAGTTACATCAGCGTTTGTTTATTCTTATTTGATTAACTATGAAGATTGGACATCTTTTTACAGCACTGACAGTACGGGGACAGCTGATGCTGACTGAGAAACCAGAGAAAACTGAATTTTTTGCAGATATGAGAACTGATGAAAGAAATGCATCAGCCATACTCAGACCTCGGGGAGGGAAGACAAGCTGTTTTAAAACAGGATGTTATTTTTCACAGTGTCATTTATTTGGCAACATGTATAGTGATGCATTACTGTATCAGTTTTGGCTGTTCACTTGTTTGTTTTTTACTAAATCTTTCTCTTGCCCCTTGAGTAAAGTGGATTTGAGAAACATTGCAACAGATAAAGCTCCTAGCTACAGAAACGGATTCCTAAACAGATTTGAAATGGAAAATGAAGACGCATCTGTTGTCCAAAAAGTTATTATTAAAATGATTTGTTCAGGCTAACATCTAGAGAGAGATGATGGTTAACTTCTTCAATAACACACAGTCTTTCACAGCTGAATCAGACTGAAACACAGATTCACATCAGCCATAGCCAGAAGACAAAAGCTGAAATGATAGTCATTCGTTTTTAATGGAATAATAACTTAATGGACAATCCACAGGCCAAACGGTCCGCTGTGACTGGAGACGCATCTGAAACAGTGATTTACTGATGTGAAAACACAGCAGAAATGAACTCATTCATTTTTAATAAGCCTCTCTCTCCTCTCACCCTCAATCTCTCTCGCTCATCACATTTTAATATGTATGCTGCACTCATTGGCATTACACTCTGCTCTGGTTAGTGAGTCAGACAGTCCGCAGGGGCCACGGGGACAGAGCAGTGAGGGATCTGAGCATGAGCCACCAGCTGCCTGTAAGAAACCGTGTCCTCAAACCACTGTCACAAACCAGCTAACAATGATATATGATATACAACATTAAAGAAATGTTCTACTAACGTTCTTACAGGAATGTTTTGGATCATTTTGAGTGTTGCTGAATAATTGAGGTAGTGAGCTCATGTTCTGTTTGCTGTTGTTAAGCAAAAACAAAGTCAAACTGCTTCATCTGAGGATGTGTGTTTAGAGAGAAAAAGACAGACAGTTTTTTTTGTTTCTTGAAGGTGCATCAGGGTCTGGGGTACGAGCAGACTCTCACAGCAACCATTTAGATATTGTGAATATGAACAAAAGATGTTTTAAAAGGGGCAGATGACTAAACTGGCCTTATAAAGGGTGAAGAAAATTAAACGCACAGCTTTAATACACTTAGCAAACTGCATTAGATTGACTGTCAGAGCACTGGAGACGCAGAGATGATGAGATGGTGCACTTTTCCTTTGGAGAAAGGAAACCATCTCATTAGATAATCACGGAGTCAAAAGAAGACTCCAAAAACACACTGAACACAACAACACGCAAAACACACAAACACCTCACCACCAATGTTTATGCCATTACATTCCTCACTGTGTTTTAATACGCGAATGTTTCCCCAGACACATACCCACCACTCAGTGATGTAACGTTGCCATTAATAATTAATAAAAACATTAAAAAAGTCCATTTTAAATTCTGTAACATTTCTAAAATGTTCCTCTAACTAATTAGGAACCACAGTTTTGATATATATGATATATAACATAAAAACTTATTCTACTATTACCAAAAACTTTATACTTTGAAAATTTGAACTTTAAATAACTTTGTTGCCAATTTCTGGAATTCCCTACTATTAACAAAAATCAGTGACCAAATTTACATTTTTTTCCATTTAGCTCTACATTTATTTCACTTATTTCACTGAGACTTACAGTGCTTGTAAGGTATATGTTTTATCAGTCTGTGTTTTCTGAGACTCGAACCCATAGTATTGGTGTTGCAAGCGCCATGCTCTCCCAAGTGAGGTACAAGAACTCTAATGACACATGATTGCTGTAGCTACATTTACTTAATCAGCCACATTACTCTTTTGCGAACACCTCTCTGTCTCTCTATCACCTGCGAACCTTTAATATCACTTTTCCTTTCAAATAAGGACATTTGGGAGACAATTTTACCACTTTAAGCAGCACGAGAGGAAAAAGAAATTTAGAATTCATGTAACTGAGGAGTGAAACTCTCGGGAGCAGCCCTTTCTCTCTCTCTCTCTCTTTAACTCTCTGTCTGTCTCTCTCTCTCTCTCTCTCGTTAAGAAGAAACAAAGATGCAACACACACAAATTTCCACACACAAAATTCTGGGAAGAATAAAAGACAAAAACAGATTTTTACATCTGAAAGGTGTAATTATAGAAACACTGGACCTGTGCTTAAACATCCCTCACAGATCTGTAGAAACAAACATACAGAACATATAAGAACCTTTTTTTTTGCTCCAGGTCATTAAAAATCTCTACCAATAACACGTAAATAAACTTTAAATATGTACATAAAACACCTTTGAATATTAGCTGTTTTATCGCTTCTTTTCTGCCTATCAGTGTCTGTTTTCTCTCCAACAGAAGTTCTTTATTTATTTATAAGGTCCATGAATAATGAAGTAGTAGTGTTGTGTTCCTGTGCAGTTTAAGGTAAAAATAAAAGTGTACAGACTGCATTTTTACAGGCGTGAGGCACCGGCCACTTACAGCGCGACATCCATAATGACAAAGAAGTGTTAACCTTGACTTTACACAACAAGGAGAGAGTTTCTGTGGCGGGAATACAAAGCAGGAAGATGTCAACACAGTGACTCACAAATCCCTTCTGCAACCTCCCACTACTCACTGTTTACCTGAAAAAAGAGAACCAGGAAAGAAAAACAATGAAGGGACTTTTCTTCACTGATGGTATCAACACTGTGCGGGTCATAATCAGGATGTGAATGCTGCTCTCAGCTATGGATGCATTTTTCACAAGAATATTTTTGTGAGAAAGTTATCACTTCACATCTGTCTGTCCATCCATCTAAAAAACCTAAACTTCACAGTAATTCTAAACCTCAAATCTGATTGGTTGACTTATGTTGCCCAGGAACATCTCCCACTTCGTGAAGGCAAATTCGTGAAGGTCTTGAGAAACCTTGTGCTTAAGATGTTAAAATCAGCTTGGACTGAACCTGAAGATCTGTCTGTTAGAATCATTAACAACAGAGGCCTTCACATATGATGAACTGAACAGCACAATGTCCTTCTGCGATCTGTGATTGCACTGTTTTCAATATTAGAAGAGTCTGGCACACATACACACAAACAGTCTTCATTAGAAATGTAAATTAAATTAAAACCGAGCGAGCAAAGTTGGCCATGATTCATTACTTTTCCTATGAATGCATTTAAAATCGCGGTGAACAGTTGGAATCATGCAGGCTTTTAACAGGAATGTGCGAATCACTGTGTCAAAATCACTTTTTGATGTTGTTTTTATCATTAAATATGCTGGAAAGAACAAAAGCATCAGAATTATTATGCTGCGTTTAGCGTCTGGTGAAAACAGGGTCTCTGCGTGTAACTCGCCGAGCGTGAAGCCTTTAGGAGGCAAGACGAAGGAATGCTGTCAGCAGCAGATCTGCGAAGAGCTAAAGTGCTTAACCTCACGGCAGGGGGCAGCGCGCAGACTGCACCTGAACACACAGGGACCCCATGAGGGACCACACAGCGAAAGAGAGAGAGGCACTGTGGGGGCTGAATACAATCTGTCCAGCACAGCATTAACTCACACACACACACACCTACTTGTCAAATCTACTTCCAAGCCATCTGACAAGACTGTGTGCTTGACTCACACACACCCACACAAACATGTCAAAGTAAGCCAACAAACACACACACACACACACACACACACACACACTCACCTTCCTCTCTTACCACACCGTAATCCACAACACACACACACCAACCCGAGAAAACAATGTGAAGTAGGCAGACACACACCAAACTACAGGGACACACATTATACCAAAGTCACCAGCATGTCACTGTGAAAATAAACAACACATCAGACAGCACACACATACACTCTCAGGCCAAACACTCATCACTCGAGACATTAAACACACACCTGAAATCAGTAGAAACTCCAGACAACAACACAGCCTCTCACACGTGTAACAACACCTGAGCTGTAACACCAACATACTGTAACAGAACGATTCGGCACTCAGTCACTGTCTGTCTACATTTTTAATGTTTCTGTTAGTTAATGGAAATGTTAGGAAAACATTCTTACAACCTAAGATTGTTGATAATTGACATGTTTTATCATGTTTACATCTATTTTTCCCCTAAATCAGTGCAGAATTTGCATATACATTCCATCTTTATTTCATTAAAGCTCATGTAGCTTTAACAAGGGTAAGAGTTATTTCTCCTCATCTATTCAATAATATATATATATATATATATATATATATACAGCAGTCAGAATTGCTTCTCATGTTAATTGCATTCCTTTATATGATAATTACCCAGGAATGAAACAGGGCCCATTTAAAACTATTAGAGAACAATCAAATGGTCTTTGGTTCCACCTACACTGAGTGTCCAAATGCTTGATAACAGGCTGTCTGCGCAGCCGATGGGTCCCTGTAGATGCCCCTTTCAATGAAGCGTCAAGAGGGTCCTCAGCCAGAGAGATCTCAGACAGCTTCTCCACTAACACACAGAATTCTCCACTAAACATAATTACAATTTATCCATTTGCTTTCCTTCTTTTTAGTTTCTTTAGTTCACAAAGCAATTTACAAGGACATGACATGTCATGAAAACTCATTTATGAACTCATGAATAACTTATCCTTTAGGTTTCTGTGTTTCCATCACGGCTTAAATGAACACAAGACATATATTACATCACAGGTTCTCAGATAGATATCATCACAGGGTCTAATAACATCTCAAAACATTTCACAAACAAAATGACAGGACAGAGAGAAAATTCTTTTTCAAGTTTACCTTGTGCAAAAACCATCTGGCTCCTCTACATCCTTACTCACCACTTACATCACGTTGTGCAGACGAGAGAGAGACACACGGGGAATTTCAGAAAGAGGATGAGAACTGCAGCCATGACCAGACGACCCCGGCAGAAAATGAAAGGAAGGATGATTGAGCTCAGAAGATCATGTTCCTTCATCAGCAGACCTTCTGATGTTCTTATATGTGAAGGATTATGACTTTAATTTAAAAGATTGAATAGTATCATTCTAAACACAATGGTCATATTATTACCAACATTTTTTATGTTTATGTTAATTTTACACCCCAAAACTCAAAATTCCAGTTCAGGCTTCTGTGTTCAGAAGCTACAGGTCACCATTACAACACGGCCTGAACTGAAGAACTGTCCCACCACTTTTGTATCCATCATTATCGTCCTGTGATAAAGTGTCAAATCATTGCTATTCATTTTAAACTGTATGGATACAGTGTGCTCTATTGATACTTTTTTTATTACTTTAATATTAATACTTAAGACGTTGTACTTTTGAGACTGACTTTATTAACAGTTTTCAGGCAGTAATGACATGTCTGGTTTGAGTCAGTTTGAGTTCTCTCAGCATCAGGCAGGAGCTTTTAAAAGAAGAATCCAAATCATCTGCAAACTGAACTCTGACTGAGAAACCAACTCTGGGCAGCTTTGCCGTCTCCACAGGAAGTGACTGTTCACACAGTTTCTAACCTGTTTATTTGACACAGACGTCCAGGGAGGGCAACCCTGTTTGTGCTTCAGTACTAACCTGACCAGAACAAACCAAAGCTGCTCAGTGGACGAAAACGTCTACATTCTGTGTAGCTCCACAAACAGTCCACTGTTATTTCTCCTCCAACACCCTAAATAAACCCTGGTACAACATACTACAAAAATACAAAAAAGTATTACAAACGTTTGGGGGTTAAACTATTCCTTTTAATCATACAAAGTATGTCCTAAATATTACAGAGTATAGTTTGTATGCATACAATACATGTAACTAGATTACAAATACCATTACCATAATTTGAATGACTTGGATGAGATGACATTATATATTTACCCCAATCACAAAACGGCTCTGAGGAACTCTTGTTCAAGTGTCTTCAGGTGTGAAAATGGAGGCTGCACCTACGATGAAGATGCAAGCGGTAATGAAAGCCCACAGACGAACTCACGTTCTCCTTTGTAGATTTCACAGCTGCAGGTTCCCACTCAGCTCAGAAGATTAAATTTAGTCTTCAGAGTGCATCAGATTTATCAGACACAACAGAATGATACCCGTGTATAAACACATATAAAGACATACATCACTTCAGTTCAGAACTTATATACCTTATATATCATATATCTATAAAACATTATTCCTAAATTGTGGAACATTTTAAAACGTTATAGAATTTAAAATAATGAAAATTATGTTCTTATAACCAATAGTGTTAAAACAACATTTTGATATAAAAAAAACCTTTTTAACATTTTTGTTACTTAATGGAAACATTAGGGAAACATTCTTACAAGCTAAAATTGTTAGCTGGGTAGTTTCCTGAACCAATTAGGTGGTAAAAATGTCAATGCCTTTTAGTGTCTGTTAATGAGCGAGGTGTACAGAGTCACGCACTCTCTATGTTTACCTCACACAATATCCCATGGTATTCATTAGGGCCACATAAATATTAGGCTGATGTTGCTTAGCAACAGAGGGACACAATTGTTCTGCTCCAGTATTCAAAAGTTTTGCTCAGATAGCCAAGCTAACAACATGCATGTCCTGTATTCTCCTCTGTATCTCTTCCTCCTAACCTTCATTATGAGCCTGCAGCATCTCGGGAAAATCATTACAGATGAGAAATCTGTGTCCACCATAATAATGTTTACTTAAATGTTTAGCATAATGTTTACTTAAAAAATAAAGTCTGCATGAACTGAAAGTTGCAACCGACTATAACCAAGTTTTCTGATGTAATTCATAACGAAAAGGAAAAACAGGGGGTGTGGCTTGTTTTTTTCCAAAGGCTTTAGAAAAGCAGGCATTTCAAAGCTTGCAGAAACTGACCTTTGGAGGGGAGTGGTTAATGGCTCTGGCTCCGCCCATCAGACTGAAATCATCAGAGAAGGTCTGCTGTTGGGGGAAGCACATTTTCAGATTTTGATTAAAGATTACAAGGAAACATTAATTTAATAAAAAATAATGATGTGCACGGATACATCATTTATAATAAACCATGCAAGTCCATACAAATATTAGAATAGTATATTTTGATTTCACAGTGACTTTTAAGTATTAGTTAGAATCAACATAATGGTCCGTGACATGTGATTTCACCTCTGTGAACATTTATGGAAAAAAACAATAATGTGCTTGTAGAAGCATGTGATGTGTAGCGTGATCACCTGAATAATGATGTGAGCCGAGAGGCATCAGGATCTGCGGAGGCTTTCAGTCTCTGCACCCGGTTATTAGAGAGGGAAGCCCACAGGAACTTGTTAAAGGATGGAGAGGAATTGTGGTAAATAAGGTTAATTGGGAAGATCTGTCATAACGAAGGCGAAGCGTTCACTGCCACGACACCAGCCATAATGCAACACACTCCTTCTCTTTTCATTAGGGTTATAGAGAAAAGAGAGAGACAGAGAGAAACAGAGGACGAGAGACAGTGTGAATGAGGGAACAAATTGACACTTATTGTGGTGGGTGTGAGAAACAGACTGACAGAATTAAAGCCAGTAAAGGAGAAGAAAGACGACAGAGTAAGAAAGGAAGAGCATGTTGGAGAAATTGTGAGAGACAAAGTTTGAAGAGCTCTATTATAAACCCTGAGATTATTTCCTCTTCAGTGCCAACATACAGTAGCTGCATTCTAATGGAGCTAATGCAATACTTTTAATTAATATAAAATACAAAGCACACATCAATACCCAGCTCACAAGTTTAGGTAGTAAGAACATTTTACATTTCCATTAAGTAACAAACATGTTAAAAATGTTCTTTTGAATGCTCTAGGAATGTTCGTTCTGGACAAATATGCAATTATGGCTTTTCACCTAAAAATGAACAGAAGAGACAAAATCTCATAGACTTCCACTGATGGAGTGATCGGACTATTCTCTTTTAACTTAATTTAAGTTCATTTAAGCTAGTAAATAACCACACACAACACCTCAGAAATCTTCAAGCAAAATCTGCTGCGTGTACCGCCCATGAAAGCCAAATCTAGATTTACTTACTAGAAATTAATTTACTACAAACGCTACGCAAAACTCACGAACGTATTCAACAGTTCAGTGAAATTAACCTTTGCAAAGAGCTTCTGAAAACATTCACTGTGAGAAAACATGCGAGTCTCATTTTGATAATTTAATTTGGATGAACCTTGAAGTTTCGCTGATTACAATGAGTCCTTTTAGTTGCTATAATTTGCTTTCCGCAGCTTGAACTGTAAAAATGATCCTATATACAAAATCCTACAGAAAATATCAGGCAGTTTCCAACCTAAGAATATTAGGTTGTAAGAACATTTCCCTAACATTTCCATTAAGTAAACAAATGTATTAAAAATGTTATTTTGAATGTTTTAGGAACATGCAAAACATCCAGTTTTTTAGACATTGTATTAATGTTATTGTTAGGTATATGAACGTTATTCAAACTTTTCTTCATTCTATGTTTTTAAAATGTTCCACCGACAACTTAAGAAAAACATTTTTGATATGCATGATATATAGTGTTCTATATATA
>JAZGTH010000029.1:850000-910000 GCA_036877525.1 Chromobotia macracanthus
TACAGATTAGACATCTCAACCTTCAAAAACAGAGTGAGAAACAGAGAGTAGAAAGAAGGGTGAAGAATAAGAAGTGTTTTCAAAGATCACACTTCAAAACGATATGCAGAGAACGCAAAGCACAAAGGGAATTCTTAATCCAGCTGCTAATGATGTGAAACAAGCATTTGACATACCTGCTGGAATTTAAGTATGGATCACCGGAGGCAGTTTAATAAACAGCCACCAGCTCAGTTATTATGGCAATGCAAGCCATGAGGAAAATGACACACTGGCTATCTGGAATGTTTTTGTAGCTTAACTGGTAAAGCAGAGCACCAGTCATGAGTTCAGTTCTCCGGGGGCAGATGAGCTAATAAAACATATATCCCAAATGCGCTGTAAGTCGATTTGGATAAAAGCATCTGCCAAACGCGCATTAACACAAATGCAGCAGAGCTATGATTTTCCATGCTCGTACAACCATGTGTAACCCATCATGTTTAATCTGTTTGCAAACAACCATTTTTGGCAGTTTAACAAGAAATACTTTCCGCAGCATGCGTCTGCATGACCTTTAATATTTATTCTTTTTTTATTCATTTGTAGCACTTTCATCTGATTCTACCACAGTGCAAAAAAACATTCTTAAAGTGAAACATACTCTATATAACACACTGTAAGGGAACTTCTCGGAACGTTAGCGAACATTCTCTGAAAGTTCTCTCAAAGTTATCTAAAACATCTGTGCATTAACGTTACTAGAATTTTTAATGTTTTATATCATATATCAAAAAAGCATTTTTCATATTTTATATTTAATCATTTAGAAGACACTTTTATCCGAAGTGACTAGACTTTACAATTAATGAATTGCAGACTGAACAAAGGTTTCTTTCCTGTAGCAAACACACATTGCATTCTCCTTGTTGAACATTAACTCAGACCTGGTTTGCTTGAATGAAATGATGATTTAAATGCAGCCGTTACATAAGAAATCCAGCTGTCTTTAATCTTTAGAGATAAAGAGTTTAAGTGTGAAAACATACTGTAACTCTCAGAGCTCAACTCTCCTTCCCAGTGACACATCTGTCATCTGTCACAATTCTGTATCCCCTGAAACTTTCTCCCAGCTAACAATTTTAGATTGTAAGAACGTTATTCAAACATTTTTTAGTTCTGAACCTTCATTAAACATTCCACTAACTGCTTAAGAATAACGTTTTTGATATATATGATATATAATGTTAAAACACGTTCTACTAATATAAACAGTATTAAGAATTCTTAGCGTGTTAATTACCGGTTAACGTTCTCTTCGTAGCACACTTTGATGTCCAGTTTGAGATTCTCCTCCACAGGGCATAAGCCTCCGTTAGCATATATAAACATAATCTCTTAATATGTACCACTGGGGGCCTTAAAAACATTCATCAAGTATGATCTCATTTTTAAATGGTGCTATTATCTAAGTCACTCTCAACAGGAGAATGGCCAGACTGTCACTTTCTGTGTCTAATTTAAAGCCATTAGAGTAGATAGAACACATTTCCGTATTGCTTTCCACACGGACGTGAATGGTTAGGCGTTTAATTAAATTTGCTGTACATAAAGTCATTAGCAAGCTTTTTGAGAAACGTTATGCTCAACTGAGTCTAATTATTACCCACTGAAAGCTGCTTTCAAAGTTATTGTCTTTGATGATGATACACGGTCGCACACCGCTGCTCCTTTGTGAACTTTCTGTGGCTCGTTCCTCAAATTCACCTTCTTTCTCACTCAAGTTCAAAGAAAACTGAGGTTTATTTCAACTTTTCTGAATAACCATAACCTTTCAAATCTATTTATAACTTTGAACCTGAAGAAAATAACATTATTCTGACATTATAACATTATTCTTTTCCTGTACTTTCTTCCTTTTTAATGGTCAGAAGCAAACATGCTAATAAACTATACTGTATATAAAATATATCTTGCTAACTAAGTAACAAAGTGACATTTAGGGATATTTTTGTTAACAGGCAAAATTTCCAGCCACCTCAGTCATCACTCATGTTGCTCTTGTAGAACCAATCAGCTTCTTCTTACACTAAAGAACAGACATGCCTATTTTCTGATCAGATCCAATCTGAATAATTTTCCTCAGCAAATGCAAAGCCCCATAATGCAAACGTTCACCTCAATGGACAGCGACTGTGTCACCATCGTTTTTTAAATGACGGAGGAAATCTTTCTGAAAGTGTCAGAGATGGCCCTGTAGATGTGTGACTCCTACATTCTTAATTAGCGTGTTAACAACCATCATCAAAAAACAGGCGGTGGGGGGGCTGAGCCAAATCGAGCTGTTTTGAGTTGGTTTCCTCAGTGTCTAGAGATACTGCTGTTCTGCTAAACGCTCAAGGATAAACTATGTCTCCTGACTCAAACACAATTGATCTCAAAACCTGGACTGCCCCTTCAGCTCAGCTAGACTCAGCAGAAACAGACCTCAAGCTTTGAAAGTTTATGCCAAGACCATTAAAACAAAAAGATTGATAATTATAGAGCTCTCCTCTTTCCTGTTTTGGGCTGCAGTTTTGAAATCGCAAAGTAAGGATTAGTATGAGTACACAGCTAACAGGAAATGTTCTCAGAACATTGGCTAACATTCTCTAAAAGTTCTCTTAAAGTTGTCAAAAACTGTTCTTGCAGTAACATTAGGAGAATGCTTTTTAACGTTATATGTGATATATGAAAAATAGTTCTTAAGAAGATAGTGGAAACGTTCCTACAACCTAAAATTGTTAGGTGGGTATGTCCTTAAAGGATCCAGTGATGCAATAGATCAGCTAAGGATCCGTCTCGTTTTATGAGATGAATGAGTCAAAGGCTTCCTGTGGGAACGACACGAGTGAGCCAAGATGAGCCTGAAGTATCCATCAGCAAGCTTTCAGCTTAAAGGAGCAGTGGCTGAGAACACACAAGAGACATCACAATCATCACTCAGTGCTGTGCAGCGTTTGTGTCTGTTCTTACCACTGAAAAAGAAACATTTCCAGAGTGACATTTAGAGCTGCTATTACTGCTCTCTGTACAGCAGCCTTTTCTGATTGGCTGATGGATATCTGAGTCTGACCCCATTTAGAGATGTCGCTTGCTTTACTGGCAACGTGATTCATTGTTACGTTATCAGTTTGGTGATGTCAAAAGCTGATTTTACATTTCTGCATGCAGACTGTTGCGGTGTGTTCTGAAACATGAACTTAGAAAGTGGAAAGATACTTTCAAAGCTGCAAGTTACTCAGTCTTTTTTTAAGTAGTTCAATTACAGTCAAGCTACCCACTTATAGTTTTCAACAGTACAAAGTATTAACAAGTTAGTAGTTAGTAATTTTAGTACTTAAATATTTACCATTAAGTATTATAAATAAAATATGTAAAAAAAATATATATGATGTCAAAAAATAATGTCAAAATATTCACGTTACATTGTAAAAAAATCAGACAAAGAAATTCACTAGATCGATAATTTGTCATGAAGGCTGCATAAAAACCGGAAGTTCGGTGTTAGTTATAGAAAACTGTTGAAAAAATAAATGCAATTAAAAGTGTCCCCTAGACTGCACATACATTTTGCTTTTCAAATGATAAGAGGGTTATAAGACATGCAGCATCCACGTCTTCGGTCTTTTGTGCTGAATGTAAATGTTCAAAATGCAGAACTCATCACAGACACTCATGCAAAAAAACTCAGTGACAAACTTGCTGCACTTACTGTGAATCACAGATGTCCAAACAGCTGAATTCCTGGAAAGAGAAACAGAAATAAATAAATAAACACCTTTTATTACACCTGTATGTCTTCTCTGTATTGATCCACTGGTCCGCTGCACTTCAGGTGAAAGTATGGATTATTTCCATACTTTGTCATACTCATATAGTAACAGTGTTTTAAAATACTGCCAAGTGCCGAGATTCTTCATCCAGATTTATGATTGAGCCTGATTGAGAACAGATTTCATGGACCTTTTTCTTTCTTATTAAAGGTAGATCATCTAATATCAAAGGAAAATATGCTTTATCTGTCCCTCACTTCCACAAACACTCTCTCTCTCTCACTCGCTGTCTCTCTCTCTGTCTCTCTCTCTGTCTACACACACACATCTGTATTACTCACTGTATCTCCACATAAATTCCTCTAATGTTTTCTAAAGTTCATTTTGTGTTTTTAATTGGTTTAATCTATGGCCTAAATAAAGCTAAGGACAGCCGTTCATGTCAAAAGAAGAGCAGCGACAGAACACACCTGAACACACCTGAATGCAGCCCCTCCCTCTCGGAGTCACTCTTGCGGAGTGAATTGGTCTTGCACAGCATTTCTTCCACATGGAGAGACGCGTCTCAGCAGGGAACAGCTTGATGTTGAGTCTGCCCACACTCTCCCCTGAACACTGACACTCCGACAACACCGTTAACTCGCTTCAGATTTGAGTTTACACTTCAGTTAACCTAAAGAAAACCCTGGTGCGTTAAACCTCAAGTGGTTTCCTCTGTGGCAAATTTTCCGATTGAACTCAAAGACAACCCAGCTAACAGGGAACGGTCTAAGAATTATGGCTAATGTTCTCTAAACGTTCTTTCAAAGATATCAAAAATGTTCTTGCAGTAACATTAGTTGAATATTAGTTCTAGATAGTTCTAATTAATCAAAAGTGTTAGTGGTTAATGAAATGTTTTCAAATGGTTGTGACACGGGGTAAATTTTTTTCTTTTTCGATAAACATTTCCTTTAACACTGCATAAATAGGAAATACGACATGACCTCTTTAGAGTCTACATTAAAAAAGATTGTATTAGAGATCAGTCCTGCTTCTGACATATCACACATCATGTATAGACATGTTGATTAAATGTAAAAAAAATGAAGGCAGCAAAGATTGTTTTACAGTGTATGATTTTTGTATATGGGATCGCACCTTGCTGCATTTTTATTTTTAGTTCAAAATAAATTGTTAGTAATTTTAGTTAGCAAAGATTTATTCTGATTAACATGCCCAAGCTGTATTAATAAGCATACAAAGTAAACTAATTCATGTCATGAACTTGCAAATCAGAATAAAATTGTTCTGCAGTGCTACAACTAACATCTAAAAATCTTCATTTAAAAGTTTACTTTTCAGTTAAATCCACATTTGTTTCATATGACACTTTACATGAACAAAATTAATATTCATCTGGGCTCATGAGGCAAAACAAATGTTCGTCTGCACTATGACACCCTGACGTTTCTGTTGACAGTGAGCCTCTATTAAAATGAATTGCCTGGTAAAGGCCACATCAATTTACTGACCTAATTTTCAGAGGAACGTGAGGACGAAATCCGCTTATTCTGTCGGCCAAATGACTTTCGGGATCATAACTGTTCAAAATAAGCTACCTCGTGCTCTGCAGAGATTAAACATGCAGGCAGAAGTCATACGATTCCAAACACAACTGACAGAAGAAAAGGCTGGAGATTCAGTGAATAAGAGACGAGATGACATCATCTGTATAGCGAGGTTATAGATAATCGTATATATACATCATATATGTACATCTATATATATATATATCTCACACACACACACACATACTCCAGAGTAGGACAGGTGTAGATGTGCTGGCACCAGCATTAGACTCATGCAGTCTGTGTGATCTTCTGTTAGCTTCCATGTATTCTGTCACTCAACACCCACCACTGTTTGACCCACCACTGGGCTGGATTTGGCCTGCAGGCTACAGTATTACTGCATTATGGTACCACGAGCATTTTCGTTCCAGCACTGTACTGGAAATCGCAAGTTTTGAAAACCAGACAGTAACCATTTTCTTATTTACTGAGCAATCATTTCTCAAACACAACTGTTTTCCGGATTGTTATAAAACCTTGTTCTAAGTCCTAGTGTTTTGATATATAGATATATAACATTAAAACGTTCTACTAACGTAACTGCAAGAATGTTTTTTAATAACACAGAGGGAAATTTTAGAGAACGCTAGCCAATGTTATAGGAACGTTCCATGTTAGCTGGGATCTTGCAGCAAAATAACAAGCATTTACACACATCAACACATCCACACACATCAAGCCATTGATGTGTGTGAAGAGGATCTCTCTGAAGACTGAACTTTTAATATCTTGTCACAGGTTTTTTCAAGGTTTGTGGCACTAAGGCTTTGAAAGCTATTCAGAGTTTCTGGTTAAGGCACTTATCAGTAAGTCAGTGAGATATCCTGTCTGTATTCTGGGAAAAATGTAAAGAGAATGAGAGCAGAAATTGTGGTCATTCGTGCCTTTATTATGCATCATTTTCATGCATCAAAAACTAATAAGTACCAATTATTTCACTGATATAACTACACAAAACAAAGCAGAATGCAGCTGTGGTCAAGCATATCCTGAATACTAACCAATAAAACACACTTATTCAACCACATGGTAAACTACTGCGCAACTACAACTACTGCTTGAAATGATTTTGTGTGTGTTTATGTCTGAGAAACCTCTGCAAAATATTGTGTGACTGCTTCTGAAGACTTCAATGTCCATCTAACAGGGAACTTTATCAGCAAATAATGTTCAAAAATGTTCTAGCGGTAACATTAGTAGAATGCTTTTTTAAACCTATGTATTATATATCTATAACCTTATTCTTAAATTGATAGTGGAAGCATTTTAAAAATGTTACATAATTTGTTCACAATATTAATAATACAATGTCTAAAAATGTTTTAAACATTCCTAAAACATTCAAAATAAAATTTTTAATATTTTTGGTACTTAATGGAAATGCAGACAGACCTTATAAAACAGACCTTTGAAAAGAGAACAGAGGTGTGTTTCCTGCATCCTGCAGTCTGCAATTGAGCACTTGCCTAATGGATTCAGGTAGTGGTCAGTCGGACTCAAGGTCGATTTTGTCAATCGTGCTCATAGCGTCTCTTAAAACAGTCAGAATTGTTTCTGTGAATACAATGGTACAGCAAGCGGGACGAGGCGTATTGGTGTGACGCATCCTCTGTTTATCCTTCCTGGAAGAGAAAACAGTCAGCGATCAGGACACCTCCGTGTTCTACCTGATAAATTTGTCTTCAATAACTTCAGAGCAGCTTCAGAAGTGACTGGAGGTGTCAAAACACACAAGAACAACACAAACTTTATCTGCATCATACAAGGTCATGTTGTCACAGCATGCAGTGAGTGTGTGTGTGTGTGTGTGTGTGTGTGTGTGTGTGTGTGTGTGTGTGTGTCTTGATGTCCTCAAATAAGGTAACTGACTAACACACTCATATGTAAAACAATGTTATTAAAATGTTCACCGACCACCTGTCCACCATCTTCCATCATCATTTACAAATTCAGATGATCATTTGTCTCACTCTGTAAAACACTGACTCTATGGTGAGCACTTATATGTGCTTGCAAATGCTTCTTTTTCATGGTTTGATGAACTGATCAATAGAAATGTACACAAACATTTAACTTTGATGTTTGTTGATGTACTAGTAGTTTTGTCCTTTTCTAAATGAATCTTCATCATGCTCTGACCACTTTATTCATTGAGCACAATAAAAAAGAAATCTAACATACCAAAACAATTTCTCTCCACATTGTCCTGGAATCGCAATGTGTTAATCTGCTCATTCCACTGTCTAGCATCAGTGTTGGAGAATTGTGTTATTAAATCAGTTTCACTGCACTGAGTCACTCTGGTGGTGGGCATGATGCCCTGATGCAGTTTTCTGTCAGACGGCAGCTGATATTCTAGATAAAAAATCAACACTTGTGGAACTTAACAGCTCCAGAAATGGAGGAAATGTCTAGCGAGACAGACACAAAGACAGATCGGTTGAAAGACAAGCTTAGATGTTAAAACCTCTTGTGGAGCACCCAAGGGAGTTTAATAGAGCTACACAGACAGAGAAGAGATTAGCTTCACCTTTTGCAGAAGAGACTTTAACATGAATTAACCCTTTCATCCTGTTACCATGGAAGATGCTGTGTGCCTGTTAAAAGCTCAGACTGACCAGTCATGACAAATCACAGCTTAAGTGTTAACATCTGATCTGACCTCAGTAACCAACTAACAACTCATTTTTAGCCGTAACATTTTGGAAAGATGTATCAAAGTTTCATTTTAAAGCAAAATGGCTGAGGGCTGATCTCTCTACCTTATCTGTACACAGCATGTGTTTTATATTTGTGTGTGTGTGTGTGTTTTCTGAGAGGATTATCTTCATGCCTCACTGTGGGTTAGGCACCATCTGGATACGAGGTGACCCTGAGTGAGGAGGAGTGTGTGTGTCCACTAATCCAACACTACTGTCTAATAACTTTATTATTTGATGGAAAATACCTGCTCCAGCCCCCTCTGTGCCCACCGTCTCTGAACTAAACAGAGTCAGATCACAAATTGTTCAGGAAGAGAGAAAGAGAGAGAGAGAGAGAGAGAGACATTACATGGAAGTTACTGATTCTACACCATGTGACTGTGTCCCTCCTGCTGTATTCATGTGCATGTGTTTGGATGTCACAGCTGTACATCTGCTTCATTAATGTCTGATCACTCGAACTTTCAGCAGAGGGGAAGCTCTCCCAATTTATCTCTCCTAACAACAGTCTCCTAAATCCCAGCTAAAAGGAAGCTGAATTCTCAGAATGCTGGCTAATGTTCTCTGTTTGAACAAATGTTTGAATAGCTTTCTTATTACCAAGCCATACTGCTAAAACAATGCCTACAAAACTGTACCCATAACACTTTTAACATTTCTGTTACTAGCTGGGATGCTATCTCTCTGCTCCTGACACCTGGTTGCTCATCTTAGAGATCTGCTTCAGGCAAACAAAAAACCCTTGAAAATAAAATTTACCACAAGGGGAGAAACAAGAGAGGAGTTTATTGGAATTTCTCCAGCATGCTCCTGAATGTTAACCTCTAGAAGATCTCACCTTCTTAGAAGACAACCTCACCCACACAGAATTTGCCTCAACCAGGACATGAAGATTCCTCCTACAGAATATCTGCCAAGTCAAAGTTGCACAGATTCTGGTAGAAGATTCTCCTGATTACTGCATCTTATTTCTGACCCCCAACGACCTTCCTCTGTATTCCCACAACACATATCTTCACTGACTGCCTTTCCTTGCTTCAATCTAAGCCAATGTTTAGGAAATGATCTTTATCAACAGAATTTTACATCTTAACATCCACTTGAACTGTCCACCATGACACCTTAACACAGTCATCTCAAAGGCCCTCAGCTGTCTTCACACCCAAATGTTGGAATTAACTTCCCACCAATATTTAAATTAAGACACAAGACCTTAAAGCTGCAGTATGAAACTTTTGCCTCTTTGTCACCATCTCTGTTTGAAACATGAAATTGCAGTCTGTACTTGTAATAACTTAAGTATTACAGTAAATAAGTTTTTTGTTTATTTTTAAGATTGCAGTTTCAGATAAAAAGTAATCTTGCACAAGGCAGCATTGTGTTTGCGATAGGTTTATTGGACTAAGCACTTGTGTGACACAATGAAAAATAAACATCTTAAATCTAGCAACTGGTGATGGAGGAGAGAAGCTAACCTTTCCTATGAGTGATGGCTGTCAGGGCACATATGGTTAATCACTAACAACATGTAAGAGGAAACCTCGATTTCATACATATACAGTGAGATCACACCTGAAAATAAACAGAACGACATTTCGTTTCAAGCAAAGAACATGATTCAAGGTTCTGCTTTACTTCCAGGTCAATAATCAAATGTCAGCAGATTTGTGACATTAACAATGTTAAGTCTTTTGGACAAAAGGTCAGATTTCCTCACTTCCATTGAAGCACATCAGATGATCTTTGGAACTTGATCAAATCCTGCTGAAATAACACGGATCAGCGGCTCTGCAGCATCATGTGGAGTCATTCAGCTGGAGTGCTGCTGTCATTAAAGTGCTAATGCTAAATGCCAATTCCAAAACTCAGCCCAACTATTGGCTGTTATGCTGACAAAGTAATATGTGATGAAAAAAGCTGAGCAAAAAAATCTGAGCAAAACCTCCTTTCGGGGACATCTTCCTGTGTAAAAACACTAAACGTAGTAAATATTTTTTATTGTAAAAATGCAGAAAGTTTTCTGTTAGGGTTAGGTTACAGTGTTAATAACTAGCTGTGTATAAAAACAATAGAAATGTCTATGAAATGTCTAAAACGTGTACATTTTAGACTAAAAAAACTTCAGTGTTTTCCCACTGTTAAACAGAATGTAAATCACTTATGACAAACGAGCACCCGGGATGTGCCCAAAGTACGCACACACAAAGTACGCACACACAAAGTAGGCACACACAAAGTAGGCACACACAAAGTAGGCACACACAAAGTAGGCACACACAAAGTACGCACACACAAAGTACGCACACACAAAGTACGCACACACAAAGTACGCACACACAAAGTACGCTGGGCACCAATACCAACAGCGCATCCAAACCAACAGAAACGGACTAATGCAGGACATCTGTGAGTGTGTCAGTTTGGAAGAGACACCGTCCCCACAGGGATGCCTGTCTGTGCACTGACAGAGGGAGCACGGCTCCATCTCTCTGATCTGTCTGATGAAGATCCCTCACTCCAGAGACCTGACAGGGGTCGCCCTCTCTCCAGTCAGGCCCACCACACACTGACGAGAGAGGCGGTCAGTGAAGCGCTCCGTTCCCCCTATACCATCTCACTCTCTCTCTCTCTCTATACCATCTCACTCTCTCTCTATACCATCTCACTCTCTCTCTCTATACCATCTCACTCTCTCTCTCTATACCATCTCACTCTCTCTCTCTATACCATCTCTCTCTCTCTCTCTATACCATCTCACTCTCTCTCTATACCATCTCACTCTCTCTCTCTATACCATCTCACTCTCTCTCTATACCATCTCACTGTCTCTCTCTATACCATCTCTCTCTCTCTATACCATCTCACTCTCTCTCTGTTACTCTCTCTCTCTCTCTGTGTGACTCTCTCTTTCTCTCTACCATCTCTCTCTCTTTCTCTGTGACTCTCTCTTTACCATCTCTCTCTCTCTCTCTGTGACTCTCTCTCTCTCTCTTTGACCTCTCTCTCTCTCTCTTTCATCTCTCTCTCTGTTACTCTCTCTTTCTCTGTCTCTCTCTCTCTGTGACTCTCTCTCTCTCTGTGTGTGTGTGACTCTCTCTCTCTCTCTGTGACTCTCTCTCTCTCTCTCTTTCTCTCTTTCTCTCTCTCTCTCTCTCTCTGTGACTCTCTCTCTCTCTCTTTACCATCTCTCTCTCTCTGTTACTCTCTCTTTCTCTGTCTCTCTCTCTCTGTGACTCTCTCTCTCTCTCTCTCTCTCTCTCTGTGACTCTCTCTCTCTTTACCATCTCTCTCTCTCTGTTACTCTCTCTTTCTCTGTCTCTCTCTCTCTGTGACTCTCTCTCTCTCTCTCTTTACCATCTCTCTCTCTCTGTTACTCTCTCTTTCTCTGTCTCTCTCTCTCTTTACCATCTCTCTCTCTCTCTCTCTGTGTGTGTGACTCTCTCTCTCTCTCTGTGTGTGACTCTCTCCTTCTCTCTCTCTGTTACTCTCTCTTTCTCTCTCTCTCTGTGACTCTCTCTTTACCATCTCTCTCTCTCTGTGACTCTCTCTCTCTCTGTGACTCTCTCTCTCTCTCTGTGTGTGACTCTCTCTCTCTCTCTCTGTCTCTCTCTCTCTCTCTGTGTGTGACTCTCTCTCTCTCTCTGTGACTCTCTCTCTCTCTCTCTCTCTCTCTCTCTCTCTCTCTCTCTCACACCGTTTCTGTTTCCTCACCGGCGGTACGGGTCTCGGTCTCCGCGCTGGTTTCAGTTCAGCAGGAGATGAACAAGAACGACAGACTCCGGAGAGAGAGAGAGAGAAAGACTGAGAGAGAAAACGAGTGAGAAAAGGAGGAACTGAAAGAGGAGGAAAGGTTACACGAGCAGGAGACGGTTTGGGATTTACGGCTTTTTGGATCTGTACTTCGCGCCGCTGGAGGAGCTCGGTTCTCGGTTCTCGGTTGGGTTCAGGTAGGACGTCCTCAAGTCTTCACTGTCTGCGTTCATCTCACGGTTCTCCTCTGGTGCTGGTTATGCTGATGTGGATCTTCTCAGCGGAGCAGGAGATGGTGACCACACAGCGACCTCACTTTACACGCCTCATCCGCACTGCACGTCCGTGTATTAATGTGAGGGAGAGACAGTTTCTGGTGTTTCTGGTGTTTAAGACTTGTTTAAGAGGAGTTTAAGACTTGTTTAAGAGTTTAAGACTTGTTTAAGAGTTTAAGACTTGTTTAAGAGTTTAAGACGAGTTTAAGAGTTTAAGACTTGTTTAAGAGTTTAGGACGAGTTTAAGAGTTTAAGACTTGTTTAAGAGTTTAAGACGAGTTTAAGAGTTTAAGACTTGTTTAAGAGTTTAAGACTTGTTTAAGAGTTTAAGACTTGTTTAAGAGTTTAAGAGTTTAAGACTTGTTTAAGAGTTTAAGACTTGTTTAAGAGTTTAAGACTTGTTTAAGAGGAGTTTAAGACTTGTTTAAGAGGAGTTTAAGACTTGTTTAAGAGTTTAAGGGCTGGACTGAGGAAAGCGCTTCGGCTTGTTTTGTGGCTGAGAAACTGGTTGAATGCGCGGATTGACTTACACATGCACATATAAAAGTATTAAACTTACACATGCACATATAAAAGTATTAAACTTACACATGCACATATAAAAGTATTAAACTTACACATGCACATATAAAAGTATTAAACTTACACATGCACATATAAAAGTAATTAAACTTACACATGCACATATAAAAGTATTAAACTTACACATGCACAATATAAAAGTATTAAACTTACACATGCACATATAAAAGTATTAAACTTACACATGCACATATAAAAGTATTAAACTTACACATGCACATATAAAAGTATCATTAAACTTACACATGCACATATAAAAGTATTAAACTTACACATGCACATATAAAAGTATTAAACTTACACATGCACATATAAAAGTATTAAACTTACACATGCACATATAAAAGTATTAAACTTACACATGCACATATAAAAGTATTAAACTTACACATGCACATATAAAAGTATTAAACTTACACATGCACATATAAAAGTATTAAACTTACACATGCACATATAAAAGTATTAAACTTACACATGCACATATAAAAGTATTAAACTTACACATGCACATATGAAAGTATTAAACTTACACATGCACATATGAAAGTATTAAACTTACACATGCACATATGAAAGTATTAAACTTACACATGCACATATGAAAATGCACATATAAAATATTAAACTTACACATGCACATATGAAAGTATTAAACTTACACATGCACATATAAAAGTATTAAACTTACACATGCACATATGAAAGTATTAAACTTACACATGCACATATAAAAGTATTAAACTTACACATGCACATATGAAAGTATTAAACTTACACATGCACATATAAAAGTATTAAACTTACACATGCACATATGAAAGTATTAAACTTACACATGCACATATAAAAGTATTAAACTTACACATGCACAACCACAGAGGCTGTTACATGTGCTTTTGATACGGCAGGTTGTGAGATGTGAATACAATGGAGTTTAATCCACATAATGCAGCCTGCTTAGTAAGATTACAGGGCTCTGTGTGGTCTTTGTTTTCCTCACGTCATTGTCATGCTATTAATGCAGATAATAATGCACGTACTGCTGGATCTGATATGTGAGAGGGTTTAAACTGTACAAATATTGTACATTCATAACCTGCATGCTTGCTCATTTCCTCCTGTATGGAATCAGGCAGATCTTTCATGCTCAGCTAAATGTGTAACCAAATGTGAATGCTACTTCTGTTCCGGATCTGATGTTGGCAATTATGTCAGTAATCAAAAATAAAATAGCAGGAGTTTAACTGAAGCTAAATGCACGTCATTGCAGTAATTAAGTTATAAAACAGAATTTCGCTTCATTAATATGTACTACAAAAAGAAGCATTTACACTAAACATCCACACAAATAGAACTTGCAACTTGAAATAGCTTGAATTGTGTCCTGCGATAGCCAGTGTAACCAAATACAGAAACTGTACGTTATGTTTTCCTCCACAGACATCATATCTGTCATTTCCACTGGTAGTTTTACTACGGTATTGTGGCAGCTGTTATTTGTGTGTAGCAGAGGAGGCGTACCGTAATCCCTTCTGGATAGTAACATTCAGTCTCAGTGCTCCTGGAATAAAATAAAAGTTGAACTGGGTCATAAATCTGAATTTGTCTAGGCCTCATTCATGGCTTTCATAAATCAGAGACTCTGATGTGCTGGGAATGAGACAATATCAGTCCAACTGTAACTGTATCCTTCATGTATTTTGAGTTGATCTGTAGCAGCAATGCAAGTGTCTCTTCTCGTCCTTCTGTTAAATGCTGCATAGATTTACAGGACGCTGTAGAAGGAAAAGCTGAATGCACAACAGACAGTGAACAGAATTTAACTCACAGATGAAGCCGAGCACATCCTATCTGTTTCCAGAATCAGGCCAGCTTTTACAAAAGCGACGAGTGCTTGGACATTCAATCAGCAGACAGGGGCAATATGAAGACCCCCCTGAACTCACCATAGAAACCCCAAAGTCGGCAGGTTTGGTCTGCATTTGCAATACAGATCAGTGCAAGAAGCAGAACTGAGTTCATTACTCCTAGTGTTCTGAAAACAAAGCCATGTCCCAACAAGAGTACCATTCCCTAGAGTGAGCAAGCAGTGCACTAGCATTATAATGAGGAATCCTCTTCTGACCAGTTAGTAGCAGAAGAGAGAGAGACAGGCTGCAGAGAGATCAGAGCTGAGGGGGAGAGACAGTTATGAGAGAGAGACAGCTTTGAGGCCGAGCTAAATAAGGTGTAATCAGCTCAAAGCAGATGGGAACCCTGAAACGGAAGGACACAAGATGTGACATGCCCCTCTCTCCTTCTCATCAAAATTCGATTGGAGAAGAAAAATTATGACACGGGGTCTCACGGGACGGGTGATGAGAACACAGGGTCAGTCACTGCTGGACAGACTGATATATTTTGTGTGTGTGTGTGTGTGTAAAGCCACACAAACCTTGTCTAACTTTGAGCAATTTTATGGTAACTGTATAGAGCTGCGTTCAATCTGTTTATCTCCATAATGCAATATTTAAAGAGCCATATCATTAAAACTGGATTTTCCAAGCCTCTTATAATAAAAAGCATGGTTTACCATATAGATGTACTCTAACAGTCCCAATGCAAAGCTCCATAACTAGAATTTACAGCTTACACTGTCCAGTTGCAGTAAAGTAGTAAGATTTGGTATCTAGTTGGCATCTAGTTGTGGTGGAAGTCCATGAGATGTTTTGCTGTTCTTGGCTGTGGCGTTGCATCTATAGTTCAGCGTGGCCTTCCTAAAGGTAGAACAGTAGAAACGAGTGTATTTCTTTACCAAGGTCTCTGATCGCTCCATTCCAACCTTCAAAGTTAGTACAGAACGTTTAAGTGTGCACTCAGCATGCGATTTCCACGAAGGTTGTTATTGAAGGATGTAAACATAAATGTATCGTTTCACTTCAAAAGACATTAACAAACTGGAGTATGGATTACAGATTACGCTTCTAATGAACAGATGTCCTTTCTGGAGCTTCAAAATCTCGGGCACTATTCACTGCCATTATAAAGCTGGGAAGAGCCAGGACATCATTTAATATAACTCCAATTGTGCTCAAGTAAAGAACAGAAAGTCATACATCTAGGATGGCCTGGGGGGAGGGGGCGGGGGGGTTGGGTTTGGGGGGGGCACATAAATTATGAGAGGATTTTCATTTTAAGGTGAATTACTCCTTTAAAATATAATACAGAGATGCTTCAGATATTACTATGAGTACCCTCTACACAATCCTCAGCCACTCCATATCTCTTTAACACTCAGACTTCTTCATGTTAACCTCCCAATGGTCCTTTTCATTCACACAGACCCGAGCTGCTTATCTCTCTCAAACGATCTCACTGCATCATGCAGCTCTCTCTGTACAGGAAACCACTGCTAATGCAGTATTGTGGGAGTGAATGACTGGGCAGTGCAGTACAGAGTAAGATAACCTCCCTGATGTGGCGTAACAGAGCGGTAAGAATCTGGTGTTCTTACTGTGTGATTCACAACTGCCTTTAGATGTCCTGCAGACCGGACAGCGACAGAGGTGCAGCGACAGCCCTGTTAATACTTCAACAAAGTCCGAGACACTTTGGTTTACCTCGATTCCTTTTGCCTGTTATTCTTAAGTAGTTAGTGGAACATTTGATAAAGTTACATAATTTATAAAACGTTTAAATAACGCTCATATAATCAAGCAATAATAATACTAATACTAATACTAATTAAGACTTGCAAAATCACATTTTTTAACATTTTATTACAGGATGGAAGTGTTAGGGAAACGTCAGCACAGCTCTCTAATCACTCTGGCTCTCTATAGACCTCTTCTCCTCTCTACTCTATTTTCTTCTCTCATTGCCCATGTAAGTTTAATGGAAGGACAGAGCGGCTTTCACCCGGCTGCTCAGATAGCTTCTGTGTGTGTGTGTGTGTCTCAGTATCTATTATCATTTTCATCCACAGAAGAGATGCGACCACATTGCTCACCCGGATATTCCTGCCTCCGACACTCCGGTGACGAGCCCTCTGCCCACAGCCAATCAATAACTGAGATTATTTAGACTCTTCACCTTGGGTCACATGTAGTTTAAAGCAACAATAAAGGGTCTCATCTCCGCACCGTTTTATCACGGGGATGCTTGTGGATGTGTGTCGCCTACCACACAATTGAGATGTCACCTTGGTACAGATATATCCAGCTCTGCAGGGAAAATTGTTATTGCCGTTCCAAGAGACTTGAGCATATAGTACAGCGACTCTACCGCATGATCTATTCAACTGACAGCAGCAGGGAAAAAGAAAACAAAAAATCATTGTGAGGAGTTTCAAGGTTAAGGTAACAATACAACACTCACCGACCCGGTTCCAACCCAGCAAGCCACATGCGTAGGTGCATTCCAGAAGCAAAGTCTTTTCCAAAAGACAGGCAACGTGATTTTCCTTTTGGCGGTATCGCACGCGTCCTTCATGGTGAAGACAATCCCATAATGCATTGCGGGAAACTCAATGAAAACATCTGTGAGAACTGAAAGAAATATCAGTTGAAAACTGAAAAATATTGATACAAAAAACAGTATCAATATGCAGTAGCCTGCATATATGTACCTTATATTTATTCTGCCTATACAGAAATTTGGATAAGGGTTTGGAGCACTTACTTGGCGTACAAATTTGTCCCCAATATATGTTTAAGTAAACACACACAATCAGTAGAAGAGGTCTAAATATCTCAAATGAAAGTCTGGCTGTGATGGTTGGGCTTCTCTTGGAGACATTGCACCTGTTTTCCTCCTGAATGACAGCCACTCCTCTCCACCGTTTATATTGATTTGTCTCTGCTCACTCTTGGTTTCTAACAGCTGCATGTGCTCACGCTACATGCAGTATAAACAGTGAGGCTTCAACAAATCTACATACTAACTCAATTCTAATCCATTCTCTTGATGTGTAATTCCACAGGACAGAGAAATATCTCCGTTATTTCTCTTAAACAGCAGTGAGATAAACAGAAAAGGGAAAAACAAAGTTTGCGTACGTTTCCTGTATCTCAAATATTTTTCCTGAGAAAAAGAAATTTGTTTCTATTTTTATTTCTGCAATAAAGTCAAGCAATTTTAGAAGAAATAAAAGAGACAAAAGTTAATACTTAAATAAAACAGCTGAGATCTCCATCAGATCTCCTGAGCTATGAAACAGCAACATGTGAGAAATAAGATTTTTCTCTGGGATACCAGAAATGTCTCTGAGCAACGCAGTTGGGTCTCTGTGTTGTCAACTACTTCACAGCTGTCAGCTATTCCATAGAAATCTCTCTCTCATTCTCTGCATGTTCCCCACACAATAAAAACTTAGTTATTACATTTCCATTGAGACACAAAAAGAGAGAGATCCTTTGCCAATGCAAAGCTTGGAAGCAGAATTAAGGAATTTAGAAACGATGTCAAATAAACATTAAAACCATGAGCACAAACACACATAATGCCACAGAACAGAGAAACATAAGAAAACTTTTCTATTTGAAATGACAACATGAAATCAAAACTTCTAACGTTTTCAGTTTTGTTCTATAGCAAGCAGTTCAGCTCTGTTATCACAAACTGTCTCTATTGTGTACTCTCATTTACTGTCTGCTCCAGCACATAGAAATTGTATGAGGTGTAATTGTCCTGTGACATTTTTCATGAATGTCTACAGAGGTGCTGTGGAATATCTGAATATATTTATGGATTTTCCTGGGAAGTGAAAATCTGTGTCAACATACAGCCAGAAATGAACTGTTTGACATCCCACCAGAGTCATGCATAAAAACCCACCACTACAGCAGGGGACAGAGCAGTCACTCACGTGTATGAAGAGAATGAGTGTGTGTGTGTGTGTGTGTCGTGCATGTAATGCAAAAAAACCCCCAGGATGCAACACTTATGATGTGTGTGTTTATAAATTCAACTCTACCTTTGTTTGTTTTTTGTCATTTTTAAAGAGCCAGACTTCTCACTATTGGCGTATGCTCTTATGCTATATCTTATGCTCAAGGACAGATTGTTTGCTTCTCCTCACAAACATTAGCAGATCTAGCTACTCATAATTCTTTGTAACGGCCCGTTGTAGCAGCCTTGAAACTATAGTTCACAACAAACGTTCTTTCCCGCAAATTGATGAAAACCAGTGCAGTGTGACTCCCAGAAACCTGACCTATCAGAACTGGTCATCTGGAGACAGCTCTTGTCATTTTAGCATGCTGTACGCATCAGACGGTCAGTGAGCGGTTTATGGCGGTCTGTGGTTGCTCCCCTTGAGGCTAAGACGTGTCCCTCCAACATTTAGTCCTCAGATAAACACTTTCCCCCAGACAGAAAGACATTTGTTCTACACATCTCTCTCTACTCCAGCCTCATTCATCAGTCTGTGTGGAAGCCCCCACACACCAATGGTTCCTCTGGGGCTTTGTAACCTTAAATATAACCAAGCCACCCCTCATACCGTCAGGGGAAAGGTTTCCTGTCAACCAGGTGAATGACTGTTAGTTTACTGACAGTGCTGGAGTGGAGAGGGATGGAGAAGAATCCAAAGGCCTTTAGAGATAAAGGTTGTGAAAGGTTGAACAATGTTGGATAATTACAAAGCGTGAAGTGGATTAAGATAGTATAGATCGATAAAGACCTAAACTACACGTTAAACTACATTTACATACATTACAAAAGGTTCACATGACCTTATCACCGGAATATAGAGTTACAGTATGTTACAGTAGCAGGTTACTTCTGCACGTTTTCCTTCAGAATGCTCTGACCCCCTTTAACTAGTTTGTGGTTTAGTAACTTTGATTAATTAAGCTATTCTGCTGTTTTTAAGGGATGTTCAAGCTTAAAACATTTCAATCTTTAAAATACTTGATTAGTATTCGGAAAAATTGTTAGTCAAAATATATTAAATATATATTATATATTTATATATTTAAATATATATTTAAAACCATTTTAAATAACTGTTCCTAATGGAAAGGGGTGACTAACATGAAGAAAAGGAGAGGAATACAGATGACAGAGAGAGAGATCACAACCAGTGACTGCACAAAATCAATGAGGCTGCTTCAAAGCAGCAGAGATGCTCTTTTCGGGACGAGTCACATCAATATCATCTATACATATATTCACTCTCATCCATACCTGCATGTCAACACAGTCTCTCCTGCGAACACTGTCACACCTGCAGAGAGACGCACAGGCAGGATTCATCTGACACAGTAATCACAGCTCTGGCTCGCATGAGATTTACAATTTACCTTCTGCTTCTGCTGAGCCCTGGAGTGGAATTTGTTCCTGACTGATGTCTGGAAGACGCTTTGGCAGACATGATGTTCCCTGGGATTGGAACCTGCGACCTTTGTGCTGCTGGTGCAGGGCTCAATCCATTAAACTGAAGGAGATGGAAGACAGTTGAAAGACAGATGATACTGAGTGACAGCGCTAAATGCCGTCTTACAATTTGTTATCTTGTCTATCAAGAATAACCCTCCAGCGTGCAGAGTAGTCAGAAATGATGTGTGATATTATGAAATGGAAGATGAAATCCAATGCAATGACTACAGGGGAAAAATACAGTATTTACATTTTCCAGGTACAGTACTGGTCGAAAGTTTGGAAACACTCATTCTTTATTAACTTTTTCACATTTTATAATAATGTGAGAAAACTCACATGCAACTTTGATGATTAAGTTGTGATTAAAGTTGATCAATAAAAAATTGATCTAGGTTATATTTTAGTATATTCAATGTAGTCACCGTTTTGAAGAAGTTCCCCTACAAGAACATAAAAATGGAAGATCCACCGTACTGAAAATATCTATATTTCTGTAGCGGAAGCCTTTTATATGACTAAATCTCACCCTATTAGTAAAACTGTCCAGATTTAAACACAACTAGGGCCAAAGTAAAGTCTCAGGAGGAAAATGTCCCATTTAAACACAGGCTGTCAGCTGAAATAAGTATTACTGTCAAATTCCGCATTTCACCAGAACCTCTTTCTGCATATTTGAAATTAATATTTCATTCGCTGCTGAGTGTCACATAAAATTTGAGGTTATGTCCACGCAGGCCGAAGCCTATCTTCATTTCATTAACGGGAAATAGGGTTTTCTCTGATTAAGTCATTTCTCAGTCCAATGCGTCACGAGTTTCAAAGGATTTTTTTTAAATCATATGTATGTATATATTCAGAGGGTAAAGGCCATGTCATTTTCTCATGTATACTGAATCTGATGACGCACTTCTGTATTGTATTGAAGATTCTATTCTTTTCAACTCATCCATAATAATACACTACAGCTGAACGCATCAGCTCCAACCTGATCTCATGGAAGATGTATGTATGTTATGCAGTGGAGATTTCATATAAAATTCTTCCAGTGCTAGTTGTGCAAAACCAACAAACAGGCAGGCCCACCCATAAACCTAACCCTTTCAGTGGAGAAAGCAGGGTGTACAAGAACATACGAATTCTTACAAATTAGCCATTAACCCAGCCAACAATTTTAGGTTCCATTAAGTAACAAAAAATCTTCTAGGAATGTTCAAAACATTCTTAAAACCAAGCAATAACATTAATAAAGTCTAAAAAAAGTGGACATTTCAAGAATGTTCAAAATAACAGAATGTTTATGTTTTTGTTTCTTAATGGAAATGTTAGGAAACGTTTGTACAACCTAAAATTGTTATCCGGGTTGGCTGGGATTCAGCCCTGTGTCTGTGCTTCCCCTGAGCACAAAGGAAGTACAAACAGTCTGAGTGTTTGTTCATCAATGATAAAGATTTCTCTCTTTCTCATTCTGTCTCTCATGCTCTCATCCTGCAGGATCACGGACAGTCCCTCCCTCACTGATCCTGATCAATCTCTCACTGAGAGTAAACATCAGTGACATTTGTCAGGCCTCAGGAAGTCACCGATTAGTGATCCGCTGGCCATTCAACTGTTCAGACAGACAGAGCGGTCGCAACTCAATTTTCAAGCATATTGATCTTTTCTGTAGGAATCTGTTATTTTACGCTGGTACTAAATTGAATGGCACTGCAGGGGTCTCCAAGCAGATAACTGTCTCCCCAGACGAAATTATGCTAAGTAATTATGAAAATAAATTGACGGTACAATTTTTAAGTAACTCTAATTGTTGTAAGCAGCAATGAAAGTTTCAGAGGGAGACAGCATCTCCTGAGTTTATTGAGTTAAGGAGGCTAACTCATAAAGCCTATGCAGATTAAACTTCCTGTACCCCAGAGCACAAAAAATGGTATCCCACAAGCCCCTGACAAGAGAGTATGAGACCCCCTCTCTTTAAATTACAGTGACATCGAAGGGCATTATTTTATCACCATACTTTGACGCAACGCTCTTTAACTACCAAACTGGAATAAGAAATCATCAAGACAGAAGCAAATGTCTTGAGGCTCCGGTGAGCTGAAGGTCACTGCGTTTCAGAGCTTCCCTGAAAACTAAAGACAGATTGGAAATTTTGATAAAAGCACAGGTTAATACATTCAGTTTAGTTTGGGAAAGGTGAAAAGTCAAACGTGAGAGCCAAAGAGGCCCTTATGGACATTTCTCAGAGAGAAACTAAGCATTCGAAGAGAAAGATTAAGATAAAAGAAATCCCCAGATCTCTTTATCAAAACTACATTCAGAGACAACACGATTAATCTTGCATAACAAATCAGGCAAACAGCGATCTGTTTAGAGACGCGGCTGGGAGGCTCTTGATGTTACAGAGATTTTTATTTGTTCTTATCTGGCAGTTTTGCTGGCTATAAATCACTATATAATGCAGATGCACCCTGAATGTGGTGCACAGGGCTGTCACTGGGGCCCCTCAAAACAATCTTTATCTTCGATTCTTAATTTTGAAATCATAATTCAAAAATCTATGACTTTAAAGTCACCATTAAATGAAAATATATTACTCTTATTTATTACTCATATGTCTGTCCCTGAGGGCGGGACTATAATGACTGTCCAATGGCTAGACAATTTCTATCCCTCCAACTTCCAATGATCCAATCAACTCCTGAAGGATGAAATCAAGCCCCGCCCTATATTTGTCTCATTCCAAAAGCAGTTTCATTTGGACATGCATCACCACAGGGAAGATGAGACTGTCACAGCTTCCGTTTCTTCACTGACTTCACTAATAAATAAAGTGATGGAACTGATCTTTCAGAGCCTGACACCAAAACACAATCGTTTTTAGCACCTTTAACACTCTGTTTGCTTACAAAGACAAATGTGTACCACTTCAGAAATTAAAAATGCCCCCCTAAGTAATTTATCCTGTTGCCAACACTGCAAGACATAAAGATGAAAAGAATAAAAGGAAAGAGGAGAAAATGGAAATCAGTCGCAGCCAGACCTGCAGCAAACTGATTTTGCGGGTGCGAGACGGGAGTGAGGCTGGACCTGATGCTCTGCGGGTGAAGGGAATGTGGTATTCATTACTCATTCATACTCACAGATTCTCTCCATCAGACATGACCTACAGAGTGAAGAAAAACACAAAACCGACAGGGAATGTAGAAACACAGAAATGAATTCACATGCGCATATGAAACATTCTTCAAAACCTGGAAATAGATGGCGTGCTTGAGTCGGTGTTTCAGTACTGTATTTGTATCACATTTCTGTTGGAGAACCCTGCAGCACTTTGTGAACAAGAAAACTACTGAAGATTGTCCATGCCTGCAGCTGAAACAATCCACAAGCATAATCTTAACAGTCTTTACTGTACAGTAACTCTGTTTCAAAACCTAGTGAGCTGCCTACAGAGGGAGTATTTTAAGAGTTGTGATTAGATGTGATGTGCAAGATGTGCTTATAAATACAACCAATTTATTTGCTATTAAAGGGTATTGATAAGCACCTAGACAGCTCAGTATGTTTTGAAACACAGTCGGTGTATTTGGCTAAATTGTCTGTAGCCAGTACGTCCATATTTATTAAGATAACTGCTTATTAAGATAACTTGTCTTGAAATTCTTCTAACATTAAAATAACTTTGACAGAAGAAACCAGAGCAATCAGAATAAATGTGTGATTCAAAACCAGCAGATATGTCATCATACAGTAACATCTGTCAAGAAACATCTGCCACCCCAGCTAACAGTTTTAGGTTATAAGAACATTTCCCTAATGTTTCCATTAAGTAACAAAAATGTCCAGCTGAGCCTGTAATTAAATCTTACACAAATACACCCAAAGCTAACCCGGCTAACAGGGAACATTCTCAAAATGTTGGCTAATGTTCGCTATGTTCTCTACAAAAAACTGCCTTTATATCATCTATATCTGTATCAAAAACTTTATTCTTATGTATTTAGTATAATATTTCAAAAATGTTACAGAATAAAAAAAGTTTAAATAACGTTCTTATAGCCAAGATATAACAACAATAACAACAACAATTGGCTTTTTAAACATTCCTAGAACATTTAAATATTTTTAACATTTCTGTTACTAATAGAAATGTTAGGGAAACGTTCTTCCAACCCGACAACTGTTGGCTGGGAACATTTTTCTGCTTCACACTGGGTCAAATCAAGGAGAAGGTGCGTGGGTGCTAACAAGCTAAAGCTCACTGCAGATATTGTTTGACTGCACAACATGGTGTGTATGAGAAAACATTTGCTTATACATTCACAACCTCTTTATGCTTATCGCAGATAAATATTTGCGCACCACAGAAAACAGAAAATTATACAAAAAGGCTCTACTGTATACTAAATATTTGATAAGTCACATTGAAGAGGGGCTAATGTATTAAAAGTAAATTGTGTTTTGCTGCAGGGCTTGTTTCTGCATGACCATAAGATTCATTTCCCTGGGGAAATCAATAGTGAGTTTTGTTTGTCTGTGAAGGTCTCATACTTTTCTCATACGCTCATTGCCTGTATTTTTCATCAATACTAGTTTTTCATCTCTCTCTACCAACACTAGCTCTGCACACATGGCCATCCACACCTAACAAGATATCAGAAAATGTTGACACGCTAAATGAGTTTTACATGATAGATTATCGTTTGTTCTCTCTGCTCCACATGCCCTAAGAGGTCCTGGAAAGACAATTGATTAGTCTTCACCACGGGTGTGCAAATGGCTTTACGTGCAGCCCAGACTTCACATCTGAGGGTTTATGCATGCAGGAACATTAAGCAAGAGAATAGGGCCTGAATCAAATCCAGTGAAGCGAATAGGGAATCTTCCCTCAGGCCCCATTCTACTCTGTTGGCTTGCGTGCATATTCAGTTTGCTTTCTGCTTTACGACCACTTCCCGCATGTTATAATTGCGTGCAAAGCGCACTTGAAACTCGAAATAATTTTAGCCGCTTGCGTTTACAACCTCTTCGACGGTTTTAATTATTGACACTTGAGACTGAGAAGGGCTTAATGTGTTTCTCGTCCATCTTCGCATCCTGAGTTTCAAGACGTTACTGTACCTGGAACTCCAGGATCTTCTCCTGCTCAGAAACAGAATCACCTGCGGCAGTTTCCAAGCTTTCGTGACTGTTAGAATTGAGCTGTTCAATATTTGAACAGGATTGCCTGCAGTCACAAGCTGAGAGAAATATTGTTATCCTCGGAGAAGCCGGTACTGGCTGATCTACAACCCCCCCCCCCCGAAAGAAGATAAAAATGAAAGGAAAAAGAGAGCAGATGGACCAGAGTCGGCAACCTACCAAAAAGATTTTTCTTCATTAAACTCTCCATTGTGAACTCATTCAGAATGACTGTTGAACCTTCTGTTAATGATCCTCCTGATGTGATTTCTGAAGTTTACTCTACACTTTTCTGTATTTATTTTCCCTGGGACATTTTCCACAACAATATTCAAGACCCTCTCCTCAGGACACAAAATTTCCCAGGGAACGTTCTCAACATGTTGGCTAACATTCTCTTAAAATTTAGGAATAGTTACGTCTATGAAAAAGGAAGCATTTAATCCAGTCATTTAATCTAGTACAATATACAGAAATGTATTTAAAAATGTACAAATTGCCAATCAAATAAACAAGCAGAATTTATTAAACAATATATAGCACAGACACCCTTCACAAGCAGAACATTTGTGCAAAAGGTTAGTTTTCAAATCACAAAACAGATACACAATAGATATAGAACATAGTTCAGCCACTTTCTTGTTCTGCTAAGACAACTGCGTGAACTTGAGGAAAACTGACTTCACAAATGCAAACAAAGTAACGTTAGTTCTGGAAAAATCTCTGGCTTTATTTCTTTACAAATGCCACAGATGTCTTGTTTTATGTAGTTCAATGACATTGAACATTTTCAGCCACTTCAAGCACTGATGTAAATAATATTGACAAGCGTTAGCTGCACATTTTATTTCTTTCTATGGTTGCTAGCATGCTAAACAAGCATCCATTTGTCTGAATATCATATCACATCAAGGCCTGACTCAACAGACTTTTGTGTTACACAATGCACATGAGAAAAAGCTGCGCAAACCAAACACAAAGCTGCCCACTTTAGAGCTAACGTGTCGTCAAGAGCGTTTTTTTTTAGCTACTCAGCAAATGGAATGATTGTCGCCACCAAGAACAAACGCTTCGAAACATCTATGAGCAATGCCGGGTCGAGTGTTATTCGTGAATATTGCTGAATGCAGAGAGGTTTGTTTTTCTTTTTGCAGTTGAATTGACTCCCGGGTAACTGAGAGCCACTGTGAGAGCTTATAAGATGTACTTAAAGGAGAAACAAATGGCAAGACCAATATAAACTGAAGCAGCATATGTTAACCGAACATTTATTCAATTTCCAGCAGGCACAGAGGTAGTTATCTGGAGGCAGAGTAAACTCAGAGACAATATTTCAATGGATAGAACATACAGAGAACCTCCCCAGCTAACAGGGAACATTGGCTCAGAACATCTCATAACATTGGCTAATGTTCTCTAAAAGTTCTCTCAACGTTATCAAAACCGTTCTTACAGTAATGTTAGTAGGATGTTTTAATGCTACATATATATATATCAAAAATGTTATTCTTGGGTTACTAGTGGAATGCTTCAAAAATTTTACAGAATTTATAATATATGTTTTTATATAACCAAGCAATAATGCTGAAAGATTGTGTAAAAAACTGGAAGTTCACACAACATTTTTAACATTTTGTTATGTTAAAGAAACGTTCTTACTCTGTCTTTCCGTCACCTGATTGTTTTTAGTATTTAAGATCACATGTGACTGCTGTGGACTTCTGTCTAGTCAAATTAAGCTGGGGAAGACCAGCCATAAATGAAACGAGACACTGTGAGCCAGTTAACGTCCTTCATCAGATCCAGAGGCCACAATGCACAAGACAAGCAGTGAAGTATAGAGCACTGACGAACACATAATGTGTTGCAAACACATTTGATCAAGTTATTTACTCAAAATTGGACAGAAAAGTCAAAAGACAGCTTATAACAGGCTCTGTGCATATTATTAAATAGAACATTACACGATCGTCTCAGTTACACTGTACAATAATTCAATTACGTACGGATATTGTGATTTTACGTAACTACTATTGTAGTTTTATTAAATTAGAAAGAAATTTTAGAACTGGAGAAGCATTAGCTGTGAAACAGTTGATAAATCTCCAGGGGCATTTAAACCCAAGAGGTCTGTAATACCTGGAGAGAGAGTAATGCATTAGCATTTTCATTTATCTCAATGGCAGTTACGAGTGTCACAAGATCTTCCTAGAACGATATAATATCTACCATTTCTGCTCATGGGCTCCAGCTTTCTTTTGTAGAATGACATCATCATGACAGCGACTGACTGATAACACACAAGAATGTGTGAAGACAGAAATTCATGCTCATGTTTTCCCATCCGGATCGAGAGCACGCAACCAATCAGCAATCTTTTCATCTCTCTCTCTCTCTTTTTCAAACACAGACGTACACACACAAACACACTCACAGTGTCTTTTTCACTCTCGACTGCTAATGAGTCTCAATGCGACTACACAGCTAACAGGGAACATTCTCAGAACAGCAGCTAACGTTCTCTAAAAGTTCTTTCAACATTATCAAATAATGTTGTGGCAGTAACAGATTTAAAAAAAATGTTTGAATTATATTCTTATAACAACATTTAAAATACAATTTTTAACATTTAATGTTTTAACATTTTTTTATGTACACATTAGGAAAACGTTCTGACAACCTAAAATTGTTAACTGGGAAACAACCCTTAAAGTACCAGTAAAATATTTGCCGTTTTATCTTGCTTCAAATTATAAACAGCATTAAAAGAAGAACAATATTGTGAGGCTGGTGGGAGAAACAGGAGGAAAGATATAAAATTCAAAGAAATTCAATAGGAAATATTGAGTCCTGGTGATAAATAAGATCAGCTAGAGACCTGACAGAGAGACACGAGCAAACACATGCTGATGGAAGAGAGCTGAATCACTCTGCACTCATGCAGTGAGGAACATGCAGTGAGCCACGAGGTTAACTGCATCATTTCAGGTTCACTGAGTTGGCAAAATGTACTGATCAATGTACTCAGGATCTGTGGTGTATCTTCAGGGCAAATTGAAGGGCGGACTTACAGTGAGCTGTATCCTGTTTCACTGGATCCACAGGAAGTAGACTTCTCAGTGTTTTTAGACACTCCCCAAGCATGTGATGATGAATTTACACAAAGCCTGGTACAGTGACAAGAATAAATCTACAGATGAAACTTAAAGCACATGTGCAGAAACACATCAACCAGACCTGTAGACAAAAAGGTTTCATGAGGAAATGATACGGACAGATCAGACTACATACAAAACTCAGACAGGTGGCGATTTATTTTACTCTAACCCTAATTAATGATTACACAGCGAGGGGTTAAATGCATTCATAAGTACTCAAGCAGAGTATTCATTAAAGCACGTAATGCATAGCCTAAAGACCCTTCATCTGTCATTGCCTTCAGATCTTACACACCAGTACCATGGTAACACAGTCTCCGTTCAAAATAAATAAATGTGCATCCAGAACAGAGGCAAAAGGTGCAATTCCAGATGTGTGGGCTCAGCAGATTTTTGATACATCAAGCTGCTCGTGATTAAAGATTACAGAAACCATCCAGTTTCTGTTAGATTAGGGTCACACTTGGTCTTCAGACAGCACGCTCACAATCCCGTCTATTTACTGATACCTGATGTGAACCGCTGCCAATCGGAAACTTCTGCAAACACAAGCTTCAGTCTGATGACATCATCATGTTTACACCATCTAAACACAAGCTTGTGATTGTTAGCTTTCACCACAGTTCTAACTAATGTTCCTGTTTCCTGCTCCCACCATCCCAGCTAACAGGAAACATTCTCAGAACGTTGGTTAACAGGTTATCAAAAAACATTCTTGCAGCAACATTAGTACATTAGTAACATTTTATGTTATAGATCATATCTATCAAGATGTTATAAGTGGAACATTTTGAACGTTGCAGACTTGTTCAAAACAAAAATGTTTAAATAACTTCTTATGACCAGGCAACACAATCTCCAACCAATCAAGTTAAGACAACGTCTAAAAAATGGACGTTTTGAACGTTCCTAGACCATTCAAAATAACATTTTTAACGTTTTTGTTACTGAAAGGAAACGTTAAGGAAAATGATCCAAAATTGTTAGCCGGGATCACATTGCCAAGGTGGTTCTCACCCGGCTCATGTACCCCCATGTTTTCAGTTCACCATGACCCTCACAACCCACATAAGCACATCTGAACATCAAGCACTCTGGAAATTTGGGACCCGTCGGGACCAGTCGATATTGTTGTAGAGAGAGGGATTATGTACAGCATCCATTCTCTGCTCCTCTCGCCTGTCATGCAGCGTTGGTGACAAATTGTTGGTGACATATCACCACATCCAGGTGGAGAGAGTATCCTTATCATGAGGCTGACACCTCCGGCCAGCCGGTTTTCTTCATCTGTTTTCTTCATCCTTAAGGAAAATGATGAATTAATGGAACATCGCCTGGTGTTCCTGTGATTCTGTTTTAATAAAAAGAAAAGAGGAGTTAACAGCATCTTTAAAGCCTGGACTCTTTTGTGCATGTATCAGGGCTTTAAATAAAGCAGTATTTGTCTTGGTGTTTATATGGTGATTTATGTGTATGTATAGAATAACTTTTGCATATTTCCATCTGTATTAAAAGACGCTTTATTTCCTCTAAGTGCTGCCATATTTTCATTATTTTTGTGCCATTGTTGAGCTCATTACGTTGAGTAAGTAATGGATCATCATCTACACTATCTCTCTCAGTAATTCATTATCCACTGTGTGTACCTATTGTCATAGCACTTAACAGATATTACCAGCAAAACAATTTGACTAAAAAGCTGAACTGAAATATGAACATGAATTTCAGAGTTTCTCAGTATTTTCCCTTTTGCTTAAATGACAGCAGCACTCAGTCTGAAATCTAATGACCCACCTCTGAGTTAACCATATTCCAAAGATCTCCTCACATGCCTCAATGAAAACATGAAATCTGACCTTTTGTATGAACCAGCTCATGTGGTCAGTGTCACACTGATGAGACCTGGAAACTGCACAGAACACTTAATATTTCATATTCCTGTTACCTCACAGTGTTTCTTTAAATTCCTGAAACGTTGATTATTTCCAGGTTTAAATTTTGGACCCCACTGTATATTGTTGTATTTACTCTGCTGAACACTTTTTAGTTTGTTTGTTACTTTTCTTTCTTTGTTTTGTCCTTCTTTAAGCTCTCTGTTATCTAACTCAATGGCGAGCCATAATTCATCTGAGGTAAAAGCCATTTAGAGCTTTAAATAATTAATCAGACCTTTCTCAAAGTTAAAAATCCTTCATTATTTATGCAAGCTGCTTATTGGACCGTATCTCGTTTGCTGGGCTCTGTAATTACTTGTGGAGCACCTTAACATGTTTACTTGTCTGGATTAAAACCTTTCCAGCCCAAAGCAGTCAGTTTTACCAACAAAGCGAATAATACAGACCGAAGACACAATATTTTTCATTCTCTCGACGGTGACTGAACGTGAACTTCACACACTGTAACAGAAGCTCAGTAGTTTAGCACACAAGTGACAAGTCTTTCATTACCTCATGCTAGTTTGCACAAAATTAGACTATAATCGCAGACTATAATCATACTCCCCTTTTTCACTTCCCCTTCACTCTTCCTTTGTGGGAAACAATGGAAGAGGATAAAAACCTGCAAAAGGTTGAGCAACAGCTGTGAAAGAACCAATATCAGACATTCTCTCTTTGACAAATCCATGGACTGAAAAGCTATTCAGTCCGTTGTGAAACTGTCTGCTTGTGTTTTGACCTTGTTCTCTGGTTACGACATCACATCTCTCCCCTAATGCTCACAACACTACTTGATATGTAGTCAGTATTACAGTGTATGAGTGTTAAATGCCATTAACATCCGTATGTGTTTCTGAAACACAAGCTGTGGAACAATATGAACAATATATATAAAAATTCTCTGCAAATATTTCAGAGCCCTAAAAGAGTGTGTGTGTGTTTGTGTGTGTTAGTCAGAGGCAGAGGTAGTTAAATGCTGTCACTCCCTCTAACAGCTCGGAAGAATGAAGACTGATGACCAGAGCAACAGGAAGTGGAAATAATGAAGCCTTTTTCCACCACTGGTCCATATCTCCTACCACAGGCCCTGCTGCAGTGATCCTAAAGGGTCTCAGTCAGAACCCGGTTCCTCACCGGCCTGCGAGACCCAGCTGTCTACACAGACAGGAAACACCAGCCAAAAGCACTGCTCTTATTTTTCAACCTGACAGAAGACACAGAGCCATGGATGATGAGGAAGAAGGAAAAAAAGAGAGGCAGTTCTCTCAGATCAATGTGGCTCGCTTCTGAATTGTGCCCTGACAACAAAGCGCCTGTTGTTGAGTCTCCACGTCAATACAAATGTATTTAAGTCCTGTTATACAGTATTAACACATGGGTGCACACAAACACACACAGTCAACTGAGAGACAGAGAAACTGTGGACCGTTCGTGTCCCTGAAGAAGATATGATGGATTGGATGGGTCAGTCTCCTCTCCTAAGTCTCACCATGAGTGATGCTTGGTCATTTAACACAAAGCCCTCGACTCAAAGTGCTTCATTAATACTGAGGTGGAATGTTAGCTTAACAGACCATCGTCACCCTTTACTGAAACCCCCATGAAACTGATGTTCACATTCAGACAGTACTGTGAGAAACACAAAGCCCATGTTTTGTGTTTTCCTGCGTTAGCTGTGGATTGTATTCAGGTCATTATACGAAGAGTGAGCCAATCAAGTTATAAAACATAAAAAGCATTATGTAAAGTTAAGTATTACACTTTATAAGTTAGTGACTAACACCCTCAAGTAAACCTTGATTGGCTAATGATCACACCAAATATGCCATCAGTTGTTCATTTCACAATACAATTTGTGGACATATCTGCCAACCAATCAGAGTGAATTGACCAGTTGCAAACTGACTACAGCAACCAAAATAACTCTCTTTCAAATGTACAAGTTAAATTTAGCTTTATCTAGCAATTAAAGTCAAATCTCTGGCATTTGGCATCTGCTGAAAGAGATTCAGAAATAACACTGGCATGATTCTTCAGAAGATGTTTCTGCTGTGCTAAGATGAGTCATGTTTTCTCAGAGCAAGAGAAACCTTCAAGAGGACCGAGTTAGAACATGCCCAATTTTTTATTAACAACTTTGTCCACTTTGATGCCTACCCAGCTAACAGGGAACATTTCAGAACGTTTCAGAACTTTCTTTAAATGTTCTCTCAGTTATCAAAAGGTATTACAGTAATATTAGAATGTTTTTTTTAATTTGATACATCATATATCAAAATGTTATTTCTGGGTTGTTAGTGGAATGTTTAAAAATGTTACAGAATCAAAAAATGTTTGAATAACTTTTATAACCAAGCAATAACGCTACTATGCTGTCTAACTTTACTAAAACTTTCAGAGTAACATTTTTAACATTTTAACTGTTACTTAATAAAAATGTTATGGAAATGTTCTAATGACCTGAAAAAGTCAGCTGGGTATGTGCTTGCCAAAGACTCTGGTACACTGAGTTCATGTGTAAAAATAATCATTCTGAATGAGCGTTTCTGTGAAGCGTTGCAAATTAACACAATTATCATTTGCGTGGAAAACGCTCTTGTGGGAGAGCAACAGCGGAACAGTGACGTTTCATCAGTCTGATGAAGCTTCTTGTTTAACAGAATCAAATTTAGCAGGAGGGAGAATTAGGCAGGCGAGTGATTTATTGGTTCGGAAGATTTCGTTGCTTCTCGCTAATATAACTTGCTGATGAGGGACACGGTTTATAACAGTTCCCTTAACTTCTTCAAATGTTCTCTTGATGCTGTTTACATTTTTGCATGCATTGAACAAATTTAATTAAAGTGTTTTTGTCAAACTTAATTCAGGCCTGTTTGGAATACTAAATAAAAAAAAAAAAAAAAAAATAAAAAACAAAACAAACCACCAGCCATAACAGTGATCAACAAACTGCCTCAAAAGGGCCCATTTTTCCGGCAACATAGTTTTTGGATAATTTTACCAATTAATATATGGTTAAAACCAGTACAAGGGGCTTAATTAATCTCCCCATGAAGCATTGTCAATATGTCAAAATATCTGAGCTGTTTTGCAAAACACATTACAAGAAACATATAATCTGGCACTTGATTACATCACTCACAGGGCACTATGGCATTGGACAGTAATTGCTCGGCTCTTTTGTTACAATCCATCTCCATGATTACAGCATGTTCTCTGATTTGAGATAATGGAGCATTCAGCGATTAAATGTTTTTGTAAATGTTGACATTGACATCACACAAGCATTCATCATCCCGTAACCTCTGAGCTCTAGAGAGGTGTGTCTTACAAGATTTAAACATTCTCACTATAAAGTTAAAACCAAAGAAAACTTTGAGTTCTGCTGCACTCTGCAGAGACCTGATCAAAAATGATGCATCAGTAATAATAATGCTTTTAATGTACTTGTAAGCCACAGTGTTCTCAAACTGACACAATGTGCTCATACATAAAGATGAGTCTATTATAGAGATATAGCCATATTAATTCATGGACCTTTGAAAAGATTTCAAACAGCTCAACATATGGCGCAGTTCAGAAACACCTTGTTTAAAAGCTCAGGTGTCACAGAGAAGAAAGTTTAATAATTCATCCCCTGCTTAGCTAATGCTTTCCATCTAAATTTCTGATACATAGACCAAACTAGGGCTCTGTTCTAAAACCACAGTGAGCTGTCTATGTAGGCTGTATATTAGATATCAATGATGTGTTCCTGATGTAAAAATGGTTGGAAGAATGACATGCAGTCAACTAAGATAGCTTCTTGGGGCCAAATTTCGATGGCAGCATCACATGTATATTTTGCAGGCAAAACAATCCCATATAGCAATGCCATGAGCTGAAAAGATCCAAAACAACAGCAAAAGTAACGTTAAGAGTGGAGAAGCTGATACAGTGCCAGATCTGTTCCTCTGTACCCTGCTGCTCATTGTTGAAGCCTGATAGACTGCATTGCTCCAGGAACAGACTCCATGTATCTGCTCTGTGGACTCAGCTCTTGAACTGATATCAAAGGACTCATGGCTTATGTTCAGGACAGAAAGGGTTTCAGACCCATAAATGATGCGTCTTTGCTGCTGGTATTGTTGAGGCTGCGGGCTTTTCTCACACTAACACCCATCTGATCTTTCATGCTCTCTCTCTCCCGCTGTGTGTACACCTCACTCTCCCTTTTCTCTCAGACATCCTCTTCTGATGTCCAACCACGGTTTGGACTTATAGATCAGAGCATCTGTAAACCTGACATGTGTTTCTCTTCTGCTTCTTAAAAACCACAAAGCACAAATGTGATATGTGGATGTACTCGCTCGGTTCTGCTGTGTTTTTTAAAGGGCCCAGCCTCTCCACAGCTATGATAGGTGACAGGCAGCAGTTGAAGTTTCATTTGCATTCGTTTGCTGTTTGCATTACAGACACTGATATCTGGCGGCATAGCCTGGAAAACTCCCACCGGGCTTTGCTGAGTCAATGAATTTCTCGACTCTTCCTCGCCTGCGGCTATCTGTCTGTGCGTTCACATTTGCTGTGTCTTAAAAGGGTAAAGGAGAGTTCATATCTCTGTATGTTAAGAGAACTCCATTATTATTTAGCAGGCCAGGCAGGGGTACAAGCAAATCAAGGATGGAATAAAAGGATTTGAAACATGCAGGCCATACAGAGACTCAAATAAGCCATAAAAACCATCTAAATAATTCCACGCTTTTTAAAACTTAAATCAAAGGAAAGGAATACCTGACCTAGAAATGAAAAAGTCTGTTATTTTTAACTCATCTTCATGCATCTTATCAAACCTGCACGCTGCTTTTCAAGCTGGAAAAAGGTAAAAATAGTTCATATGAGTCACACCAAAGTCTTTTAAAAGCATACGGCAGCTTTGCATAAGAAACAGCCTGAAATGAAACTCATTTAATAACATTGAGAATTATTTCATAATTTTGCGCAGGGCAATCACTTTACCAGGTGTTACATCACTGATGCCAAAGCAGTTCGAGTTGTAACCAAACAAAACTGCGTAGGAAAGGATGATACTTGGGACCTGCAGCTATAGGGAAAACTTTCCATAAATCACAAGCTAAATTTAGGTCTGTTCTATCAGCTGTTTTCATAACGTGTTTCTTTGTACTTTCTGAAGCTTGACAGAAGCAGCCACTATACACTGTGCAATGGAAGAGTCTTCCAGAAACTTCCTTTGGTTTTTGTGTGATGGAGGACAGGTATGGAAGGGGTGTTCAGGTCACAAGCACAAAGCTGCGGGCGATCGTTCCAGATGGCTGGCTGGTTAATAGAAAGATTAGCTCTGGGTTCTCTGGTGGGCACATCTTTGACAAACCTTGACAGAGAGAAGCTCTTGATCCTCTAGTGTTTACACAGAGATGTGTTATTGACTGGGACATGAAGTAAATGAGAGAAAGGACAAACAATATATGAAAGACTCTGGCAAGCATCCAATGGTGCTTTTAGATTCAGTGTGTCATTTATCAGACAAGTATCCTGCTGCACTGTTGCATCTGATGATAGTTTAGCTCCTCAAGTTAAATAGATAAAGATCAACCAATACACCAATGTCAGTAAAGTAGTTTATTGCTGCCTAGAACTGTTTTCAGGGGCGTTTTTTACCGTTTTGACCTTTTTTGAGGTCATATTTTTCTAACCAGAATTTAATTCTACAGCGTTTTATAAAATTAATTGTTGCCACTTAACAATCTGATTGAATGATTTAAAACACCATTATAAAACACTGATAAACACACGTGACACAAAGTGAACAATTACAGCTCTTACCTTTAAAATTAAACCAACATCAAATACATAGGACCATAAAATGCTCAGCCAATCATTGCATTGGGTCTGAGTGGAGGCGTGGCTTTGGAGAGAGATCTGAAGGGAGGGCGGGATCTTACACTTTCAAAGCTAGCTTGTTATTGCTAGCCTCTCTGAAATTGCCACCCTACCTTTATGGTTATTTCTAACTCTGCAATAAACCCACTGCAGCTCTTTGTAGTAAACCAGTGGGATGACAGAGGCTACACAGTTATTTGATCTTCAGTATTTTGTTATTGCTGTTGCTTCCTGTGTATCGAACAAACAATCATGTACTGCTAGTTTACAATTGCCCTCCGAAATAATATTTGTGAAACGAAGAATATTTGTGAAATCAGTGAAATGTTTAATGACCCTTGAATCAAAACTTGCCCAAGAATGTGGAACCACAGATCCCTACGCAAACACTGATCCCGGCCCTTGATTAAAAGCATAATTCTCAAACATCACCCAACTTGTCAGCCCTACAGTGAGATAGTCAGAGCAAGAAGAAAATGATGAGAGTGTGTTTTCAAATGACTTAGCATCTCAGAGGCCAAATGAAGAACTTTACAGAGAGCCTGGCTGTGATTCAGTACACTGTGATCAGGTTCAGTAACATCTCTGTTTAATTAATGAGGCTTGTCTTGATTATTTATTTAGCCGGGTCACATACACAGTTGTTGCTCATTTATTTCATACTGCGGTCTTGGTTATAAGCCACGTGGTACTTTCACATGTCTCTTCACAGCAGGTTTACAATCCTTGCTATGTGACAATGATGCAGCACGAAAACAAGCTGTTCTTCCTGTTAATGCTGCCAATGTTTTATCTGGAAAATACAAAAGTAACAGGGAACAGTATTGAATTTGACCTTTCCCACTAACTTTAAACTTTTGACTACAAAAAGACAAAAACAACATTTTGACGCAGTAGTACAATGGATCAAACCCAAAAGTACAATGTTAAAAAAACTGCATCTGGGGCAGGCTTCACACTATGAGTATAAAAATACAAAATAATTCATTTTGAACTGCAGCTAAATGCATTTTTTCTGGCTATTTGCAGTGTAAACAACATCTTTGATCCAAAGGCTGATACCATATTAGTTTGAAGGACATCTGTTAACACATAAATCTACGTCTCTATTTTATTGGGCAGAAACTGAGAAATATGATTATGCTTCCGCTTATATGTTTGTAAGTCTGCAGCGTGGTGAATCATGCACACATTTCTACTTTAATGACTTTTCCTGGGATAAATCTCCAGGCTGTAAATTATGGGCTAACTGGCCTTGGCAGGTTTATGGCCGTCCTCTCCTTAGAAAAAGAAGAATGCATTATGCATTGTATGATGATATACGAGCGGCAATCAAAACAGGAAGTGCTAAGACATCTGAAAAATTCCAACACAACTCAAGTATCCGTTTTAACCTTATTAAAACAGTACGACTTCCATGCATAATACAATTTTCAGTTACCATAGATACGCAGGTGCTCACCTGCGCCATCCACAATTAAAATATCACCAAGCTAACAGGGAATGTTCTCTAAAAGTTCTCCCAAGGTAATGTGAGAGAACTTCTTGCAGTAATGTTAGTAGAACTTTGTTATACATGACATCATATGGCATATTATACATAATTTGTTATATATCAAAAAAGCTACTCTAAAATGATTAAGTTCTTAATAAAGTTCTGTGTATAAAGTTCTTAATAAAATTGGACACTTTGCTTCTAGAACATAGAACGCCATGCCGCGACAGCCCGTCTCGAACCCGAGCACAGGTGAAGAAAGACGGAGGGAGAGAGGAAGAAGCCGGCTGATGAGTTTGGATTTAAGCAGCATCATGCAGATATGAATGAAAGAGGAAATGCTGCTTAACTCTGATAAAGTCTATGGAGTGAGGAAGCCTAACTTAACTGACTTCGACTTAAAGAATTACGTGACTGATAATGAAATGAAAACCCACACACACGCAGAGTAACTTGGAGATATCATCCATGGAGCAAGAATGCAGCCACATAAAAGAAATAAAAATAACACAAAAAAGTGTTTACACCACTTGTAATGTACAGATATTGTGTTTTTAAAGCTTACTTATCTGGTTCTTAACGTTGCCTGTACAAGTTGCTTATTGACCAAAGTGACAAAACTGAATCAACATCATAAATATTAAAATAATACACCAACCATTAAATATCTTGCATAAAGTTTGCCACAATCACAACATGTAGTCTTTAGAAGACATTCACTCTTACGTTTCTAGGGACCTAATTCAATACTCTCTTGCAATTCAGAGTAAATATTTTAGACAATCCTTTAAATCTGATATATATATATTAGTCTGTGTCATGCCTTTTCTGACCGGCAAATTTAGGTTATTATTTTAATATTTGATTTAGGCTACTAATCAAATGCAAATTAGCAAATGAACTACTGCAGAACGGTTGGTTTTCCTTTAATTGTGTTTAATCCAATCATTTAACTGCTTAACAGGATCAATCATGGAGCCTTAAATGGACTTAATGTCCAGATGTATTTAAGTGACTCAGGTTATGGAGATTAGAAAACCGTAATGGAGTCTGACAGTCAGGAGCTGTCTGGGAATTCATCTGTACTCAGATACGCAGATTGAATATTTTGCTCTTCTCTCTCTACCGTCTCTCGCTGACAGATAAGTCTGCAAATGAATGGCCAGTGTTTTAATGAAATTCCTCATTCTGATGTTGACATACAGCTCTGGCTGGCCCGACTGAGGTTTGACTGAATGACTGGGCTGAAAACGTAGAAGCGATTCTGTAAAGGAGTGAAATTCTGAGTACATTTCCATCTTTAACACTGCAAGTGGTAGAACGAGATCTGGATTACACAGGCTTCAAACTGCTGAGATGAGTTTGACTTCTGGTCACCTCAGTCTGTAGTGAAGTGACAAGGTTTCTGAATGCTGATTTAACCACCCCTCTCAATACACAGCAATCGATGGCACCAGTTTGACTTTAAAACCAATTAAACTACACACGCAAAATACTGTCACCTACACAGTGATATTGCCTGTTACAGCTGAATGGCTGTTCCTGCTGTTTTATTGAGGCCCAAATGAAACCTGCATACTAAGAGCCTGAAGCTACTGCAGAAGTTTTATAACTTTCACTTAAATTTATTCATTTTCAGCTCCTCAGATTTGTTTCTTGATTAGAATAGGCATGTTAAATTTCACCACTCCTCTCTGGCTGTAGATGAACAGGGTTTGAAGTGTCTCTTTGATTTCATTTGGATTTGAGAAGGGCTGTTTCGCCTGAGAACATCAAGGGAGAAGAAGTCAACAGATTTTCCCATCGACACTTCTCCTGCAGGAGCAGCCAGGCTGGCAAGCTTGGAGAGCTTCTTCTTCTTTGGCCTTCTGTGGCACCTCAAAATCTATTGTGAGCATTCTGAGAAACCTGCCAAGACAATCTTACTGTTTACATTCGATGTGCCTGAAGCCTGAACGCTGCCAAACTACTGCTGCGTGGTAGCAGGTGGGGTTCAGAGCTGACAAACCAATAAGTACATTGACCTGGACTCAGACAGCTAGCGATCAATCCTGCGGTCAATGAGCCACACAAGATGGTCAAGACTCACTGAGGCATGAGGAATTATTGGTCTGGCACCAGCACGGGTCACAATGTGTGAAAGCTTCTGAAACTGACCATGTTAAAAATGATGCTCTCAAAAACAGGATCTATGAGGTGATGATCACAGGTTAGCTGTGATGCACAGTATCTCTGTTAGCAAGATACAAATACAGATGCTGATTTCCATCTAAAGGTTTATTTCCTGTTATTGTTTTTGGATAACTACAAAACTTAGTCCTTTACATGGAAGAACCAGACTGATTGATTAACCTGTTAGACCACCGATCAACCAAATACAGTAAACATGTTATTTTGAACGTTCTAAAAAAGTTCTGAACGTCCAGTTTTAGATGTTGTATTATTGTTTGGTTCTATAAACATTATTCAAGCATTCTGTAACGTTTTTAAAACGTTCAACTAACAAGTTAAGAATAAGATGCTAAAAAAATCTACTTCAAAAACTTTTTGAACTTTGAGAGAACATTAGCCAACATTCTAAGAACATCCGCTATTAGCTGGGTAGCTCATTACAATCTTTGATGGATCAGAGCAATAACTGCAAGCTGTTCCTGGTGTCTGCTTACAGGTGAAACTGCAATTCACTTTAATGTGCACTTTAATTTCTTTTTCACTAACTACTGTAAGTTACTGTAAGTGAATATGTTAGGATGGGATAATTACTCACAGATAATGCTCTCACCTCTTTACCGTTAAGCTTAACGTGGTGACAAGTCTGTGTGCTTGTGAGCGTATATCTCATCTCTGAAGACAAGGTCTGCTGCATCACCTCGTATCAAGCTGTAAAAAACATTCCATGCATATCTTCTGTGACGGCTACATAATATCCTATTTCACATCTCTCAGAGAACAGAAACAGTATGAATGCGCTTAAGCATTTGTCTTTGTGATTTCTCCCTGAATGTCTATTCCAATGAGAGCTTAATATTGTTACTGATATCTCTAGATGATTCATTTTTGTGCATTAGGTCTGTTGTAACCAGGGTGGTGCAAAACTGAATTTGAATCAAGTTCGTCACTCCCTACAGGAAGTTAAATTGGAATTACAGGAAGTGTATGTTTTCAAAGCCTATAAAACCATCAAACTGCAAAACATTTGAATTGTTTTGTGAATGTTTCTCTTTAAAGTCTTAAGGAACTTTTATCAGACAAAACTTTTTACTGCAGCTATATGAATGTCTCTTAATTTGAATTAGTCTTAATTCTTGTTTTTTCTTATATTCACATTTGTGCTCCTGTTGGCAAGCTCAGTTTGAATTCTGTTCAGATTGTACTGGAGTTCTCAATTCATTCTCTATTCATTTCTGAATGATGGACAACCCTGATATCCACGACACAGTAAAATAACTCATTTTAATTATCCTTTAAACAGATTCACAACCAACTTATATCATTGTACCTTCCATTGGCAGGTGATGCATCTACTACCTGGGTGACTTGATTCAGACCTTCAGCGAGGACAGTGGAAGACCACCAGACTTCCTGGGGGACTCTCTTGGAGCACCTCAACCCGGTCTGGCTTCTCACTCTGGCTCATGAGCTTCAGAGCCCTGGATCTCCTGTTTCTCACCTTCTCTTTCTTCTCTGGACTTTGACCTGGGAACAGCCTCGGAACGGACCGCCCAATGCTGAGGAGGAACTGTCTGCTGCTGGTCCTGTGCTTCTTCTTTGAGCAGAACTCCTGCGCTCACATCCAAAGCAGGCCAGGGCAAGAGGGGCCCCGTGGTCTGGAGGGGCCGTCGGAGGGGGGGTGGAATGGAGGTTCCAGGGGGTTCCAGAGGGTGAAGAGGGGTTGGGTGTGGAACCAGTTCTTTGTGCTGGAGGAGTACATGGGCTCGGACCCTCAGTATGTGGGAAAGGTAAGACCTGTTAAAATACATTTTATAAAGTTAACTGTTTCTGATAAATTCACCCCATTTCCCAGTTTCCCAAGTGTCCCAGCTAACACACAAATTGATACATGCACACAGTAAATGCAGTCTGAATACAACAATGTCTCTCAAATGCACAAATGTTGCATTTAAATGCACTCTGGGTATGTTTGATGTATTTTGCTACTGGTTTTAACAGCTGTTTTCTGACTTACAAGAGAGTTACAGGCGAGAACATGCATTTTGGCATTTGGTTTGCTGGCGAAGCAGTTTTAATGTTTGACAAAACCTAAAGGACTGTTGAATAACTGATGCAAACTCAGCTGAGTGAGAGAAATGCTGATAGAGATTTTGGAGTTTTAGTGGTTTCCACAGAGCACGACTGTCAAAGCAAATGAAACACCAATTGTGTTTTTTGTTTAACTGTATTTGTCTGTCGCTTCAGAGAAACACATGATGGGTATAAAAACAATATGTCCTGATGCATTTATGGAGAATACATCAGCACTTACGGGAGCAATGAAATCCAGCCACAAGATGACAAACTGTGAGGCTTTGCCATTACTTCTAATAATGATATAGCTGACAGGAAAAATAATGTAACTTTTCTGTTGTATTACACAATCTGTCATCAGGTGAAAACTGGCTTTTAGCTTAATAAACGCATTCTGATAGAAGACATGCACGCCAATGGTTTTTCTTCAAAGCTACAATCCGTAACTCTTGCCTCTCTACCGCCATCTCTGTTTGACACATAAAATTGCAGGATACTGTACGTACTTTTCATTGTTTAATTCAAATGAAAACAAATTAAGACAATGCTTCACCAGTAAAGCTACAGAAACAAGTTGCAGGTGTGGCTGCCGTAATCGTTGAGAACTGTTTCCTTCTCACTGCATGCAAACCATGTCAGGGAGATAAACAGGAAATAAACAAATAAATCCAATGAGAACTGCATGGACTAACATCTGACGCTGGAATGGATTATTCATAAGTGTATAAGGAGAAAAGTGATGTCTTAGATCATAATCTGATCTTTCCACACATTTCTCAAGTATAATTAGACACTTCAGTTTGAATTAAGATTCATAGCTGGTGGGTCCTACTCTTGGTCCTCCAAATACAAGCAGACAGGGTCTGGAATTAACACCCACCGAGCAACAAAATGATATAAAATACTTTGCTGACTAACCAAGTTACTTGGTAACCTGAAAATGCACACAAAGTGAAAATTGTAAGACAGAAAGTCTGAGAAAGTCTAAATGTTCTCAATTTGCTTGCCATTGTCAGGTGGGACAAAAAGGTAATTTTGTGCCCTGCATGTAGACGTTTGAAGAGGAAGAGACTAAAGAAATCTCCCCAAGGGAAGTTCCTTCTTAGCAGTGATTAGGGCTTCATTTAGTGCCAAATTCATCTTAAACAGATGGCTTCGTCCCCTGCCGAGTTAAGTGTGATTTGAACGCCTTACTTTTTCAAACATTTAGACAGGATTTTCGTTTTAGTGAAGTATGAACTCCTGCCCTCCACACCTCACACAGTTTTACACTCTAGTGCCACTGTCTGTCAAACCAATGACTTATTTCACTGTTTACTCAACCTCATGTCATCTCACCTGTGACTGAGTTTCTTGTGGGTTTTCCTGATCAAAATGATTGAGGTCATCTAGCGCCAAGCTGACAAAAAAGTTCTAGATACCATTGATTCCTTTAAAGAAAATCAAGGATTTAATGTTGTTTACATGTCTATTTGGTGGTTTTCATGTTTTTTCTCCTTAAAACTGCAGTTTACCAAAGACAGCCTCAAAAACGAGGTTTGGAACCGCCCCTTTTCTACATCGCTAACATGTAACCAATCATGTGAGAGGACCTAGTGGATCATGTAGTCTGAGCCGCTGTGATTGAGTGGAGGCGGGGACTAATCCACATAGTCATTGATCCGCTTATATTAAATGAAACAAGGATGTAGAGATACATTCAAGCTATTTTAAGGCATTGAGAACTTTATTTTCAAAGGACAACAACACTTAAATGTCATTTTGATTATCAAAAATTAATTTTAAGGTAAAATTATTGACCATGGGGGACTTTAACATTTGAAAACTAGGACTAAAACTTTTTGCACTTTTCATAATAGTTGTTCAATTATAACATCTACAAAGATTAAGAAGATTAAGAAACAAGGAACAGGAAGTGAGAGGAAAATGAAAGCCCAGAGCCAAAACATCAGGAGATGATTTGAGACACTGTGAATACTATCATCTTCAGCAGCATTAATATCAGCAAAATATCAGCGAAACGAATTAGCATAACGCAAAATAAATAAATAAACAGGGAAATGTTGCGATGCTTGTCTGATGTACCATAAACAGACAGGTCTCTCACATCATCTCTCTAAACAACATACCAAACACCTTAGCAACCACATAGCAATGCCCTGGCAACCATCCATAGAGCACTAGCACCATAACAACGACTTCAGTTCAGGTTTATTTAATTAAATGTATGAATCTAATGTAATCCATTATTTTATGTTTAAAATAAATGACACTGTTGCTGTACCCGAGGGCATTTTGGCAGCGCTGACCAAACAGACATATTTATTTTATGGCGTAATGCTGATGCGAGCATAAATATGAATTCCGCCTGAGCAGTTGATTGATTGATGGAATTTGTAACAGTAGGAAGGATTTCTTTTGCGTTTATGAACATGAGGACATCATGGCCTCCAGATACCGGAGCGAGTTTCCGACACATCAGCGCTTTAGCATTTATGACTGAGAAATAAAAGCCTCGTTGAGCCTTTGGGAATACAGCAACAAAATCGCATTTCCTCAATTAAATAATGTACTACCGTCTATGGTGTCATAATGACCATTCGGAGGAAAAAAAACGACTCATTCTGCTTTCCATAAATCACTTCCTTCATTCTCTCTGTCCCGGTTTAGCCTTTCTATCACCATTAAACCCTCTCTGTCAGTTACGACTACCCACAATTCACCTCTTCCCTCCATCATCTCAGCTAATAACATCATAAAGACTGTTTTACAGAATCTCACAGACAAAGGGTGGAGGGTGGAAGTGACTTAGTTTATTTATGACATCATTAGCCAAAACGTCATTCGTCAACTCCCTGTCCAACACTTCATACCTGGGAGAGGTGAATTTTACCACATCATTTTATCACATGAACCAATATTCAAAAGTGTGACATTTTTTGGATGTCAACATGCAATCGGCTGGCCATGCATATTACTGGTTTACTGTTACTGCATATTACTGTTTTACAGAGTTCCTATTATATTAGAAAGCCATTTCAAATAAAAAATTATATAGATTTCATGAAACTTCCCAATCCTTTTTCAAACCCAGCTGTGGTTGCTAAGTGTTAACAGTGTTTAAACTGAGGGGAGGCTCCAGGGGTCCTGAAAAAGAAAATGACAAACATATTCAAGAGCAACACACTCAGTTTTTAGAACAGGAGCGACAAGTTCACGATTCTTCATCATCTTGAGTTAGTACAGGTACATTATCCGTGTCTTATCCTTTGTGCTGGACTGCCACATTATTAACTAGTGGGTTTCTGTTAACAGCAGAAACAAATAGTAGTAAAAAGCAAATAAGGAAACTTATCAGGGTGGGAATTGAACCCAGGGGGTTCTGTATCAGGAGAGAAAAACATACCACTTTATTGTTAAAGGTGCACTATGCTAATCAGCTATTTAGTAATGACATTTAATAAGTGTGCACGCTTCTTGAAATTTTAAGCGTAGATAAATGGAACACAGTAAACGTAAATGAAATGTTTATTTTATTATAAAAACATTAAAGGTCTGCAGATTAGACATAACATATATGGTTCTTAAAATCTGGTCTTATAATTGGGGACCACCCAAGACCCCGACACAATTCAAACACTGCATTTTAATTTTTGCATTTTTTATTCTCCAACCTAAATGACCTAATAAATTCCCTAATGAATAAAATCTCCAAACCGAAATGTGTTGAGAAGAGAGAGAGATTCACAAAAAAGGAAAAGCTTAAACTTGATCACACTAGAGCTCATATCTCCGCGTTCCAATCCCAGATGAGCGTGAACGAATCATCAGGAAACCAAAGCGGATCAAGGGTTTACACAGTATTTACAAAAGACTCCACTGACTGGCTTTTGTGTGTGTGCCCATTACCCAGAATGCTTTGCTGTGATAGGCACATATCTGAACTCTATGCACAGGAACCAGAGAAACGGATCCATGCCAGATGATTGAGAGAATCACTGGATCAGAAAGAGATGTCTGGGAAAATTAGAAATGGGTCTTTACAGGTCCAATCCAATAATGCCAGCCTGGAATTCTGTTCCAGAGTTGTTGTTAGAACTTCCCATTTATCCATGATCACCTGCACTGACATCTCATTCATTTCCAGACTTGTTTAAGCCTCATCTAACAGCTACAATCTTTATGTAAAGCCTTTAAATTCTAACTTTAAATTCATCTACCTGTAATTCCCATTTTGTTTCTAAGAAATTCTGCCATCATCTACTCACTCTTGTGTCGTTTGAAACCTGTATGCTGTGACTTTTCTTGTGGAACACAAGAGGAGACGTTTCAAGTTTTTTTGAGTCCTTTTTGGAGCTTGACAGAAGTGATTTTGGAGCTTGATAGAAAAAGCCTGGTGAAGACCGGACTGACATGAGTGAGAAAATAATGACAGGATTTTCAGTTTGGCGTGAGCTTTGGCTTCCTTTAAATTCACAAAAAGCTTTCTCCGGAAAGGTCTTTCATTTGAATACAGCAAAACTCTGTGGTCATGAAGGGGCATCCATTTTAGAGCTGTTTTGCATGAACTCTGTGGCTGACAGGTCGACACTTATACCTCGCTCGCTCACGTTCTGTTCTCCACCTCTCTGTTCCTCATCCTCAGATTAATTCTCAGCTACGTGTGCGACTGCAATCTCATCTCTCAGAGACAGCCTATTATTACCTCCAAAATCTCTTCAGCAGAATTCATGAACACATTGATCACTGCGGCTGGAAACAAAAGGTTTATTTAGACTAAAGCATGTGAATAAAACATGCTTTGATAACAGATAAGCCTTCAGCAGAAAAGAACATAAAGCCACACTAATCAATCTGACAAGAGTCATAATTGCAGGGTATATATAGAAAAAAACAGCTTTTCTAAAACTGTGCCAATATTTAGAGCTGTAATTTAATGTCACTTAACATTACTACAATAATGGTTACGACAGCAACAACAGCAGCAGATTTAAAAGATATTCTCTAGACTCTAAATTCTCAAAACTGGCTGCTAGAAAATTTCCCACAATTCCTGCGAACCTTTATTTTTAGAGTGTACATGTATGCATTAAAATGCACAGTTAACCATCCCTTCATTAAATCTAGCTGTTGTTTAAGGGTTAAACTGACCTTTAAATGTATAATAAACTCTATAAGTACACACACTGCATTATTCAACACAGAGTTCTGTAATGCAAATCACTCTGCAGTACTCAACATCAAATGACCAGAGAGAATCTCTCTCTGGTGACCTGTACACTAATCAAGGTTATCATGTACATAGACCCAGTAAGACACTGCAATTACCCATTCTCTCTCATTATCAAGCCTGCAGAAACCATTTGAGAAGCACCGTGACCATGGATTAGTTAAATCTGCCTTTTCTAAGGTGATACTCACCTGATTACCCTGCTAGCAATTTTAGGTTGTAAGAACATTTCCGCCATCATTTCCATTAAGTAACAAAAATGCTAAAAATTTTATTTTGAAGGTGTTGTTGCACGGCCCAGTGCAACAGCACACGGCCCAGTGCAACAAACATCCTTGCCGTAGTTCCTGCTTCTGTAAATGTGTTCCAGGCATCCTGTGAAATCTCCTGTACTGTTGACCTTGCTTCTGTCAACAACCAGCAGCAGATAATAATGGATTTTGTGCCGAGAGCTTATCTTACATGCGTGTAATCTTTTACCTGTATGTCTCACAACATCGTTTGGAGAAAACAATGACATCAGATTTACTAGAGGGTGAATGTAAATGCGCACCGATAAGCTTGTTAACAGACTCACGTAAAGAACGTTAATGCAGAGGAGATGCAGCGCAAATCATGCTGCTCCGTCTCAAACATGTTCGTGGAAAGGAGGAATGAGATATTTCAAACACATGCGCATTGAAACATGCAAACACAGCCCAGTTTCAGGTATTTAAAATCTCAAAACCATAGCCAAAATGTCTTACTGTAATTTACATACTATAGTTGTCTAGCTTTACTTGTCTGTACATAAAGGTGCTATACGATGCCACAGAAGAACTGTTTTTGTCTGTATGGCTCCAAAAAGAAACTTTAGCAACTACAGAACCTTTTTTGTTTCACAAAAGGTTCTTCATAGTGTAAAAGGATCTTTAGAATATGTAAAGGTAAGGAACAAAAGGTTCTTTTAAGAACCTTTGAATGAATGCTTCTTTGGGGAACCAAAAACTGTTTTTCTGTGGCATCTCTGTGAAGAATCTTTTAAGATTTTTATTTTTCAGGTTGCTGAGTTTCAAACTTTTCAGAACTTTCACAGTTTCACAGTTACTCTTGAACTCGTTCTGTTAAATGATATCTATAGAACATAACCTCTGTCCATTCTATTCACCTTCAACTTCTCGCAGGCAGATTATATAAGCACAACATCTGATGTATGCTTGTGTCTCTTCTCTGCATTACTGTAAAGATGAACAATGTCTCTTGCCCTTTAGTACTGTTACCCAAAACTCAACATGCTACAATGATCAAGTGTTAAGAATTTTGATCCTAAACGGTATGGGTTGCATGCAGGAAACTGAACAGAGCAATAATTCGACACCTCAGAAACAATCAGGTTGCAGTAACCTCACCCCTCAAGCTCACCCTGTTTAGCTCAGAAAAACCTGATGCCAAACTCATTCTGTGGCTGCAGATGTCATTTGTATGGATTACTCTGTTCCGAATTATGCATATGAGAGGGTAGCGATACAGTAAGGCAATCTGATTGCAAAGACATTTGCAATGGAAACATATGGCACTAATGACGAACACATTGACACAGATAAGCCTGGGAAAATGAATGATGTCATTTATCTGCTCTGCAAATATAATACATTGAACTTTTTTAATAATGGGATTTCTACATGAATTGAACTAAAGTCAGTTAAAACATTAATGTTTCTGACAGAATCATTCACTGAACACAGACCAATTGAGAGAGAGGGGATATTACTAATGTAAAATTGCTTTCCAACACTTCCTGCATCCAGGATTGCATATATATTATTATTATTGTGAAGGGTGGCATGTTTCTTGACTTTTGAATCTGTCAAATATAGAATTATTAAAGCATTAATGTTCTTCATCAGTTAATTGATGGCATGCTGATACTTGTTATACATCATACTTTATTAGTGTGGCAAATTTCTCCATGACAACCTGCCTGATTTTTTTGGTCAATTTTTTTTTGCCATGATAGAAGTTCTTACCAGATGTTATAACTATAATGTATACATGAGAGGTGAAGCAACTGATGTAATGGTTTCTTCAATTTTAAGCATGTGTTTGTCCCAGACACACACTCACACACACACTCACACACACACTCACACACACACTCACACACACACACACACACACACACACACACACTCACACACACACACACACACACACACACACACACACACACACACACACACACACACACACACACACACACACACACACACACACACACACACTCACACACACACTCACACACACACACACACACACACACACTCACACACACACACACACACACACACACACTCACACTGCCTGTGCAAATCAGACATGCTTTTAATTACTCACCAAAAACCAGGAAGTATAATGATGCGCACACATGCCTTAAAACACACACATAATGCCCAGAGCTGATTCTCTGAGCAGATCAGCATCATGACTAACAGATCAATGAGATATGATTAGAGATTCAGAAGTTAATCATCATTACTGCTTCAAAAGTTCACATCTCTCATGTGTACATTCCCCAGCAGAATCTATAAGATCTTTAGCATTACGAAGCGAAGTTTTAAAGTTTCTGTTGCATTGAAGAAGTTAGACTGAATCTGAAAGTTAGACTTAAAGTTAGACTGAAAATTGGAAGTTTGATGTTCCTAAAACATTAAAAATAACATTTTTAACATGTTACTAAATAGAAACATTATGGAAACATTCTTACAGCCTAAAATTGTTGGCTGGGTCGTCACTGTGGGAGAACTCAAAAAAAAAACTGCAATTGTATAATTTACACAGAGAAAAACATCTTTCATACTTTAAGTGCTAGCAGTCAATCCAGGAGCTGAACGGTGGTGTGCAGCACAAAGATTCAACTTGTTAAAGAGTTTCCTGCATCTTTTTTTCTATGAAAAGCTTTCATAATCACTGAGGGCTGCTACCACAAACACTAAAAATACTGCCGATGTCATTTTGATTTTGAGTCTGCGGACGGCAGAACAGTTCTGTAATTGTCTCTGTGAACGTTCTCAAAGCATTGGATAATGTATTCTATACCATTATATAATATATATTAAAAACTGTTATTCTTAAGTAGTTAGTGGAACATTTTAAAAATGTTACAGAATTAAACAAAATAACATTTAATTTAAATAACATCTAAAAACTAGATGTTTTGAACATTTCTAGAGCATTTAAAGTAACATTTTTAATGTTTTTGTTACTTGATGGAAACATTAGGGAAACGTTCTTACAACCTAACATTGTTAGCTGGCTAACAGACATCAGTATTAACTGATTATCTCCGTGCATTCAGCATTCTTCACTGTTTTCTCTGATTTGTCACTTTCTGATTTCTCCACACTGCCGACTTTGCATGTAAATAACATATTTCTCACTGTGTCGTCACATTGTGCAGCAGTCGCTGCTCGACGGCTTGAACTTTAAATGTGTGTGAGAAACTAAAAAAGTGAATGTTTGAGCGGAGACATAATGAGCGTCTGGGAAAGTTATTTACTCCGGCTGCAGTCCGCTCAACCCTGGAATATTACTTATGATCTCATTATCAAAACCAGTAAGAGAAAATACAGCATGAAAGTTTGTGCGATTTCATTCAAGCAGATTTTAGGCCGCAGACGCACTTTAAGTGGATCCCTTATGTAACAATTGTCTATTGTTATGCTAATTCATTTTTTAATTAACATCACCTACCGTTCCCTCTTTGGGTTATTAATGGAGCGATTGTTGAATTTATTCTTTTTTTAAAACGTCTCTTACCTTTCCTGCCTTTATTCTCTTTCTTTTCATTCGGTTCTGAATGTGCGGATATACGTCAATGAGACGGTCTGATAATAAAGCACTCGTTCTTTATTCATTTAAGATGTGCCCCAGATTTTATGCAGATTATATAAAAACAGTAGCTTGTTTAAAGTTGACTCTGCGTCAACAACTTTGTTTAAAGTTCCCCAAAACTATAGAGATTTGCATGATTAATGTTACACAATGCACGGCTGTATTTGATTAACAATTCTGTTAAAGGAATTGCAGTCAGATGCAGCAAACAGAATGCATACATTTCTAATATGAATTTACTCTGAGAAATTCACTTATACAGAACACAAAAGACGTTATCAGCTCGACACCATTTTTGTTAATTTTTTAAAAAAAAATTTAATTCCTCAATTCAAACTCATGAACCAGACAGGTCATGAAGTGACCTTATTTCTATATTCTAACAAATATTACTCGTAATGTGTTCATAAAAATGTTACTATTTCATAGCTAGTCAACTACAGCAGAAAATATGAGAGTATCTGATCTATCACACAGCTTAGAGGCAGGAAATCAGCAACAAAAGGTGATTTAGGCAAAGAAGAAGACAGATGACAGAGTGAAGACTGAACTAGGTCAGATTCATTCACCAACAGGAAACTGAACAAACCAGATCTTTACAATTTAAATCAAGAGATGTTTTACACATGCAGTAAGTCAAGGTCTAAACAGCCACTTCTGTCTCTTAACAACAGTGTTTCTTCAGTAATAATTACATCATGAACATCAATCTACTTTAATACGTTTAAAAAGCACAAAGGCTATTTTTATCTTTGTAAGTACTGTAATATCCTAGAGTGTAACTTTTTTCAATTATAATACTGAGGTCATATAATTTTGCATTGTGCATTCAATATCATGTCATACAACACAGTTTAGTGCAATAAGCATTCACATCTTACTACATTATGCTGCTGACACCTTTGCACCCTTGAACCCTTTTGCACACTTGTAATCTTTACTCTTTATATCTTGTATTTGTTGTTTTCTTTTTGGCAAATATGTGAAAAATTATTTTTAATATAATGCACCGATGGTGGCTCACACATCTGTGGTTTTGTTGTGCTTGCACAATGATAATAAAGTTTAAGTGCTTTAGAAACTCAGTGTAAAGTGATTCTCTTCTCTACTGTTTGACACTGACGCGTCGGGTCTCTCTTTCCATCTTCCAGTTACACACTGACCTGGATAAAGGTGAAAGCGTGGTAAAATACACGCTCTCTGGTGAGGGGGCTGGAACCATCTTCACAATCGACCAGATCACTGGAGACATTCACGCGTTACGCAGTCTGGACCGTGAAGAGAAGCCTTACTACACACTACGAGCCCAGGCTGTGGACATAGAGACCAACCGGCCACTGGAACCTGAGTCTGAATTTATCATCAAGGTGCAGGACATAAATGACAATGAGCCAAAGTTCCTGGAAGGACCCTACACAGCTAGTGTACCAGAGATGTCACCAGTGGGTAAGAAACTCATTGAGTTATTAGTTATGTTAGTTATGTAGTTAGTTTTAGGTTGAAGCATGAGACTGCTATCAGAAGTTGTAGTGAATCTTTCTTTTCCCAGGAAAAATGTGAAACATGCATGCTGTTTATATCATTTTAGGTTGTTAAATATAATTTAATATAAGTAACAAAAACATTAAAAAATGTCATTTAGAAAGTTCTAGGAATGTCCAAAACATCGTATTAACATTTTTGCTTGGTTACAGTAATAAAACCTTTTAAATTCTGCAACATTTTAAAACGTTCCACTAACTACTTAAGAATAACGTTTTGATATATATCATTAAAAAAAGTTCTACTACTTTCACAGCTAGAACATTATACACAACTTCAAGAGAACTTTTAAAGAACATTCCTGTTAGCTGGGTGCTTAATGACATCTTATTCATGTTTCTCATGGAGTTCTATAAGAGCCTGAAGAAAACCAATAGATGACTGCAAAGTTACATGACTAACTGCAAAATGTCAACCCCCATTTCCATATTAGTGATATTGTGAGGCCTGCCAGATATTCGCTGGTATTGCAGTGAAAGTTAATCCAGACAGTTGTCAGATAATGAGAAGTACATGGACTCCAAACACCCACCAAAACGCATTACACAGTCCAAGCAGGATCCCTCATCTCACACAGTACACTGTTTGATTGCATTACTGATTATTTTACGGAGGCAGCTGCTCTGGGTGATGACGGTTCCTGCTCCTTATTTTGTTACTGTCTCTGAAGCCGGCCTGGAGTTGTATTGATTTCCACACAACCTTATCCAATCGCCATAACTACCTGCAGATCAATTTAACACTATCCTCTTTTCAGCCTAAAACATACTGCGGAGTTTGTTAGAGTCATAATCTCTTGCATTACCTACACATAATCTTTATCACGCAGTCAAATATGCGTCCATGCATCTGTCCCTGAGGTCATGTTAGGAGACTCTGTAACACAACGCTATTTTCCCTGCAAACTCGACACTCAATGAAATGCTGGAATACTACACTCATTTAAGAGTCAAAACAGGAGACAATTTGCAACTGTGCTGTGACTCTATTGCAGCAGTTTCCACAAAACAAACTGGTATAAAACTCATAATTTCTATTTAGTTCACTGTAATCCAATTGAATGCAATTCTGTTTGGATTGTACGGTGGTAATTCTGCTTTATGAACGTTGGGAAGCACATACACAACCATAAAAACAGTAAAGTGAAGTGGCAACTTTTAGAAAAATAGTTAACAGTAGTTTCAAACTGTGTTCTCTGCACCCAACAGAGGCACAGTCATACAAATGAGCCTAAATGAAAGCTTTCAAAGCCCTTAAAACAATATAAGGACATTCTAACATTTTACATAATTATGTTTTTGTCTTCCTCTATCCTATATTTTTGTATAATTTACAATACTGCCCTGTCTTTATTATTGAGACGTCTTTTGTGTAATTAGATTTGTCTATTTAGCTTCCTGTGGATACAGCATTCGATGCTGTTAAATGCTAAAGGTGCCATGAAATCAAACGTACAGTTTTGTGGACTTTAGTTCATGTCAGTTACTGTAGCTGTAGATAATCCTCATAACATTGTGATTCATGGTAAAACTGAGGATAAAACTGAAAATGAAAATGCAAAGCACACAGAATAATTACATCTTATTAAAGCTGATTCTGTAAAACTGAAAATTACAGGAGAGAAATCACTTTTATTACACTGTATCATACATAATTCCCATAGACTTAAATCTTCCTGAAACTGCTAAGAACAAAGAAACCTGTGGAGCATTTTTTATAAGTGATTTTTAAAGAATATTCATTGTGGAAAGTCAAGAAAATATTGAAAAACAAAAGAGGAAAAGCTACATATAGCTAAAGGTAAAAACACAAGTATATATCCCTCAAATTCTGGCATATAATTCTGGGTTGACAGTAATAAACGACAGCCTGCTCTGCACTGAAGCTCTTTTTATGTTCTGTCTGAAGATGACAAATCAGAGTCACTCACGTTGAGATAGTCTTTCCTTCATCTAAATGGCAATGAAAATAAAAAACACACCCCTCCACTCCGTCTCCACAGGGGTATCAAAGCTACTCATGATCACAGACAACACAATGAACAGGACTGATTATAAGTGCACCATCACAGATCTCTTTCTAGCTAATGTACAGGACTGTTCTGCAGACCTGGAATAATGGCCAACATTTCTTGAGCTGTGATGCTTTGGTCATCAGGTTAGCAGGCATCTCTCTGAACGTGACTGTACGATTGAAAGGTTATTCAAAGAAATAGAGCTGGGCTGGCTTCATATTTACACCCATCACCTCTCTATGAAGGCAGAAAATGTTCAAAAGCATATTGACTTGGGGTTGTGTCCTGAGAGAACAGAGAAATCAAAATAATTGTGTCAGCTGGTCAAAAAGAACAGCCTTCAGGAAATGATTTACACCTGGGGCAAAAAACTGTCTGCTTGCCCCTCTCTCCCTCTGTCAAAAGACATTTATTTGTTTTTTTCATTAAAATATCACTCAAAACAGCATTTGCATCATTATTTAATTTAAAAGCTACTCTTATCAACAGAGCTAGACTTGTTGTGTGTTACTTTTATACCTGTCAGTGTAAAACTAACTCTAAATTCTGATTGGTTGAGCCATATTCAAAGCCTGTCAAATTGTATTATGTATCTTTCATATCTGCAACTGTATTCATGCAGTTCATCATAAATGTGTGTACATTTTTGTCTGTTTGTAGGAACGTACGTGATGAGGGTGACGGCCACAGATGCGGATGACCCCACATACGGCAACAGTGCCAGGGTGGTGTACAGCATACTACACGGCCAACCGTACTTCTCCGTGGACCCCAAGACAGGTAAACATTCCTGAATGTTTTACAGTAAAAATGAACTAACAAAACAAAATTCTTATAACAAACAAGGTCCTGCCCTCTGTTTGTGTAATACAACAGATTTAGCTGATTCCTTTCACAGTACACAGGTTTCAACATAATTACACTCATTGACCCTATTAGACAAATGAGCGCCGCGGTTTGATTTGATAACACGGCCGGCCTGGAAAATGGATTTGTAATAAGTACCAGCTCTGAACTGCAATTCATTCTGAACAGTGCAACAGCAATAAGCAGCTAATCTACAATTATACAATCAAATATGCCTGGAAAAACTGTAGCATCAACAAAATCTTTAGCAAATAAAGACTATTATTTTTTCTTTTGCCAGTGTGTGCTATTCAAAAGCATTTATGAGAAATGAAACAGAATCTACAAATGGGCTTTACCTGCTTTTAGCAGTGTAATATTCAACATGCAAAAGCCCAGTTCTACAAGGCCTTCGGAAAACTTGGCACACAGCATGTGCTAAAATTTCTCACTTTTTTCAATATGGTTATAGCCCTGTTGAACAAATATGAAGCATGGCAAATATAGGAATACATGAATAAAAGTATTATTTCCTGCTATCAGCGAACCCAGTGGGGCTCAGGGGGCGGCATTTTATAGCCGAACAAATCAAATAAACAGAACGATGGAAGAAAAATCGGCTTTTCATAAGGTCATATCAAAACATTTTCCAACACAAAACGACAGCAAACAAAAGTTAAGAGCCGCTGAAGAGAAGTGAAGGCAGGGGATTTAATGCGTAACAGAATAAAGAATAATCAGGGAATCGAGTGCGTGAGTCAGGAAACACACACCTTAAAGAAACAGTTTCCCCAATAAATGAACTTTTTGAAATGATTTACTCAACCCTGCGTTTTTTTATATTACATTTGTTCTTCTGGAAAACACAAAAGGAGATCTTTTGCAACTACAAAAACAAAAGTGGGTGATGATTTACTATATGCTGCAGAGCTCAAAGAAAAGTACCAGAAAAGTACTACAAATGCACCAAGGTAGTGCAGATACAGTGACACTGGCTACCGTCACAAGTTTTCCAAAGCTATCTGAAAGATTTGTTTAAGAACCAGACAAAATTGTTGTATGACTTTATGGTCCTGCTGGGAATTTGGCAGTATAAATCAGTATTCACTTCACTGTGATTGGAAACAGAAGATGTTCAGACACTCTGATGAAGATCTCACGAAGTGTTTTACACAAATGAAAGAAAATAATGATTTGCACACAGCACAAGTGCGAGGAAGTGATGATGAATTACCTGACACATTTTACAGCATCTTAAAGGCTACATGTGAAATAAAAAAGTAGAAAAAAAACCGCACATGCCTTTGATGCTATTCGTAAAACAAGCCCAGAGAATCACTTGATATTGCTTTCATGTGGAATCAGTATTGTTTAAAGTCCTTGACCTTCTCAGTCACACACAACCATGTCTGATTCCCTCTCTGAAGTGCTCTCTTCATCACTGCAAGCCTTTCAGGGCATCAAAAAACACATCAGCAAATGTTGCTATACTGGCTTTGTTAACTTGTTAAAAGTATTACCCAGCTAACAGAGAGCGTTGGCTAACATTCTCTACAAGTTCTCTATCAGAAACGTCTTTGCAGGGCCATTGGCAAAACATTATATATCACATATATATCTAAAACATTAATCTTAAGCTGTTATTGGAACATTTTATAAATGTTACAGAAACAATCTGCTTGAATAGCATTCTTATAAGCAAGCAATAACATTAATACAATGTCTAAAAAACTGGATGCTTTGAACGTTCCCAGGACATTTAAAATAACATTCTTAACCTTTTTGTTACTTTTTTTACCTTTTTGTGAATGTAGTAAAGCGTTTGCTTGATGTTAAAATACATCAGATTAACGTGCAGAGACTATAAGAAAGTCATTTATATGTTAATTTCCCTGGAAAGTGTAAATAGTGCGGCTCTGTGACACGTTGCACATGCTGTTTTTCCAATGTTTGGAGATGACAACTGGCTTAACCAATGACATGAGTTTGAGGGGGGTGTTCCTGAAAACCATTATTTTTGCTCTTCCATTTGGCGCCGCTAATGGTGCATAAATGACATACTGCATCTTTAAGTTGAATTTGCATCCATTTGTTTCTCTGTAGTGCCTCAGACATCCACTGCAGCAGAACACAATCTCAATTGTTATTTTAGATTTCCTTTCATCAGCCTCTTTCTCGGTTCTGAACTCTATTCTGCTCACTGTACCTGATATTCTTCAACCTGCACACAATGATAACTGCCTGTATTCACTCGTTCTCTTCATCTACTGTCTCTCTTCCTCACTACCTCAATACGTCACCTATCTCAGCCACCTTTTTCCATTAACTCTCTCCCTCTCTCTCTCTCTGGCTGTGTTCATGTGATTTTCCGGTGTAGGAGTGATCAGGACAGCTCTACCCAACATGGATCGAGAAGTAAAGGAGCTTTATCAAGTTCTCATCCAGGCCAAAGACATGGGTGGCCAGCTGGGGGGTCTGGCAGGGACCACCACCATCAATATCACCCTGAGTGACGTCAATGACAACCCACCCAGGTTCTCCAAAAGTAAGACCCTAACCCTCACAGAAACATGCACAACATATTTTTTTAGTGAGGACCATGTCACACACATTGTGAAATGTCCTCACAAGTTGGTTGTCATGATTTTTCACTAAGTAAAGGAATTTTTGGCACATACCACACACACAAAATACAAAAATACCTCCTCAGCCCCACACTAAGTACAAACCATCTTCACCTAACAGCCTCACATTTTATGCATTTAAATAATTGTAGGAATTCTTGTTTTTTTCTCCACCGGTATAAGGCCAAACACATACAGACTCTTCTTCCGCTTTCACAGAAACAGTGCTGAGGATTATTTTGAGCACTGATTCTCTAGAAGAGTAAATATTAGTAATACCCAGAGAGAGAAGATTTCTATCAGAATGTCTCAGAGGAGGGTGCAGTGATGATGTTGCATTCTGGGCCGCTGTCTCTCTCTCATTTTTGCTGTATTGCATTTATGCATCTTGACAAGCTAAAGTCTCAAAGTAGCTTCCCCAAAACTGGCCTACACATGTTGTTAAATAAATAAAAATTTAAAAAATTGTTTGGATGTTTCAGGTATCTTCCACCTGAGAGTACCGGAGTCTTCAGCGATCGGTTCTGCAGTGGGCCGAATTAAAGCTCACGACCTTGACATAGGAAAGAACGCAGAGGTGGAATACAACATCGTTCCCGGAGATGGAGGAACCATGTTTGACATCACCACCAATGAACACAATCAAGAAGGAATAATCATGCTGAGAAAGGTAAGATTCTATTTATCTCTGAGTGTATATACATAACAAATGACTAACCAGAAGTAAACAGAAATAAAACTGACAAAAAAAAAATAGCTGCAAGGAGCAATTGTAGAGCCAGACGCACAAGTGACATGCAATGTACACGGCATCACAGAAGCTGTAAGCAATTACTTTCTGATGTGCTATTGCAGAAAACGGCCCCTATTCCCTGACAGATATCTCTGAGTTAGCTGTCCTGAAACATCACACCTGTCTCTGTGACATGTCTCCGCTCTGAATGCTTTAAAAAGAGCCTGAGAACCAGTTTCAATACACCACAGCATTTCTAAAATCTTCTTTACCTGTTCAAAATCTTTACAGTCTGAAGATTTTACAACTACTTTATACAAGCTCAAAATGGCCAAAAGGCGATATCCAGCTAACAAATTTAGGTTGTAAGAATGTTTTTCATATACACACACAGTTCTGGGTGACTGTTGGTGTTAGTGGGGTGGGAAGTTTTAACTGTGCCAATATGCTTCTCTCTAAATGCACGCAGCATGCACGGCAGTAATGCAGGCAGGGAACTACATGAAGTCTGAACAATAAACGTGGCATCGCATTTATCAATGACAGTGGAGCAACACACACAGCAGAGTTTTCAGAGCGAAAACTGCAATTGTTTGCAGAAACGATCGTTCCGTATGGAAGACCAGACACCCTCCCACTACAACAACTCACACTTGGTTTTCTGACAACCATGCAGCAATGTTTAGCCAAAAAACAACAACATAGTCATCACACAGTCGCTCCCAAAGATATTGTACTTGAAGTCGAGTTGTCACAGTCACAACATGTAAGTACTGAAATGTTAACAACAAGAAGTTTCATGTTTGTCAAAGTCACTTTCATTGCTACCACAAATAAATAGTTTTCGGCACAATTACATTTTTAAATGTTTAATTATATTGAATATTGATTTTAGGCATTTAAGTTCTAGTCAAATGTACATCGCCATTATATATTATAAATATTAACTTTTTTTATTAACAAATATTACCCATTTTTAAACCTCTCCACTAATAAGCATAAGAGCTAATGAGTGTTAATTCCAATGACAGCTATATTTAGCACTGCCCACCTCTGATTGGATCACTGGTTCTTAATCCTGGTCCCGGTGACCCACAGAACTGCAAATTTTATGCGTGTCCCTTATCTGACACGTTCAGTCCATCTGGGCTAATGAGCTGATCATTT